>JAEAOA010002198.1:320000-752500 GCA_016746295.1 Potamilus streckersoni
AACTAGAATTTGTTTTTGCACAAAATGGTTGACTTACTAAAGTTTTCCTTATATTGATTTATTTTGATATTTCAAATTTTTTATGTCTGATTTTTATTCATTGTAGACATTTACAACTGAAAGAATTGAAGGGAGATGAATTGTAACCCAATCGTCCGGATATATGTATCACTTTTCAATTTAGAAATGGAAAGGAATTGATGTGACTGATATGTTTCTTCTTTGTAATATCGCCAGTTATTAATGTGTCAAGATTACATGATTAAATTTGTTTGTTTTAAGACCCGTTGGTCCAAAACCAAAGGCTTTCAAAAAGAATACGCACAACACTCATCCAGTTAGATTGTTAGCGTTCTAAGGAAGGTGCCAAAATCTTATTGGTGTTACTGTGTGTATTTATGATAACCATTGCAATTCCAAGATTTTGCAAGGACTGATAACTTTACAATTATTCTATTATTTTAAAAATGCTTTCCCTTTTCATCAATGCGTCCTTGTTTACCATGAATTTTAATATTCATTCTCAAAACAATCATATATACTTTCAAGTATTCGTTAAAGGATTTAATAATTGCTTGTGATTATGCCAAAATATGAGATGAAACCTGAAAATTATAATATTCAGCCATCTTTGCTTTAAAGGTCTCGTACAGTACATGATATCTATTTCCAGTTTGATAATATAAAAATCTTCAGCAGCCTCAAAATTGTTAAGAAGGTTATTATTATATTTGTTAAGTACATCGTTCTTATCTTGTTGTATATTAACTGTTTACATATAAATGCGATCGTAGCTAACATTTTCTCCAAGAAGTAAATTTATAAGCAAGTTTTTTTTTCCGGACCAGTTCTTCCATCAATAAGATAATGACAATCTGGAAGTTCCTTGTTATGTTTATGTTTCACCAACCGCTCTGTATCAAAGGTTAATTTCGACGAATTTGTCATTATTGTTATACAATTTAACGTCATGGAAAATATTGTAAGACAATAAATAAATAATGAAATATTATATTAAATTTGGAACTTTATTAGGAGATTAATCGGCTGTAAGTATAATCATAAACGGCAATATTGATTTATCAAGATATCTGAAGAAAAATTGTCAATTCAATGATAGGAAACATGTATGTGTCATATCAACGAATATTACATTTAGAAATGAATTTTCCAACACTAAATATTGTTAATGCACAAGAGGTTGATTATAAACCAATTAAAAATTTCGTCAACAAAGTCAATCTATCCTGAGAGGAGGACCTTTCAGTGGCAAATTATATGTCAGTAAGCTTTTTAATAAATCTAAATACTGGATATCCTACAGCAAAATTAAATGAAATTCATTTGGTAAGTTATTTGCAGTTGAACTATGTCGATAATAGCAAACTTGATAAAATTGGTGGGACAATTACAGATAAGATTAATATGTCTCGCAAAATGATTATTGCGTCAGGCAAATGTTGACAAGGCTTCACGATTTAAGTTATGCGCAACTAAAATATTTTGACGATTGTAAGATAAACACAGTTTGTGAAACAATGACATGTAACATTGTAATAGGTAATAACTAAACAATAACTTGATTACCGACAAACACACCACCAACTAATGAAACTGATGTTATTAGTTATTCTCAGTTGAGAGACCTTACCCGATATTTAAATAAATCCAGTGGACCAATGTCGGGTGATATAAATATGAGTGCTCACGAGAGAATAATGACTTACTTTACAGTTAAGTCTGATGATCTGACAAATAAAGCGTACCTTGAAAGGCTGACCACAACGAACCAGCAAATATGTTTGGTATATTCCAACAATGTTTAAGGCAACTGATATTGAGTTGTGTTTGACGCATGCGCATCAGTAAATTATCTTGATAAATATCCTTATTACTCATTCTCTACTAAACATGAGTGCACGACATACGGAGACGTTGGAAACGTTTTTATTAAAATTAAATGTCCTACTCAGGTGATTTTTTTGGCAATTTCATTTGCGAGGTCGATTAAACTCTAGTATTCGTCGGATTTATAATTGGCGGTTTGAAGTATCAAACGATGATATTAACTAGACAACGTTATATAATAAATCAAAAACGTAATATTACAGGAGCACAATATTTTACAATTCTGATAGTAAAGACTGATAACAAGTGCTTTCATTGTATATTTTATGTTGTTGTTGCTGAACATCCGTTTCCAAGAATAACATAATTTCACCTATATACACTCGATGATGAAATGTAATCTAATACTGTGAAAAAATGTCAGAATCGCTATTTATAACTGTTGCGAGAGTATTTATAGATTAATATATAAACCCTATAAACAGGTGTTGGAAATGAATCACTATCAGCAAGTGCGGTAAATACTGCTAAAATATAATTCCAATGATAAAATCACCTTGTCAAAAGAAGAAAAAATAGTTTCGTGCTACGAGGACCACAACTAAGAAAAGCCATATAAAACTTTAGGATCTTATTATTACAGAATACGCAAAGGCAATTTTGCCAATGATTCGTAAAAACTAAAATATTATCCGATTATTGTTATTAACTCTCTATAGTTAATCAAATATTTTGATGATGAAATTAGTAATATTAGTGATATTGATTTTTGATAAGGTAAACATTAATATACCCTTTATTCATTATATCAAATACATATTCACATACATGTATCCATTATTCGTTTATGCAAAGCTATCAGTGATCTAAATCTGCTGCAAACATCAATTCGAATTCATGCTATCAACTAGATCAATAATAATCTAGTATATGTAGCTAACTGTTTGAAGACACGCTTTTCTCTCTTTATCGACTTATTTCCGCTCATATAACAGGGGTCACGTTACCAGTCTAAGTGGGCGAAAAGTCGACGGAGAAATGTAAACTTCATTTTCGTCTGCTAGGAATGCGAAAACTACTTCGTCCTCTGATTTTCGGACGTAGATTGGCAGCAGATGATGACTTTTGAGATGATTCCTCACTGTTGTCAGTAAGTTCTTTCACTGTTGTAACCCAAGTTGACATGTATTTACGTGGTGTTGATACCATCAGCCTAGCCTACATCGGAAAAAGTTCTTGCACATTCACATGCAAACTTTAATAGATAGATAACTGACCATTTATTCTTTTGTGAGGAACATATTTCATTTCTTGACGTCATGATGCTGGGTCTACTGTATGCAACTAAGATGAAAATATATCCAATTTGCTTTTAAAATATGTTATCGGTGAAGAGCGTTTTCTAATTTATATCTTATATTTTATAGATGGATATTTTAATAGCCATAATTGCGTATTTTCTTTTTACAATTTTCTTGAAAATATAAATGAACTTTTAATGGCGGACAACGATGAATATATTACATATTTCTTCCTTAAACCGTCTGTATTCGTAAGTAATTGGGCAAAAATAGTCAGTAAAATATATAATATAACGAAAACTAAGTAAAAATATTATGTAATAGGAGATTTAACCTAAATATTTTATAATTTAGGTCTGAAACATGTAACAATCTCTGTTGTGGAATTCAAAACAATGGTGTAAGGTCAAGGTTGTTTTCTGACATACAGTAATTAGTTTTCTTGAAAATACAAAAGATATATACACTGTTAAGCAAATACTATTTAATCAATGCATATAGTTATTGCCAGTATGTAGACAAAGAATACAACCATAAATATAACGTCCTGTTAATGAATTTTGTAAAGAAGCAAGAAAGTGAATAGTTATAGTAGAGAGAGGCCTGTTTCTAAATATAATTACACTTTCTTGGTGCAATAGATGTTTTTGGATGTTTTACTTGGAGAGAAAAGGGCCCAGTTTAGTTATATATTAACTTTAGTGCTTCGGTGTGCTGTCTGTGAATAGTTATAATGATGTTTTATGGGGAACAAGTAAATCAGGATGAAGAGAATGCTTCGAAGTTGCTTGTAATTTATACATTTGTTCATGTATAAGAGGCTGTTTCAAAGAATGATAGAAATCTTTTATGCTGCAATTTTATACAAAACTTTTAGAAAATAAAATAAAATAATTAATTGGCAGTTTGTTAAGAAATTTTACCAACTTGCATTTACATGACTCCAATCTTGTTACTGCTATCATTTAAACTTAAACTCAATGTATAGCTTCTGCTGTATCAGTTAAAATAAGTTACAATATATAGCTTCTGCTGTGCTTTTAAAGTCATAAGGCCAAAATATGCTGCATGTATCTCAATCCAAACACACATTTACTACAGGTATTAATAGAATGGGTAAAACTTACATACATAACACAATTTAGCTGAAAAGCTGAAAAAGATAATGTAATGTTTATTCTCCATTATGTATTATCATGGTATGATTAAATGTGTACTCTCCAAATCTTCTCAACATCAACATTATACAAATTTTGTGGCACTTCATAATACTACTGTACCAAATATTTTGTGACAAACTACACATTTGAACGGTTAATGTTGTGTATGTATTCTCATGTCAACTTGCATTGACATTGTATCACAAACATAATATATCCATGGTTAGTGTCCTGATCTCATTCTCCTGTGACTTTCAAAATTTTGCCTTCCAAGGCAGTGTTTAGTCCAAAAATGTGATCTCCTATTTCAAATGTGAATGGTTCTTCTCAAATGCCCCTTTAAACACCAATCTCATTAAACTTTCTATCATGATATTTACCTTTGAATTGTGTTTTGTATATCTCAAATATGATTTGTCATGTGCTTCTTCACGACAACTTTTTTAAAATAAACATTTTATCACAAACCTCACATTTGAATGGTTTGTGTCCAGTATATATAAAAATAATGAAATTTATTGTTACCGTTGTTGAACAGCAAATATTTTGGCAGCTAATCGGACCTTTCTTAGACATCAGAATTTCAGGGCGACAGAAAAATATCAAATTCGATTTCATATTTGTCAAAATTTTTAATCTGATGACGATCTCTGACGATCGCAGACAAAATCAATTATCGTTATTTAAACCAATGAAATGTAAATCTGTCAAACAAAAGTACGAGGAAATTTATATTAACATCATTTCGTAATTTGTTTGGTTGGGATCCAACTGTTAAATTTATCGCTATACCCACGCCATATGACTAAACATTTATTACCCTTTTTCCTAATCACTTTTCCAATAGCGAAAACAACCTACTCAGTTTTCTTTAGTTCTTGTTCGTAAAAACTACCTACGATCGGTTTTCTGCCAGATCTTTTAACGCGTATGTCACAGGTGTTGTCAAAAGTACTTTATCAACAACAAAAACTTCTTCGCTCCAGTTCGGATGAAATCCTTTTTCAAATACCTTTTTTATCAAAGAAATTATATTTAATCACCTACCTTAAATTTAAGTCTGCGGTACATGTTTTCATTTGCTAATATTGGATTTTTAATAGCATGAATTGGCAATAGTTTAGTGGTTCGATGTTTCGTGTTATTGTACTTGGTCACGATTTGAGAAAGGTCATCGATGTACCTGTTGGTGTTTTTAGCTGTCAAATGTTTGTGTATTTGTTTTGTTTAGCGTGCGGTTAAATCTTTCAACTACAACGCTTTTACCTTCGATTACTGTAACGTATGTTTTATATTATTTTGTTCTAGAATCTGCTCAAAGATTTGTTAAAATAAACTCATTTCCATGATCATTCAAGAATGTATTTGGTTTTCTTTCTGTACTCGTTATTATTTGTTTTAGCGCATCAGTCATTGAAGTCCCTGACTTATCCGAAACAGGTACATTGAAAGCTTATTTACTCAAACCATCTAAAACGTTTAACGTTAACGTTAAACACATACTTTTTATCCTTAAACTGAGCCAGATTTGACAGATCCACCAAATCTATTGCCCAGCTATCATCTACGGCATTAGCAACAACTTTACGTCTCGGAAACTGTTTTTTAGGTCTATATGTAGTTCGACTGCAAGATCATCGTATAATATTTTTTAAGTCCTAAGTTCTATTTCGCTCCATTCATTCCCTGAACAAATCTTCTATCAAAACGTTCCCTCATGTTTGTTGGCTCTATATCACTTAATTCGTCTAACATCACTTTATCACAATCTGCTTTCGAGTTTTCATAATCACGATAACAGATATCATGACGCATCGCTATTGCATCCACCTGGTTAAAAGGCTCTACTCCTTGCAACGGATTATAGTTTTTATCTAGATGTTAATCAAGGGGATTGTAAGTTCCAGTATACCGATGACCTGGCAAAGTCCAAACGCCTTTTGGTTTTGGTAATTTTCCAATTAGTTTATTATATCTATACCTGTACCTATTATTTCTCTGTTGTTACAACATTGACAGTATGCGAAAATTTTATTTTGTTTTGCTCAGAACACAAGTTAGAATCACAGTTGCACATAATTCTATATTTTTAGTCGTCTACTAAGATAACCTCTCTGACGATATCAGTGACTTTTTCTTTAAAAACATTTTTTCTTTTTTCCACAGATTGCACAAATACTTTGTAATATCGTCCTGTTGATATGTGTTTTTTCTGTTGTTTAATTAATATTGTCTGTTTTAGTTCTACACTTGAGACAATATGTTGACATTATTATATCAAGGAGTTTTACATAAAATTAATTGCAATCTCATCATTAGCTCGAGAAGGTTGCTTGTCAAATTGTAAAATAAACTTAAACAAATAATATTTTTCTGAGACATTTGTCGGATAAACATAATATAATAATATTCGCAAGCAGAAGTTCCAATAGGTTGGAGTTGATTTGACGAATAATATATTTTTATGTTTTTTGTATACATATTTTTTATTATATCGCTTGGAGGAAGTCCAAATGAGTTAAAATAGTTATTATTATAAACTGCTACCCAATGCGTGCCGGATCCGTCATTTAAATTTTGTAAATTTATCACACATGAACCTACAGCTGACGGCGAAATTATTGCTGCAAATTCATCTTTAGAATAAACTCCGTGAAATCCTGGAGCTGATTTTAACTTATCAATTATATCAAAATTACTTACTGGGGTGGTCGTGTTCCCGGTAATGTTAGACCAAGTCCGATTCCTAGAAGATTTGGCAGCAGACTTACCGCTAGTCCCGGCAAAACTGGAGCGAACGGAATAAGTCCTCCTTGTCTTGCTTGTTTGCGTTTTGTAGTTTTCTTTTTGACGATTTTGTTTTTTCATTTTTTTGCGATTATTTTCTTTATATTTTTTCTGACAATTTTGTTTTTCTTTGTGGCATTATAATATATAAATTATATAAAATGTATGCCATTGACTTCCAATTTTTTATTCCATTTCCGCAAATGATACCATTAGCCCCAACTGCTTTTCTTCCTTGCGCCAGATATTGCTCCCGTCGCTGCTGCTAGTCCTAATGCGCCTAAGACCGGTAAAAGTTTTGCAGCTAATACTGATAATGCCGGACTAAGAAAACCACCTTCAGCGATAACTACGCTACTGGAACCACTCCGTATGTCCAAGTAATTTCAATATCAACTGTGCTATCTACAGCTCGCTCGCCATGTTTACAAATATCAAAATGAAATATAGGATAAAGTGTACGAAATTCCTCTGCTGATATCTGAGATCCATCTTCAACATCTTAATATTTTTGCATTGCGTTAAGCAGATACATGTACGGTCGAGTAATATTTTTATTAGCGTCATTTGAAAAATTGCATTCTATAGCTCGTTCTGGATATTGCTTCGAATTAGTTTTGTGTATATTCTTCTGACATCAGCGTGGTCAAATATTGCATTATTTTGTTGTTGGTTACCTCGTCGGGCGTGCTGTTTAAATACAACAAATATTTGTCTCGGCAGTTGTACGCTTCATGTTGTTGTGACCCGCCACGTGTAGTCAGTAGTATTGGGAACAGCTGTCTGATATATTTTATGCTGCTTAAAATAAATTCTGTTTGAATGCTTCTCAAGTGTGCTAAACTTATTTTAATATTTTAGTGATAGACAGTGTTATACGTGGCATCCACAGAGCAAGTTTGTTTATGATAAACTATACATTAACCCCTCCAGATCTAAACAAGCAATCGATTTGTTCGGCTCGATCTAAAATAATAGTATGGTTTACTCCGCGAAATTCTTTATCATGATCGGGACAAAAGCCGAAAATCATACTTAGTGGAATCATCATTCTAATCTGACGTGATCCTACTGCAAGTTCTCTTCACCTAGCAATACCATCGTTATAACTTGGAATGTTTACGTCAAGTATATTAAAAAGCAAATTTAACATTGCAGTACCGTTTGAGTCTGCAGCAGGTGGAGTTATATTAAGATTATTAAAAGCTGTCGTAAGGTAAACCCTTGTAGCGTCTGCATTAGCCCCTGCAGCAGGTGTGGCAAAATCCTTAGCAGCACCATTAGAAATGAGAAAATTACTAACAATTACAGCATTTTATCTGCATTAGCTCCATGTACTATAGCGCCTCTCTTTAAAAATGTTGGTTGATTCAGCTATACCCCGTCCTGTATCTTTAAACCACATCATGTTCGTTGCAGTTGATCTCGAGTAATCATCTAAAAAGGAAATAATATTTAAAATTGTACTTGAAATTTGTAGGTGACCTGAAATGTCTGCTATAGTTTGATTGGCTAGTTGATATCTAGCACTTTTGAATAAACACCAGCCGTCATTTATAAGATCTACTTCTGCACCAACTGCAATTGCAGCAGGTGGATTGGCTAATGTCATAATCTGACCGCGAACTTCTAATATAGCCTTATGTGGCAGTATAAATATGTCTTCGTCTCTGGTATTAAATGTTCTGATACCAGCTTTATTTGGTTCGTTAGAATTTTCATCGATGTTCTCAACATAATCAAATTATGTCACAGCGTTGTCGATGTCACGAGTTTCTTTTAATTCGAGACAATTTTTAACAGATTTTATTTATTGGATTATATAAAATTTATTGCGGCACTGCAACTTTATCTATTTATTTTTTAATGATCTGCTCGCCCTTTGATGATAATAGATTTTATGTTATTATTATCATAGCTCGCTGAGTTTCTTTTGTATGAGCGATTTCGGAAATAGCTTGTTTTATTTCATATGCAGTATGTGGATTTCCTTTTATTTTATCAGATATTTTGTGTCCAATCGCTGTCACAGCGGCAGATACATTCCCAGTTTTAAAAGCTTTACTTGCGTCAAGAGCAATTGGTGCAAGTGTACCCGCTATACTCGAAGCATTTTCAATAACTTTAGTGAATATTTTTCGAAAAATCCTCCTACTATTTTTCTTCGATACACTTTTCTTGTTTCATTATATCTAATGTTGTATATAATTTTTATTGGTTTAGAAAATATGTTTACTGTAGCTCGCTTAGATGTAAATAATAAATTACAACTTTATTATTAAAATGCAACTGTTTTCCAGATTGATCTGTCAACTGCAATATTATACTTGATATTTGATTTTCACCATTTAAACGATAATAGATAATATGTTGTGGAGTTATTTGCATGATAAACTGTAAATAGTGTGACCCTTGCTACCTTTTGATGTGTAAGAGCCAGAAGCAATAGAGCAATTTACTAATATTGTATTTTCTTCTGTTATATTTACTTGCAGTTCACTGTCATACGTAATAGCCTGATCAAGAGCACTGTAATTTTTTTCAGTAATCATAAAAGTTGTGCAAGACTTCTTTCCCCTGATCTAAAACCGATTGTCATATTTTTCAAAGTCATCCTGGCTCGCAGTGTGTTATAATTCGCTGCCAACTCAAAATTATCAGCCAAATCGTCAGCTTTTGTTATAAACTCTTTGATCGTCGTGTTTAGATCAGTAATATTATAAACTTTTTGTGGAAGTGTGATTATTTTCCACCTCATAATCAGTGCTTTATTAGGACCAGACCGAATTTCATCATCGGCGACGACTGGTTTTGCACCAGAACAAAACCAAATTTCACCATTAACATCAGTTTTCAGGTTAGGCATAGCATTGCTACAACTACAAGAAATTAAACCAATCTCATATTGTTTCGTAGGATCTAGTTGTATAGGAGGAAAAAATTTTACTGAAAAATTTGCGCTACCTTTCGAAGACTCACTAAAGTCTAGATGATCAAATATATCAATGATTTCATAATCAATTTCAACACTAACATCCCCAGATTCTTTATATGATATTAATATGAATAATCTACCTATCATTTCAGTAGTTGATGTAAATAATTTTACACCAGTTCCTGTTTTCCTTCTTTATTTTTTTCTAAACGAGTTTTATGGAGCGCAGTAAATTTACTTCTAAAACTTTACCCCTTACCAAAAGGTTTTGCTCTACTATTTTCTGCTGTTCTTGCAAAAATGAAAGCAATAATACTAAGTCTCATTCTATCATAAAGTGGATGCATATTCTCAATTTATGTAACCGTGTTTATTTCGTCTTTAGCAGCAACTCCGTCTTTAAAAATTGCATCTAATTTATCAATTAATATCTGACATACTGCATCAGTCTACTTATTTATATTATCAATATCTTTTATATATACTTTCTTTAAACATTCATCATACTCATCAGTTATCGTATTATTTGCTCTTTTTATTAAAAAAGTATTTGCTCTCCAATCTCCAGATACCTTACAGTAAGATCACCAACTCATTTTTGCTCCTCTTTGATATCTTTAATTTCTCTTGATAAATTTGTCATAATATGTTTTATTCCTTCCTTTGTTAACTCCAAAAATCTTCGCTGAAGTCCCAGCAGATTATTTATCAAACGATCTGTTTCTGCTTGTCTAGCAGCAAAATTAGCTATATTTGCTGTAAGTGCCTCAGTTGGTTTTCTTTTTTCCTCATCAGATCTAGTAACAATTTTTGCAGCAGCTGCTTCTTGTTGTTCTTTAACAAATCCAACCAAACCTTTTAATTGCAGTTGATTAAGTTCTTCTTCTCATAGTGGTTTAGTTTCAGATTGTTTACCAAAATGTGTCTCAGTAATTGGTTTAAAAAATTGTAGCTGTTGCTTTTGTAGCAGTTACTTGACCACGTCGTGCCCGCTGTACGTTTTGCTTAAGTGATGCCTTTGATTGAGCAATTATTTTTAAATCTTCTATATATTTTCTATATTTGTCCTCGTTTATCCATTATTGTTATAAAATTTATAAAACTAAACCACGTTTTACTATAACTAAATGTTAATACAACAGCTAAAACTTTTAGTTGTATCATTTGTAAGTTTATCAAGTTGTATCATTTGTAAGTTTTGTTTGTAAAAAGAAAAAACTAACTGACGCACTTACAGCAAATATAGCTGATTCTGCTGCTAGACAAGAGGAATCTATATTTATCCTTTGTAGCATTACAATCAAGTTCAATAAATGTATCTTTTGTCACGTCATCGCATTGCTCGTTCGCAATATTTCTAACGTCAACATTGTTTACTCCTAAAAATAATATAAAACAACCAGTTTTTCGCCGAATAAATCTGTCAACATTATAAATCATTTAGCGAAATAAAGAGAATTACACTGTATATTACGTAACAGTGAGAAATACGATCTTATTTTATTCATAGCCATGTTATTTAGCGGAATATCGTAAAAAAAACTTCTATATTATGTTTATCTGCATCGAGTTGATTAACTGGAATAAGATCTTCTGGCTGCCTAATTATAAAAAAATCTTCACCAGCTTTAAGATCATTACGAAGCTTGTTATTATACTCACTTAATAACTCATACTTATCTTGCTGTGGATTGATTGTGTAAATAAAAACTCTATCGTAGTTAAAATTATCACCAAGAAGCACATTTATAAGCAAATTTGTTTTTCCAGATCCACTTCGCCCAACAATAAGATAATGACAATCAGGAAGTTCAAAATTATGTTTATGCTTCACCAGCCTCTTTGTATCAAAGTTTAGTATCGACGATTTTGCTATTGTTATTATAAGTTTATATAATATTAAACTAATATTGATAATTGGATGAAGGACTGAAAATAATGAGTTACTATACAAAATTTGGAACATTAGCAGGAGATTTATCAACAGAAGACTATAAAGGTGACTTTACTAAGTATGCAACTCCTGATCAGCTCAAATATGAAATCAATAGTTTACTAAATGTTGCAAGTGTAGATCCAAATGAAGTCTTCATTTTCTAGGACAAACAAGGATTATTAAAGACGAGTAATTTGCAACTGTCAGATGTACTTGTACGAAATCCTACTGCGGTTGCTGATAATAACGTTACTTTTAAGAATCGAGGTAAGATACAAGATTCTGGTAGGTCAGTTAATGATCATGTTAAAAAGGATGGTGATTTATTTAATGGGACTATTGTTTGAACAAGAACAATATTACATGCCTTATATATAAGCTGTCTGCACTTAGCGTTGCAGATTTTAGAATATCCAGTACATCTAGATGAAATGGCGATTATTTTAAAACTATATCTGTGTTATTAGATAAAGATTCTGAAGGAAAATTTACGCTGGAGTCATCGAGTAGAAATTTACCTCAAGCTTACTAGTGTGTTTGGAATTTATAGCTGAAATACCGCAATTTACTACATAATAAAACCTGTGACTATGTAAACAAATATTATAATGAAAAAAGAATAGTTGATTTCAATCATATTTCAAAAGATATTCCAGGACAGGATGTTGTCGCACCAATACAATATTACAAATAGTATCACCAAAAAAGTTGAAAAAATGTTACAAATATTACAACAAAATACTTCGAATAATATCATATCTACCTTTGTTAATGACCAGTTCTGGTATAATTTCAAGTGGGGTATCAATAAACCCGTTTTTTTGTTAATCATATCTGGTGTAGGTGTTTCTCTTATTACAGCGTGTAAAAAAAATGAACCTCGACTTTTAATAAAGCAGTATGGTTGGAAGGCAGCCTTTTTAACTTACAAAAAACCACTTGATCAAATACAATCTTATTTGCGAGGTGTAAAATATGATATGGACGACTTAATACGTGAGTTTCGCATTATTGACAGTATGTAAGCAGATATTCTACAAATGAAGGTTAGCAAGTATAAAAAAGATTATCAAAAGAAGTATGAAAGAATATAAATTTTTATCTAAACTTAATAATAATGTACGTATCTTTTCACAAATAGGTAGATTATTTTCCGTTTGGGTGTTTGCGTGATCTCAGTATAGCTCTTACCTGATCAACGTCCTGCCTCAGATTGATTTATTTAACGTAAAACAGCCTTTTATATGCTGTGTGTAGTCTAGTTCCAGAACATTCCACGCATGTGTATTACATTATTTCATTGTTCTAGAACATTCCTCGCATGCGCATTACATTATGAACTTTTCCAGTAAATGTTACATAATCACCCAATTTCTATATGACACATACAGTAGTCATGCTTGTGTTAATAAAGATAGAGAGCTACCTGGATTATAAAGCATGTACACACCGGCAACTAGACAACAATCTAGACAGGAGGCAGACAGGAAGCTATAGTAATAGGTCGACGCATTATTGTGTGATTAAAGCATGTACACAATGATGATTATCAACCACTTGGCTTCACACCTACAAAATATTGAAGACAATAGATTGTTGCATAAAATAAATGTAATGGCAGAGAGAGAAATGGGAAATTTGAATCTTGCGTTAGAAGTCTTACTTTCCTTTGAGAAGGGGGTGGGGAAGAGTTTTAGGACAGTGCGATAGTTAAAAGGTGTTGGTAATTTATAATTGGTTTAATAGTAAAAATGGGATGGTTGGGCTAGGAACCTTGTAGTATCCTTTTCAAAGGGGTGCGGTAAGAGTTTTATTTAAAATGGTGGGTAATTTTTACTGTTATAATAGTGAAAATGGTTGGGTGGGTTAAGACTCTCGTTTTCTTTTACTACTTCCCCAGTATTTATCCACACATGGACCGTCACACCAGTTCTCCGTCCAAACATTTTATGACAAACTATATATTTGAATGGTCTTTCTTCAGAAGGTACCCTCATATGTACTTTCAAATTACTAGAATAGCTAAACATTTTATGACAAACTTCATATTTGCATGGTCTATCTCCAGTATGTATCCTCGTGTGGACTTTTAACTGCCCATTATCTCGAAACAGTTTATCACAAACTTCACATTTGAATGGTTTATATCCAGTATATATCATCATATGGACCTTCAAGTTTCTACTCCATCCAAACATTTTATAACAAACTTCACATGTTAATAATTTATTTCCAGTATGTTTCCTCATGTGCTCCTTCAAATTGCTACTCCGCCCTTACATTTTATCAAAAACTTCACATTTGAATGGTTTATTTTCAGTATGCATCCTCGAGTACTTCAAATAACCAATCTGTCCAAACATTGTATCACAAACTTCACATTTGAATGGTCTATCTCCAGTATATATGCTCATGTTGACCTCCAAATTGCTACTATTTATAAACATTTTGCCACAAATTTGGAATCTGAATGTTTTATCGCCAGTATGTATCATCACGAGCCACTTCAGATCACCACTGTCAAAACATTTCATCACAAACTTCACATTTGAATAGTTTATATCCAGTAAGTATCTTTTTGTGGACCTTCAAATTGATACTATTTCTAAACATTTTATCACAAGAACTACAAAGTAATCCTGTGGGTGTGGTGTGGAGAACGTGTGCCTAGAACGCAAATCTTCTTTTTCTGAAAAATCCAAAGAAAGTTTGAATCTTTTTTAAGTAAATCTTATTTGGAAGATATTTTCCCTTTCACAAACTGGCCTTATGTCAAAAGAGGTTTACAAGATATAAAGAAAGCCGAAGACACTTTCAAAAGATATTGGAAGAAGTGAGGAAAATAAAAGAAACCTGGACAAATGAAAGAAAGGAGAAACTAAAAACGAACTGGGTGTAGCATTGGGATATCCTAACTGGATTCCCGAAGAGAAAAAAGAAGAAAGGAATTATACGGAATATCACAACAATGTGGAAGAAATAGAAACGATGGAAGAAGAACGCAAAGGCCCTTTTCAGAGCCACTTTCTATGCCTCGAAAAGATAACTCATGTTCAATTTTGCCATATCTATATATGTATTATCTCTGGGTTTATCTATTTGTCTCTCACCCCAACACACGCACATGCCATCAACCATAAGACCGATGCCGCTAGGTTTCAAAATGATGTTTTATTGTGTCCGAGTATTGAAGTTTTTATTTGCCAGTTGTAACAATTTCACTTTGTTTCTCAAAAAATAACATGTCTTGAAGGAATTGACCTGTTATAAAATTGTCCTATCGTAAGTCCTCTTTCTGAACGACCTCTTACAAATGAACACGACCTTGGATAATATTTCACGAATGATGCAGAGCTGTCCAGTACAGTGTACACATTAATTTTGGCAGGAGGATGCGATTGAATAACAGTCATGTTAATGGCTGTTTGAAAGTGGTGTTTGCGGTATTTTATCTTCAAAAAGATATACACTGAACATAGAAAGGACAAGCATTCTTGCATTTGTACATATGTACATGCAGACCGATTGTGTGATATGCTTTGCTTAGATCAAATGATGTTTATGTAATGATAATGACACTGGCGTTACAATGATGTCCTTTTCATGTAAAACAAACTGTCATTTCGTATTCTTTTAATATGTCATGGATGTTCATAAGATATTTTAGACTAAAGACATATATAATCCTTCGTGAAAAATGCCTTCCTCAAATGAAACATTCTGTTTAACCTTTATGACTTAGTATAGGCCGAGTTCTACTATTTATAATACCAGACAAAACACAGGTGAATGATCGAACAAATGCAATTTGTGTTCGATACATTCATTCTATTGTGTAACATTCTACACATGCACTTTTACAGAACCACATGGTCTAGTACTCAATAGGTGAAAGGGATGGTGAAAACACAGTGCCTTCCAATCTTGGTGATCTAAGCTTTATCAATCACTTTGAGAGCAAAGAAAGAGAAAGATGCAGGCATAGCTGTTAAGAATTTGGAGAAGAGCACAATAGGCACGCGTGATATTTACATTTTATTGTTTAATGACTCAAGGTGTGACATATAAATTATAACAAATACATGCTGTAACGAAAGCGCATTTTAAAAGATACATGATTCATTACGTAATATGTTAGTATTAAAAAGACAAAAATGAAATCTACAATGTATTGACATGTCGTAAAACAGCTCATGTTTATTTTTTATTTAATGCCAAATCGAATTTATAATTTGAAGGCAAAAAAGCGGTTATCTTGTAAGATATTGTCACACAATAAAAATAAAAGTTCCTCTACGTTATGTTATAAAACAGATCTTGGTACGAGAAATGTACATTTTAAAAATACTAAGTTCAGTCTATTAAAAGCCCATTTCCTGTACATATTTACAACTCATGGTCTCCTTTATGTCTAAGTAAAAACATAAACCAATTTAAAGAGTAGAATAAGGAAAATAAAATTTTGACCTCACTTGCATGTTTGTTATAATGGATATCCTAGGTTACGGAAAACACATTTAACATTTAATCTTCTTTTTCTGACAAATCCAAAGAAATTTTGAATCTTTTTTTAAAAAAAGTCTTTTTTGGAAGATATTTTCCTTTTCACCAACTGGCCTTATGTCAAAAGAGGTTTGCAAGATATAAAGAAAGCGGAAGACACTATCAAAAGATATTGAAAGAAGTGAGGAAAATAAAAGAAACCTGGACAAATGAAAGAAAGGAGAAACTAAACACGAACTGGGTGTAGCATTGGAATACCCTGACTGGATGTCCGAAGAGAAAAAAAAGGAATTATGAGGAAAATCATAACAATGTGGAACAAATAGAAACGATGGAACAAGAACTCAAAGGCCCTTTTTCATAGCCACTTTCTATGCATCGAAAAGATTAACATTTTCAATTTTGCCATATCTATATATGTGTTATCTCTGTGTTTATCTATTTGTCTCTCACCCCAACACACGCACATGCCATCATCCATAGGACCGCTGCCGCTAGGTTTCAAAATGATGTTTTATTGTGTCCGAGTATTGAAGATTTTATTTGTCAGTTGTACCAATTTCACTTTGTTTCTCACAAAAGATGTCTTGAAGCAATTGACCTGTTTTAAAATTGTCCTATCGTAAGTCCTCTTTCTGAACGACTTCTTACAAATGAATACGACCTTGGATAATATTTCACGAATGATGCAGAGCTGTCCAGTACAGTGTACACCTTAGTTTTGGCAGGAGGATGAGATTGAATAACAATCATGTTAATGGCTGTTTGAAAGTGGAAACGAGCAGGATGCTTTTGCAGGATTTTGTCTTCAAAAAGATATACACTGAACATAGAAAGGACAAGCATTCTTGCATATATACATATGTACATACGGACTGATTGTGTGATCTGCTTTGCTTAGATGAAATGAGGTTTGTGTAATGAAAATGACACTGGGGTTACAATGATGTCCTTTTCATGTAAACCAAACTGCCATTTCGTATTCTTCTATCATATTATGGAAGTTCATAAGATATTTTATACTCAAGACATATATAATCCTTCGTGAAAAATGCCTTCCTCAAATCAAGCATTCTCTCTAACCTTTATGACTTAGTTTAGGCCGAGTTCTACTATTTATAATACCAGACAAAACACAGGTGGATGATCGAACAAATGCAATTTGTGTTCGATACATTCAGTCTATTGTGCAACATTCTACACATGCACTTTTAACAGAACCACATGGTCCAGTACTCAATAGGTGAAAGGGATGGTGAAAACACGGTGCCTTCCAATCTTCATGACCTAATCTTTATCAATCAATTTGAGAGCACAGAAAGAGAAAAATGCAGTCATAGCTGTTGCGAATTCGGAGAAGAGCCCAATAGGCACGCCTGATATTTGCATTTTATTAATGTTTAATGACTCAAGGTGTAACACATAAATTGAAACAAATACACGCTGTAACGAAAGTGCATTTTAAAAGATACATGATTCATTACGTAATATGTTAGTATTAAAAAGACAAATGCATGCTGCAATATATTGACATGTCGTAAAAGAGCTCAGGTTTTTTTTTATTTCATGCCAAATCGAACTCATAATTTGAAGGTAAAAAAATGGTTATCTTGTAAGATATTGTAACACAATAAAAATAAAAGTTCCTCTGCATTATTTTATAAAACTGATCTTGGTACGAGAAATGTACATTTTAAAAATACTAAGTTCAGTGTATTAAAAAGCCCTTTTCGTGTACATATTTACACCACATACTCTCCTTTATGTCTAAGTAAAAACATACCATTCTAAAGAGTAGTATAAGGAAAATAAAGTTTTGACTTCCCTGGCATGTTTGTTGTAATGGTTACGGAACACACATTTCACATCTGAATGTTTTTTTTTTCTCTCCAGTATGAATACACTTGTGCTTGTTCAGATCTCCAATGTGAAGAAAGTTTTTATCACTTAACAATTGTTTACTCAGCATGTGTTCTCATGTGCCTTTTGAGACTTTGACTATGACAAAACGATTTGACACACAGTTCACACTTATATGGTTTTTCCCCATTATGTGTTCTCATCTGCGTTTTGAGATTTGCATTCCGACAAAAGTCTCTACGACATACTGTACACTTAGTATGTGTCTACATGTGCCAGATCAGATGTCCACCGGAAAGAAACCTTCTATCACATTTTTTACACTTGCATCTATTTTCATCGTTATGTATCAACATGTGCAACGTTAGATGTTTACCTTGCATAAATGTTTCATAACATACTACACACTTAAATGGCTTTTCTTCAGCATGCGTCCTCTTGTGAAAGTTCAGACTTCGACTATAAATAAACATTTTATCACATAAATCACACTTAAACATTAGTCTGATAATGTCTGCCATTATCCTCATCTGTAAATTAGCTCTTTAATCTTAACCGCAATTTTTCTACTCAGTTTGAGCCACTGATATTATTAAGAGTTTTATTATCAAAACCCTAGAGGATACACTGAATATTTTGCACTAAAGTTCCATTTTTCTAGCATATCCCAACATTCTGCGAAAATCGTCGGTCGAGATGGAAATTTTACCAGCCATAATTGCGTATTTTCTTTCTAAAATTTGCTAGTAAACATAAATGAACTTTTAATGGCGGAGAACGCTGAATATATTACACATCTCTTAATTATACCGTCTGTATTCGTAAGTATTTGGGCAAAAATAGTCAGTAAAATATATAATATAACGAAAACTAAGTAAAAATATTATGTGATAGGAGATTTAACCCAAGTATTTCATAATTTAGGTCTGAAACATGTCACAATCTCTGTTGTGGAATTCAAAACAATGCTGTAAGGTCAAGGTTGTTTTCTGACATACAGTAATCAATTTTCTTGAAAATACAAAAGATATATACACTGTGAAGCAAATGCTATTTAATCAATGCATATAATTATTGCCAGTATGTAGACAAATAATACAACCATAAGTATAAAGTCCTATTAATGAATTTTATAAAGAAGCAAGAAAGTGAATAGTTATAGTAGAGAAAAGGCCTCTTTCTAAATATAGATGCACTCCCATGCTGCTATACATGTTTTTGGATGTTTTTCATGGGGAGAAAAGGGTCAAGTGTAGTTATATGTTAACTTTACTGCTTCAATGTGCTGTCTGTGAATAACTACAATAATGTTTATGGGGAACAAGTAAATCAGGAGGAGGAGTATGCTTCGAAGTTGCTTGTTATTTGTACCTTTGTACGTGTATAACAGGCTGTTTCAAAGAATGATAGAAATATTTGATGCTTCAATTTTACACAAAACTTGTAGACAATAAAATAAAAAAATTAAGTCGTAGTTTGTTAAGCATTTTTACCAATTTGCTTTTACAAGACTCGAATCTTGTTACTGCTATCAGTTAAATTTAAACACAATATATAGCTTCTGCTGTATCACTTAAAATTCCTTACAATGTATAGCTTCTGCTGTGCTTTTAAAGTCATAAGGCCAAAATATGCTGCATGTATCTAAAAATAATACTAGCATTGTATTCGCTTGAAAAAGTTGATCTTGTTCTTCTGTCAGCTACAAATTTTATCTGTCACAGGACTGATATTAAAATATTTTGTCGCAGCTGTAATCGATTTGAATTTCAAATATATATATATATATATACTGGACACAAACCATTCAGAGTGAATTTTTTGATAAGATGTTTAAAAAAATAAGTTTTCATGAAGAAACACATTACAAATGATACTTGAGATATACAAAAAACAATTTAAAAGTAAAGATACATGCAGCATATTTTGGCGATATGACTTTAAAAGCAGGGCAGAAGCTATACGTTGTAACTAATTTTAACTGATACAGCAGAAGCTATACATTGTGTTTAATTTTAACTGATAGCAGTAACAAGATTAGAGTCATGTAAATGAAAGTTGGTAAAATGCTTAACAAACTACCAATTAATTACTTTTTTTATTTTCTACACGTTTTGTGTAAAATGGCAGCATAAATTATATATATCATTCTTTAAAACAGCCTATTATAAATGACGAAAGGTATAAATTACAAGCAACTTTGAAGCATACTCTTCAACCTGATTCACTTGTTCCACATAAACATTATTGTAACTATTCACAGACAGCACATTGAAACACTAAAGTTCATATATAACTAAACTGGACCCTTTTCTCTCCAAGTAAAACATCCAAAAACATGTATTGCGACATGCAAGTGTAACTATTTTTAGAAACAGGACTTTTCTCTATTATAACTTTTCCCTTTCTTGCTTCTTTACAAAATTCATTAATAGGACGTTATATTATAGTTGTATACTTTTTCAACATACTGGCAATAACTATATGCATTGATTAAATAGTATTTGCTTCACAGTGTATATAACTTTTGTATTTTCAAGAAAATCGTTTACTGTATGTCAGAAAACAACCTTGACCTTACAGCATTGTTTTGAATTCCACAACAGAGATTGTCACATGTTTCAGACCTAAATTATGAAATATTTAGGGTAATTCTCCTATCACATAATATTTTTACTTAGTTTTCGTTATATTATATATTTTTCTGACTATTTTTGCCCAAATACTTACGAATACAGACGGTTTAACGAAGAAATATGTAATATATGCAGCGTTGTCCGCCATTAAAAGTTCATTTATGTTTTCAAGCAAATTGTAAAAAGAAAATACGCAATTATGGCTGTTAAAATCTCCATCTACAAAATATAAAAAATAAATTAAAAAACGCTCTTCACCGATAATATTTTTTAAAAGCTAATTCGATATATTTTCATCTTAGTTGCATACAGTAGGCCCAGCGCCATACACCAAGAAGTGAAATATGTTCCTCACAAAAGAATGAATGGTCAGTTATCTATTAAAGTTTGCGTGTGAATGTGCAAGAACTTTTTTTGACGTCGGCCGATGGTATCAAAACCACATAAATACATTTCAACTTGGGTTACAACAGTGAAAGAACTTACTGACAACAGTGACGAAGCATCTCATAAGTCATCATCTGCTGCCATTGTACGTCCGAAAATCAGAGGGCGAAGTAGTTTTCGCATTCTAAGCAGAAGAAAATGAAGTTTAGACTTCTCCGGCGACTTTTCGCCCACTTAGTCTGGTAGCGTAACTATGTTATATAAGCGGAAATAAGTTGATAAATAGAGAAAAGCGTGTCTTCAACAGTTAGCTACATATATTAGATTATTATTGATCTAGATGACAGCATGAATTAAAATTGATGTTTGCATCAGATTTAAAACACTGATAGCTTTGCCTAAACGAATAAAGGATACATGTATGTGAATATGTATTTGATATAATGAATAAAGGAGATATTAATATTTACCTTAATAAAAGTCAATATCACTAATATTACTAATTTCGTCATCAAAATCTTTGATTATCTATACAGAATAAATAACAATAATCGGATAATATTTTAGTTTTTACGAATCATTGGCATAATTACCTTTGCGTATACTGTAACAATAAGCTCCTAAAGTTTTATATGTCTCTTCGTAGTTGTAGTATTTACCGCACTTGCTGACAGTGATTCATTTCCAGCACCTGTTTTTAGGTTATAAACATTAAGCTATAAATACTCTCGAAACAGTTATAAATAGTGGTTCTAACATTAGTTCACAGTATTAGATTACATTTCATTATGGAGTGTATATAGTTGAAGTTATGTTATTCTTGGAAACGGATGTTCAGCAACAACAATATAAAATATAAAATGTAAGCAATTGTTATCTGTCTTTTCTATCGGAATTGTAAAATATTGTGCTCTGTAATATTACGTATTTTATGTATTATATAACGTTGTCTGGTTAATATCATCGTTAGATACTTCAAACCGCCAATTATAAATCAAACCAAAACAAGAGTTTAATCGACCTCGCCAATGAAGTTGCCAAAATATCAGCTGAGTAGGACATTTAATTTTAATCAAAACGTTTCCAACCTCTCCGTATGACGTCAACTCATGTTTGGTAGAGAACGAGTAACAAGGATAATTATCAAGATAATTTACTGATACGCATGCGTCAAGCACAACTCAATATCAGTTGCCTTAAACATTGTTGGAATATACCAAACATTGTAGGTCGGTCGTTGTGGTCAGCCTTTCAACGTACGCTTTATTTGTCAGATCATCAGAGTTAACTGTAAAATAACTCGAGATTCTCTCGTTAGCTCTCATATTTATATCACGCGACATTGGTTCACTGGATTTATTAAATATCGGGTAAGATCTCTCAATTGAGAATAACTAATAGCATCAGTTTCATTAGTTGATGGTGTGTTTGTCGGTAATCAAGTTATTATTTAGTTATGACGTAATACAAGGTCAATGTTATTGTTTCACCAACTGTGTTAAGCTTACAATCGTAAACATATTTTAGTTGCGCATAACTTAAATCTTGAAGCTTTATCAACATTTGCCTGACGCTATAACCAGCTTTTAACGCAATAATCATTTTACTCGACATATTAAACTTATCTGTAATTGTCCCACCCGTTTTATCAAGTTTGTTATTATCGACATAGTTCAACTGCAAATAACTTACCGAATGAATTTCATTTAAGTTTGCTGTAGGATATCCAGTATTTATATTTATTAAAAATCTTACTGACAAATAATTTACCACTTAAAGGTCCTCCTCTCAGGATATATTGACTTTGTTAACGATTTTTTTAAGATTTATGTATTATCAAACAACCAGAAAAACTAGTCCCAGTTAATCAGCTTGAATCGTCCGAATACAAGATAATTGTTAGTGATGATATTCAGCTATAGAGTGTAGAAATGAATTAAATAAAATCAGTTTTTTTACTATTACGTACGAAAATGTTATTCTGTTAATCTCGCTCAAGGTTTATATAATGTTTACAGATTTCTTCAAATGCTGGATGTTTTTATGTTTTTATAAACATTGCTAACGAATAATGTGGCGACATAACAAAATATAAATTTATTGAACTATATCTTCAGCGAATAAATATGACTTTTTCTTATTTGATAAACCATTACATTATCCAAACAAAATATTTCGCTGTTGTATGGATATATAAATGCAGTAGGTTTTATATTTTTATAGAGAATTAGTGTAAACTCGTGAATAAGAGAGGAAACAGTAAATATATAGAAGATTTCAAGAAAAATAAAACTTGCACAATCCCAGGCAGGATATAAGAAAAAGTTCAGCAATCACGACGTGGACAGATAGCTGCAAAAGAAAAAAAAACAACTACAGCGATCTTGGTTAGATCATAGTGTACGTACCATTTATCCAGGTGAGGATTAGATTACGCAATAACACCTACCCTATTGATTATATTGAATATCCAAATTATTTAGATCAGAATTACTATCAAATATGTCATAATCCGCATTTTATTGCAACACACACATACACACAAACACACACACACGAGACGAGAAAGTAATTTGTAAGATTTGACATAGAGTCCGTCTTTCCTTGGAAAAAAATCAACATGATGTTAAAATGTTTGGAAAGCATCAAGGAAATACTTTATTCGCGTGATCACTGTCTGCAGACAGCCTTTATTATGTTTGTTGTTTTAAGTGGAGTGACATTGACACTACGTGTGAATTTTAGCGTGGTAAAACACATTACCAAACTCGCGAGATTTGAAGTGATGTTTTGAGTTTAAATACGACTTCCATATATTTTTTCGGATGGTCATTCAACACCTTGAAGGAACAAGGTGCATGTTCTAATTCATTGCAAGATGGTTTCTTTTTCGTCTACTTTTATTTTATTTTCTTATTTAAGAATTTATTTCCCTGGAAACCACAGCAAGTTGAATTTTCTATTTAAATATGTTCTGAAAAATATGCAAGAAAACATATTCTGGAATTATATGGAAACAAAACTTTGATTCAAGTGAGGAATTATTGTAGTTCGTACATTGTACTTTATCTGACGTCATCGCCTTCCTTATTTGTACGTCGTCTCGACTTGAACCTGGATTCTTATAGGACGATTTAGTGATAGGACTTGTGTTTTCATTCTTACGATTATATTTGGATTATAGTTACAGACTGCAATTTCTATTTACCAGTTTTTACATTGTTTAGGGAAAGAAATTGTTTTTTTAAATATGCAAAGCATGTTGACTTTCGCTCTTTTCACGTAACTATATATATTCCTGGATTCTATAGTAGAATCTTGCTAATAGTGGGCAGAGATAATAGTATAATACAAGAAATACTATCATACAGGTTAGAAAAATTAAATTCCTACTTTACCGAGTTTCGAAACTAGGTCTGCGAGAAATCGGTATCCATCGCCTTGCCTGCACGCACCAGCCCATATAATGTCACGACTATGCACGCATCACTAAACAAAAAACCTTATATACACACACATACTGTTCATATATACTTTTACAAAGCCAATCATCCATATAAAATTGTATATGATATTTGCGCACTTTACACCTAGACTAGAACATTATACATACAAGGATTGTTTTCAATTGACATTGTAAATTATTTGACTTTTATGGACGTATTGAAATTATCAATCAATGTTCTTTTCTACAAATCGATGTATAATATTGGGTTAATTATAGATTGTATCCTAAATTTTATTAGCAAGATGTGTAGTGTATACATATAAAATGCAATAAAAGCTCGTGCGAACAAAAGGAGATTGTTAGCACGTGCGGATTGGGATACTCTTAGGCTAATGTTATAAGTGGATTAAAACATTATGGCTAAAGGCTGTGTGCTAAGAGGTAGGGAGAGATTCTAAATGGATACACAATTGAGTTTGTGGAAACCGAATGGCAAGTAGAGAGTATTTTTATAGGCTTATGTCAATTACTAATTCAACATTGGAGAGAAAACATAATAATCCAGCTAAACAGCATTTATCTTTAAAGTGCACTATGCTAAAGGAGACCAGAAACAAAATTTTTTCCTTTTGTGTATGTTATTTCTACAAATTGTAATTCGAATGTAATATTTATAAATTACATATCGTAGACGGAGAGTGATTATATAGCGCGGAGGATACCACGATACCGTAAATTGCCGAGTTTCTCCGAGTTTTGATGAGCCGAGAGATCACGTGGCCCTGTAACACAATACCAGCCAGTCCTGAAACAGAATGAAGGCTATCGATACAGGGAAATCAGGTTTTGAGCTGCACATTAATAAGATGAATCTGTTTCTGAGAGTTGCTCATAACTTATATCTGTTGAACGTTGTGTTTAAAATAGAAAATCAATGTACTTTTAACATAAATACTGATACATTTTGTGTTGTGCAAAAATATGATAATGATAAAGTGAAGGTGCCCAGTGTGAAAATTAAAATATGCCACAATGCTATAAATTCATTTAAGAAGGATGAGATTCAAGTGTAGTGTATTTAAAAGACATGTTCATTACCTACCATCAACAAACCAGCTAAGGACCAATATTTTGAAAAATATTCATCTATCACTAAAAAACTGAGAGATAATACTAACTTTCGTGTGAAACAATATCCATTACCAGGGAGGTATTAAAAGGCATGGAGAACGGTTTTCATCGGTGCTAACGTAAGCATTGATTTAAAAACAAATAAATAATAAATAAATAAAACAACCAACAAATATATTTGCAAAGCAGAAATTGTAAGTAAATAATTTAAACATCAAGAAGCTTTCTCCTCATGGTTCGGTGCATTTTACGTGCAGGCTACATTTAGCTTATTGATACATCTGATAATATATACATGTCTGGTATAATAGTGTATAATATTTTAGGCACTGGCCCAGGGCTGGTGACTTGAATGAACTCACAACCCTTGACTAAAGTCCCATAAAAGCGGACAGCTCATGCCTGTCAACTTTCAAGCTGGGAGAAAAATCTCCCAATATGTGGGTATTTACACACCTCTTTCCTGATCTAGTAATATCTCCAAATTCTTAGAAGTGCTTACTCAAAATTTATTGTATACCAAATATGGCATCTGCAATAGCTTATGTCTATTCTATGTTTAAATCCAGAACTGGACGAAGTAATTAATATCACACATTTGATCCGTAACGGACAGCGTTTTTTCAGTAAATAGAATGTTAGGATTAAAAATTATTCACGTAATTTTCAAAACTTTTAAAACCTCTACAATAGTACTACAGTGAAAAAAATTAAAAACATAAAATTGTCACCCATTAACTTAAAACCTGTGAATTATCAGAAATTGAAAGTAATTAATTTAAACATCTATTCTATGTTTAAATCCAGAACCGGACGAAGTAATTAATATCACACACTCCGTTTCGTCAGTAAATAGAATGTTAGGATTAAAAATTATTCACGAAGTTTTCAAAAATTTTAAAACCTCTACAACAGTACTACATTAAAAAAAATAAAAACATAAAATTGTCACCCATTCACTTAAATCCCGACAATTATCACTGTGGATGCTATGTAATTTTCTCTACAAACAAATTTTCAGTTCCAGTTCCGCCAAAGAAACTTTACCAGTTAATACCGGACATTTCTCTACCGTATATGAAAATATTTTATTCCCATCATTAAACTAAAAGAAGAAAAAAAATTATAATATTATGCAGGATATGTGCACCCCCTTCCCGAAAAATAAGCTAATTCACAGACCCCATGGCCAGCTCTCCCTGTATACAGGACGGGACCGAAAAAAGAGCTCCGGTGGCCTATTGGTTAGAGCATCCGCCTCGGATGCGGGAGCACGTCTGTTCGATATATCTGAATTAATTATTGCATATTGTGGTCACTTACTTAGCCTTCTTCCTATCTTCCTAACTCACACGCTGAACACTTGTCCCAGGATTTACAATAACTTTCATGCTAGCAACTGCCGGTCAAGATGCCGAATCTTTACTATGACGTCACATCACTAAAATACCCGAATAAGAAAGGAAATTTTGCATACCACTTCACGGAAACTCAGCGCCTTGAAGATATGCCAATATTTTTGTATTGCCATTACCGTCACAGATAATACTTCAGAAAAAAGTTTTAACTCTATATTATTTTTATTAATTTTCTATCTTTATTTTGATTTCTGGTCTCTTTTAAGTCTGGAAAAGTCAGCTCTGATTCTACATTTTAGTCGAGAGAGAAAGAAGGATAACAAGGTGTTACCAATTACCACTTCATTATGATAATATGCTTGAATACGTTTAATCCATATGGCATATTTATATTCAGCACATAGTAAAAGGCACAAGTCCTCGAATTCGGGTTCCGGGAACGAGGCCCTATTCAAAGTAAGGCCGAATTTTAGGAAAGTATAAAAGGTATTGAAAGAGTTTATTGAACGTTTGTTTAACCATTTGATAATGAGCTGCTGTAGAGGGAGTATTGATTTGCATTCGAAAAATATATGACCAGTAGTTTCAATGCTGCCGCAAAAAGGGCATAATTTAGATTTGGAAATATGTTTAAAAACATGGTGTAGTTAACATATATCATGTCTTGTAATGTTTCAAAACACATCTCTAGTGATTGGATCTACAAATATATTGTGCCAGTTTTACCAGATTCGGAAGAAGTTGATGTCGTAAAAATTGGGTATTTTGGGTTCCAGAAGGTAGTTTTGTAATTATCTTTGATTAAACAATTTTGTAGGGATTTGACCAAAATCGAGATCAAGATTATTCTCGTGAAATTCTTTGAAAATGCTTATGCACTTTTGATAAAATTCTTGTACATATATTGTATGTGTAAACTTGTTAAGGTCTAAGTTAGGGTTGAAAGATCAAAATTTTAAATCGACTCAATACATTACAAAATCTTTTCATTTGGCTGAATGCTCATCATCGATTAAGATTTGAATATGGTGTATGCGTATTGCTTGTATTTTACATTTTAAATCGGTGATGTTTAATCCACCATTGCGGCGTAGGTTGGTACATACGGCTCTAGCGAGAGGTTCGAATTTAGAATTCCACAAAAATGTGAAAATCTTCCTATTGGAACTACCTTCTGGGACCCAAAATGACCAAACTTTACGTCTTATACTTCCTATAATGTTTAGGTAGATCAGGTAACAGTTTCAGTGTACGAAATTTTGCTGCAAACTAAAAGATTAATAACGTGGGACTTAGAAATGAGAGGCAAATTTTTATGTTTCCATAGTAATTGTGTATTCGTCAATTTACTAACATTTCTATACCAGTGATCATCGTTACTTAAATCGATAGCAAAATAAAATAAAAACCTACAATTTTGCGTTTGTCGATTTGTCCGTACAACAAAATCCCGTACAATCGTCCGCGTAAAGGAAGATCTTACAGGTCTCTGTTGCACCTGAAACTTGAATACCTATAATATCTGGGTCATTTCGAATTTTAATTGCAAATGGTTAATACACTATTACATATACAGGTTGGTTAAGACTGCAACATTGACTTACTATTCTGGAAATTAAAATGGAATCTGAAATAAAATTGTTTACTATAACTGATAAACAAATATCAGTATAGAAAATAGAGATACATTTAATAAAATTGGGGTGAAATTCCTAAATATTTTAAAACATTGATAATTAACCTTATCGAATGCCTTCTCTTGATCTAAGGATATAAAAGCATATCATGGTTCTTCGACCTATGAAGTCACAAATATTTCGTATAAGGTGATCGTTGTCAAAAATAGATGGATCGTTAGCTCCACCTATTTTTTTATAGAATTTTGTAATCTACATTTAATAGGGAGATGGGTCTCCAATTTTGCATCTCTATATTTTGAGGATCCTTACATAATAGCGCTGTATAGGATAGTTTTTTGTGAATCAGACTTTGTTTGATTCAAAGATCAAATTGTATAAAAGGACGAAAGCGTCACCTAAGAATTCAAACAAAACATGGCGTAAAATTCTTTTGTGAGACCGTCAGGTCCAGGTGATTTATTTGGTTTCATGATAGTTAAAAAATTTCCAAATTTCTCATTTAGAGATTGGTCCAGTAAGAAAACAGCTATCTTCTGCGGTTAATTAAGGTAACCCAATTTAAAATTCTTCAAATAATTCTTCAATTGTTTCAGTGGTAAATATATTTGAATAAAACTTTTTTAAAACAACCTAAATTATCAGCTCTAGAGTTATAAGTCTCGTTAATATACCAAAGTACCGTGATTTCTAGGAACCCTTCCTGTTTTTTAATTGCAAAAGAATTGGGTCGCTCTTTTGTTATTATCTAGAATTTTTGCTTTGCTCCTAATGACTGATCCCATATATTTTTCATTTTGTAATTCCTTGATTGACATACGGAGTTCTTGTGTTTTAAGAAAAAGTTCGTTATTAACTACATCATAATTTTGTTTCAGTTGTTTGTAACCTTTTTTGCATTGATTTAATTGCATAGATTTTAATGTTACTAGGTTGTTTGAAGTATCGAAAAAAAAATTATGCTACGTTACTGCTCGTTCAAGGTAAGGTAAAAGATAGGGTGAGGATAACAAGCTTTGTAAAGTTTAACAAAAAAATATTTATTTTCTTAGAAAACATGAAATAATGTAAATAATTTAAGCAAGACGTAGAGTTTACAGAAATGATCCACATTTTGTTCAGAATAGAAATTTACTTCCTTTAAAAAGTTCTAAACACAGTCTAAAGTGTCTGAAGTTCCGGCTTAAACGGCGGATGACTACGTCAGACGAAGGCTAGCTGAAAATTCCAGAACGTGCACTATAAAGCAGTTTGTGGTGTCCGGTTCCAATTTAGAATATTTTGGGAAAAATGTCGAAATAATTAATATTGTTCTCCAGGAAACCTATTAAAAAAAAACAAAGCAAAAATAGCTTCTCTAAGAAGACATGTTGTTCTATGTAGACACACGAACAGACAATTTCTTCTGGCAGAAAAGTACCCTTTCTAAGTTAATAGAAGTTGTATAACTGACTTCATGACTCTACGACTGTGTATGTCTCTGCTGCAACTGCATGTCCGTGATTTTGTATGACTTACCAAAATCTCAAACATATAAATGAAGCTAATGCGTTGTTTGAATTGCACGCGCAAGAGGACGAATGTAATTTCGTAATACATTAGGAAAGCCTGAACCAGTAACAGCAAATCGTTTTCATGGCTATTCCTGAATGCTTACTTGTAATGAATTTGTTATCATACACAGCACGTGCTCACATGAGCCACATCTACGACTAAAGTAAACACTGTTTTTCAAAAAAACATGTAAGACTGATATTAATATAATTATATTAATAATTAAATTATTTGAAATAGAATGAAATAAAAAAGATTTTTACAAAATTGATTCTTTAATACACACAATTGAACTACATTTTCGTAACACCTTCCCCCATAAGAAAATAAAAAGATTTATGTACTAAAACTTTCTTTTTTCATAACAGATGTAAATTCTACATAAAGTGCAAAATTATATAAGAACTTATGAATTTACAAAAATGATATTTCTACACACGGGAAAGTGCGCCTGCAATCAAATTATCCTTTCCTTTTATGTGCCTGATATCAAGATTGTATTCTTGTAAAAATAAGCTCCATCTCAACAGCCTCTGATTCGTATTTGTCATTCTACCGATAAAAGTAAGGAGGTTGTGATCACTAAACACAACAACCAGAGAAAGAGCCGAGCTAATATAAACTTCGAAATGCTCTCATGCCAGTATTAAAGCCAAGCTCTCCATGTCGATTGTTGATTATTTTCACTGGTATTTATTCAATTTCTTACAGAAAAAAACACATTGGATGTTAAACACCATTTTGGGCATGTTGAAGCAAAACTGCTCCAACCCCAACATCACTCGCATCTACAGATAGTTTAAAGGACTAACTCAAATCTGGAACCGTTAGATCTGGTGCACTGTCAAGTATGGCCTTTAGTCTATCGAAAGCTTCTTAATATGTGTCAGTCCAAATAAACTTGTTTTTCTTTCTCAACTATTTTGTCAGAGGGTCAACTTCATTAAAACCATTAGAACAAAATTTACGAAAGTACCCAGCTATACCTTAAAATCGCATCAACATGACCTTAGCATCTATAGTTTTAATCTGTCCATGTCCCACAATATGTCCCAGAAAGCTAACACATGCACGAGAGAACTCACGTTTAGATAAATTAATAGATCTGCATCCGTGAGTCTGTCGAAGAACTTCAGAATCGTAGATGTTCTTTCTAGGTGTTGCTGTAAATGATGACATCAATGTATGCATCACAGTTGTCAACACCAGAAGTTATCATGTTCTTAAGGCGTTGAAATGTACTCTGAACAAAATAGTTCATCCCAAAAAGACCACTCTGTACTGGTATAGTCCATTTGGAGTAAAAAAAATTCCGACATTTCATTTGTTTTGATCTTTCCGTTACGGGAATTTGCCAAACAGTTCTTAAAAAGGCAAATATTGTGACGTATTTGGCATTTCCAATTTTGCCGATACAATCATGGATTCTTGGCAGTGGAAACGAGTCTGCTTTTATCACAATGTTCACCATCACATCATTCGTTCACATTCAGAATGTTTAATCCTGTTTCGGAAAAAGAATGCACAGTGAGCTCCAATCACTCTTACTGGGTTCTATAAAATCATTGTCCATTAAATACTCCAGTAAATACTGAATCTTTTTTTCATATATTGCTGTTTTAAATGATTCATTCTGTATTAGTGTTGTTTCATGGGTTTCGAATTACTATCTCAACGTCGTAAAAAATTTGGTTTGTCCTTGTACGCACATCTGGAAACAAGTGCTTATATTCAAACAACAATTGTTTAAGTTCACATTTTTGATCTTGCAAATGAGAAAATTTTTATCAAGATTTTCATAACTTCCGAATTCTGCAGAATTGCTGTTCCAAGGTTAGCACAATCCAGCTGAATTCCTTCCTGCGAATTTTTTAGTGGGACAGCTAACTTATTATTTATGTTGCTTTTTATTTAAAAACAGTAGCACTCCATTAATTTACATATACTTGAGTACTAACATTATAATCTAAATCATTTTCTTCTTTACTTTGTAGGGGCCATACAATTTTAATTGCAGAAAATTCTGTAGAATTCGCAAAAGAATGGAATTATTACAGACATCTAAAGTTCTCTCTAGTACAATTTGGTGAAACCCTAGTTTCATTTTCGACTTGAACTGCTGAATGCCAAATTCAAGTGTAACTAGCTTGAACACACCCGACTTTAACTTTGACATTTGGCAAAATTGATAAAACTTCAGAAGGTCAAATTGAGCAAAAGTCCTCAAAGGAATTACTTTTCAAACCCTTGTTGACACACGCTTTATTATCGAGAAATTTTGGTTACATGTCATGGTCTTTGGTAAGAGATCGATACAATCTACCAAAATTCGTATGAATGGTTTGTCAAATGCAGGAATTAGTCTCAAATCAGATTTTTGAATCTTTTGATTTGGTTTTTCTACAATATGACCTATATGAAAAGAGTTGCAAAGCTCTGAAACATCACTTGATTTTTGGGCAATAGAATTGAGTCCAGATCTTGTGATACATTTTATTTATTCCAAATGACCAGCCACAAATGTTTCATGGGCCTTGCAAAGTATTTCCCGTCTGTAAGGTTTCGGAACCACAATTGATTTTTGCACTGACCCATTGTCACTATTAGGTACCTTGAGAGGTCTCAATTGTATTCAAGTAAGAGACAGGTACTTCAGTTGCTTCAGTTTCACTAAATGACCGTTGAAACAAACAGGATGTCTCAGGATCCTTCTACTGTTCAACGACAAGTGATTTTCGTTTATCACCCTGATCAGATAAAAGAGAAAGAGTATTCAAAAGAGGATCACTATCATCAGCACCTATCAAATGATCAAAATTAGAAGTGAAAATGATCTCATCAAAAACCTGACCAATACATGTGTCAGCTAGAGGAAGAATGTCCTTATCAAAATCAGTCTCAAGAGCTTTCTTTGCCAAAGCTCTGGTAACTGAATAAGCTGAATATATTCAGGGATTTCGTTTTCAATATTATCATCTTTCTGTTCCAAAGAAGGGATGTTATTTACAAGTGGATTAAGTACAACCTTGTCTCTAGCGAAGTCGTTACCTAGCAGCAAATGAAAGCCCTCAAAGGGTAAGGTATACATTATACAAACGGAAACAGGTCCTGAAACTTAAGGGTGATGACAAATTAACAGAATGGAGAGGAACATTACTAAATCCGCACTCTACTCCCTAAATAATAAAACTCATTAGAACAGGTCTTCTCAGAAGAAGGAAAAACACCTGAAATTAAAAAACCCTGAGAAACTCCTGTATCTCTTAAAATTTTAACAAGGATGGGATCGGCCAAATCACCCAAGAGTGATATAGAACCCTTTGACATGAAAGGTTCAAAATTCTCCAAAAGACAGTTAGACAGGTTTATCAAACCCAACAAAAGTATTGTTTTCAATACATTACTTTGACCTCTTAGAAATAAGTGCATTAGGGATAGGTTTATCTTGATTTTGGTGACTATATTTGAATTTGAAGCTCTCAGATATGCCGTGTCCTTTTTTTTCTTTCTTCAAAATGTAATCTCATTTCTTTTATAAATCCATGTGACAGATGCCAAAACACTTTTGTCCAAGATATTCGTCTAAACCAATGTTGAACTATAATTTTCTTGATTTCTTGTTTAGTTAAAAAAGATTTGGCTACGAATAGATCATATTTTTTTGGCACGTTCAAGCAATTCATCCTCCCTAAAACTCTCCAACTGACGGCCATGTATAGCCTATCTTGTGCTTAAAAATGGCGGTAAACCCTATAAAAACATAACAACATTTAATGAAATAGAAAGAGTTGTACATAATTGATTCATTAACACACAATTAAACTAAAGGGTCATAACATTTAAGTTTATGTTTTAGCTCATACCAATATTCTAGTGCGAGGTTGTGATATTTTAGGTCTCTGTATTAGGTTAGGTAAGTGTATTTGCAATGTAGTATGGTTCAAATTCGAGTTATTGCATTTCCAGTATCCCTTACCATTTGATATTGATCAGTTACATGTCATGGATAAAATTGCTGCATCGTGGTCAGACTGAGTAAAGTTAACTACTGTCTAGTTAATTATGAAATCTGCTGTGTTTTCTGAAACATATAGTCGATCCAGTCTACTTTTAACCATTGGTAACGAGGGGTCTAGTGAATTCCGGTACCATTGTATATATTGTGATGAGGGGTTCAATTTGGGAAATGTATAAATTAGTTTAAAGTTAGGTATGTTAGTTTTCAATGCTTGCATGGACTTGTCACTATAATTAGTTAGGTTACCAACTCCGAATCGGGGATGAAGGTATATAAGTTTATAGCACGGTATGGTGTATTATTAAATTTGAGGTCAACACAAATTATTCTACCGTCAAAATCAGGTTCATATTTTATTTAAAAAAATATGTAAGGATTAAAATTAATAATAGTGAGTCTAGATGAACGACTAGAGCTAAACCTCCATCCGGCACAGCAACTTTGTAATTTCTCTTGAATTTTTGAAGTAACGGTTCTGCTTTCTACACGAGTTTCTCGTAGAAATACACGTCAATGTTATATGCAGATACCAAGTTTATAATTTCTTTTTTTTCTCTGGAGAAGGGAACCAGACAGATGCCCCCCACTTAATCGAGAAAAAACAATAAATTATTTTCATATTATTTTCATCTATTTTTGTTTTACCTATGATGTGTTGCTATGCTATGTTAAACATTATAGAATGAATTTTGATATAAAGTTGTATTATGTTTTTAATTGTTTAGGGGGTGGGAAGTTATTCCTAGTGTATCTGAAGGTTCACTCATCCGATAGGGTTTCATTTATGCAATCGGGGTCGTTCCCCTTGTCCTACTCATGTGACCTTGGCTAAAGGTTTCCTACGTCATATGTATGCTATATGCATTATGCTACATTCTATGTTGCTATATACTATAATTGTGAGGACAGCCGCTATATCCAAATCAATTCCCAGTTTTGCTAAAAACAAAACTTATAGTATATGTGTATATATTGTCACTTCAATCATATTCAATATAGACACATAAAGATTTTATTATTTCATTTATATTATTAGTTAATTTATAGAATTTTGAATTATGGACTTTTTTAAGATGAGACGTTGCATAATATATTAAAAAAACCACCTAATGTTTTAATTGACTTTGCGTAGTGGAACGTCTCTCTCTCTCTCTCTTTATATAGGTAATATATATTTAATTATTAGATGCAGTAGTTATATTACTCCCTGAATGTTTTTAAAGCAATTTCCATTATAATTATTACAAAATGTCCGAAATTGTCAAATTTCGTACTCTTTTTATCTGGATTGACTCGAAGATCATTTTGCTGTTTAATGTAAGGATATTGATTTTACTCATATGTTGTTTATTAATGTGATGGTATGTCCATAATAAGTTAAAAGACGTTTGTGCACGTGAAGCACAATTGCTTCGTACAGTCTGAACTCGAGATGAGTAGAGTTCATTGTAAATGGTAGTATTTTCCGCAACAATAATGTAGTCGGGAAGGGTCTGTACTTAAGAAATAAAATAATACGATACAGGTAAAATACATGACAAAAGACATGTAACCAGGTAAAAGATATGAAAAATATATGGACATAGAAATCGTTACTACGAATGTTGTATAATAATAATAACTGCAAGATTGGATAAAATCCCTGGTACATCCATATGCAACGGGAACATGGTCTTTGAGATAGAAAAAAAAACAAAATTGAAAGAAGTAAAGCCTTCTACTTGGACTTTTGGTCAAATCATGGTACAAAGGCTGCATATTACACAGAAAGTGTAGTAGATGTGGACAAACCGGACACAATTTACACAAATGTCAAGGAGACTCAAAAATGAAGAATTTCAACTTTTGCTAAAAATAAGTTTTGTTTTGGAAAATACTTTGTATTTGCCACAGTAAAATGTGAACTACGTGCGATCACGGTACTCCATGGTCCAGGTAAATATTATATCTAGAATAACTTTATTATTCAATTACTTGAGTATAGAGATTAATTAAACCATATAGTATTTTAATACATGACGACATATAATAAATTGACAAAGCACGTGTAATACGTGAATTGCATGCGCGTTGGATAATATTGTACGAATTAAATTAACTATTTATATGTACTTAGACTAAACTTTTCTAAAATCTTTAAATATTAATGATAAGTAAATAACAATTCATTACTATAATCAAATACTTTTCTAAAAATTTTCAAAATTAGGTTCAAATATTTGAACTAAGCATTCATTAATTTTAATGAATGATAATAACAAAAAAGATTATTCCAAGTTCTTTTTCAAAATCTTAACTTAAATTTAATTATTAGAAACTAAAGTTAAACACTTTTGACTAAAACCTCATGCCATGTTCACGTGTTCCCGGCAGTGTAGTGTGAATGCTGCTCCTGCTCTATTAAATTCTTAAAAATTCAATGCATACTGTTTAAATACTTGCATGGAACGTGGTTGACTGGTGAAGTCGAACTCAGAAGACAAATCAGACAAATTCCAAAATGTCCTCTTTGTAAAAAATACAATTGCACAAAAAAAAACATGTGATACTGAGTTTGAATAAACAAGAATATAAAGAGATGTAACTGATCTAATTTTGAAAACGGAACCATATAGAAAGAATATTTTTTATATTGGGACGGGAATTTAAAAAATGCTGACTACATAAAGCTAATTGAATATATTATTTATGTAATAAAAAGATGCAGACAACAAATAACAAGTAGAAAATAAAATTGTTCATATTAACTATGGCTAACATATTTTTAAATATATTTTATAGATATAAATCTGCACATGGAAGAAGTAAGGGACCAGAACATCGAAGGGCTATATCACATGGCGTTACGCGAAGTAGGCAGACCTGCCGAAGAGTCTCCGAACATACAATGTGTTGCTTTGTGTATAACCTGTTTTGGACCTTCTGGAACATATAATATGTATAAGGTGTTACATATACTAATAACTGAAATATATACACCTCATTATTTAAACATACAAAGTGGAGACGACTAACCATACACATTGATTAAAAGATTAGGTCTTTTTTATTTTAAAAAGGATGGCTTGCACCGTCTTCTCCTCAAATTATAAAAATTCAAAATTATATAAACTTTATTTATAACAATTAAATAACAATTAAACAATTAAATAATTAAATCAATTAATTTAAATTATATGCCCACGCATGAAAGACTGAACGAAAGGAGAAGGTGAGGCTGATAATAATGAATGAAAGAGTTAATATGTGCATATATTTCCTTATTTAGAAACCTGCGAAACAATTTTACTTAATGGATGTCCAAACAAGTACACTTTTATTTGCAAGGTCACTAAAAGTACAAACAAGGGGAACGACCCCGATAAGGTAAATGAAACCTTATCGGAAGAGCGAACCTTTAGATACACTAGGGGAAACTACCCCATCAAAAATTTATTTTAAATTAAATATTTGATCAAAATTCGTTTTAATAAAAAGATATAAAGACATCGAGTGGTATGCAAAAGCACATACAATATGTTTTTAGTTGTTCATTTTTTCGATTTAGTGTGGGGGCATCTATCATATGCCGCCACCACCACCACTACCCAAAAAAGAATGCTGCCCCTGCCTAAATAAGATCTTAAGCAAACCTTGCGCAAATCAGGAGAAAAAAATAATATATTTTAGAAAACTATTAAGAATCTAAACATGAAATAAACTAATCATATATACTGACAACGAATAATTTCTTTATGCAACTATAATCATAAACTAATATAGAATGCAAAGAAAAGCAATGGGTTTCTTTAATTAATGTAACCATTTCGATAATATACAATGTCTGTAAAAGAAATCTGAATGATACGTTTATATTGCTGCCACGCTTTTGTTCTCCATGCAGACATGGATCGAGTGCTATCAATATGTTTAGTACAGAAAACAAAACGTCCTCAGATCGCTTAGAAATCATAATGTAAAAGTATCAGTAGGGAAAATTTGGCAACGTGACCAGGGCCCCCGAAGTTCAAAGAGCCCCATATATTACCGTCAAAGTTTACAGGCTGTGCTCTAGGTATCCCTTATGTAATCATCTGATTTCAATGGCAGTGCTTTTATTAGTACTGTAACCATATCTATGTACACTGAAGCATCCTACACTTTCCATGAAGAAGAAATCTATGAAGGAAATGTAAGTAGTAATACATTAAGCTCAGCATTCCCCCGCAAATAGATTACATGTACTGTACTAGACCTTTAAAGCAAAGATGGCTGAATATTATAATTTTCAGGTTTCATCTCATATTTTGGCATAATCACAAGCAATTATTAAATCCTTTAACGAATACTTGAATGAAATGACTTGATTGTTTTGAGAATGAATATTAAAATTCATGATAAACAAGGAAGCATTGATAAAATGGTAAAGCATTTTTAAAATAATACAATAATTGTAAAGTTATCAGTCTTTACAAAATCTTGGAATCCCAATGGTTATCATAAATACACACAGTAACCACAATAAGTCTTTGGTACCTTCCTTAGAACGTTAACAACCAATCTAACTGGATGTGTGTTGTGTGTATTCTTTATGAAATCCTTTCGTTTTGGACCAACGGGTCTTAAAACAAACAAGCTATTGTTAGTATTTGCAACAGAACTTTCATTTCTGACATGAGTGTACATTTTTGAAGACAAGGAAACAAGACACGAACTCAATTTAGATCATGGTGCACACTGACATTGAATCATGTAATCATGACTGATTAATAACTAGCAATATTAGAAAGAAGAACCAAATCAGACACATAAATTCCTTTCCTTTTCTAAATTGAACAGTGATACATATATCCTGATAATTGGCTTATAATTCATCTCCCTTCAATCACTGCAGTTGTAAATGTCTACAATGAATAAAAATCAGATATAAAAAATTTGAAATATCAAAATAAATCAAAATAAGGAAAACTTGAGTAAGACAGCCCTTTTGTGAAAACAAATTCTAGTTGTATGATATTGAACAGTCATGTATGTAGGTAGGTAGGTAGGAAGGTAGGTAGGTAGGTAGGTAGGTATGCATGTATGTATGTATGTATGTTCAGCAAGGGCAAAAGTGATTCATCCAAGCATAAGAAAAAGACGTATAATTCTAAACTGTGGATCCCACACTTACGAAATCATGGCATCATAAGACAGCTTTGAACATTTTATAAAACCTACCGAATAACTTGGAATGATCGCCATATTTATTTTAAATTGTTACAAAGCAAACTAGATTTAATCTAAAATAAAAACGTCTCTTCCAAGAACCACATTTATTGTTTCCAAGGCAATGAATAAAGTGGTGTTACAGAGGTTTAATGCCATGTTTGTCACAAAATATTGTGGAAAATTGGCAAGACTTTCAAGCTTTGAGACACAGATGCGTTGTGACTATTACAACCAACGAATCATACCGCCCACCTTGACAATCCAAAGTTTTTTGGTGTGATTTTAAATAATCGATAGCAAGGTACAAGTGAATAACTAAAATAACTATTTTTAAAACGCACAAATCATACAATTACAGCCTGTACAAGTGGTAAAAGAGTAGAATGAGGATATGCATAGCTCAAAATAGTGTGTCAAAAAAGCATTTAGATAAGAAACAATACTTATAGATATTACTGCATACCTAATCGAATTAAAACGTTATGGCAAAGAAATGTTATTGTCCAGATAAAATAAGAATAGAACATTTTTGATCTGAGAAACAGATGTGAACATGACCATCAAAATTTCTGGGCAGTTGTAGATACGACACACGGCTTTGCTTCATATGAATAAAAACCATGTGAAAACCCAGACGTCATTCAAAAGTCAGGGAATGGACAAGTCTGTGGTAGGCATAACCTAATCTTTGACTTCCAACCATGAAGAGTGACATTTATATCCATAGCTTGAACTGGCATGTGACACAGCCAGGACAATGTAAAAGTTATACAAAATATAATTTAAAACATATGAATTGTTGAACAAAATGTAAATTCACCTGTCAAGGATGAACCTAATTGTGATCACAGACCGCCTCATACATCACATTTAGTAGAGGCAAATGGCTGCAATCAGTAAGCCATTATCCACCACATCGAGATTAATAACTAATCCTGATTTAATAGAAAACATATGTATTTCAGAACTATGGCCCAAAGACGAAATTGTGTCAAATGGAGAGATGTAAAAGGGAATAACAATGGGAAAGGGGAATATGATAGTGTATTACTTCCTACACTAAATGACAGCTTTTTCAAATGATATAAACAACATTTTATTGGATTCTTATTTGCGACAAAATGTATAGCCCGATTTATACTGTCATAGCGGTTCATGCCAATGATATACTGGTATGATTAAGTTCGTACTCCACGGAGTTTCGAAACCAGATCCGCGAGCAAATGGCACCCACCCTCTTGCCTGCTCGCTCCATCCCATATACCGTCATGACTAAGAACGCATCACCAAAAAATGATGGCACTGAGTCGGTGTTATATAAGCTCGTGAGTAGTAGACACATTCGCATGACGACCTAGTAAATAATTCTTAGATAGATAGATAAATAGATAGATAGATAGATAGATAGATAGATAGATAGATAGATAGATAGATAGATAGATAGATAGATAGATAGATAGATAGATAGATAGATAGATAGATAGATAGATAGATAGATAGATAGATAGATAGATAGATAGATAGATAGATAGATAGATAGATAGATAGATAGATAGATAGATAGATAGATAGTTGATGATGTATAAACCGTATAAACCAGGTTATTCCTTTTCTCCCTAAAATTTTACTTGCCCATAAAATGTGTTACAGCATTCACTGTTGCTAATCTATGTGTTTTGACCTTTCAAAAGCAAAATCTTATTTAGCCAGATTCCTTCCTTAACATATGACACTTTCCTTTATTAACAGCTGCTGGAAAATATCGATGCAAAATGAAGTAATTTACGAAGATTGTATTGTAATGCCTGCCTTACGCCATATTCGGCAAAAGCCGTGAGTGTTTGACTTCAGTGCTATGCCTTACTATCAAACCAATCACCTTGCAATGCCTATGCGATGTCGGTTGACATTGGAAATAGTAGTCAAAGTTTCTGGAATATCTCAAACACTTGGATACCTATACTGTCAATTTGTCACCAAATCGTGCGCAAATTATATACTTACTGCGCTATCCTGGTAGAATCAAGACGTACCAACAGTCTATACAAACTGGTTTTCTAAATTTGTGCTCAAGACTAAACTGTAAAATAAATGAAGGAGTCAGCAGTAATCATTACATATATGAGCAAACTTGATAAATATATATGAACACAGAAAAATGCAGTTAAGATGCAGTACTTAATAAGAATTTTTTGCGAAATTTGAAATGCATCCAACCAAATAAGTCTCAATTGGAAGCAGGAAGTATAATTGATGGTTTATGGGAATCTTTCTAAGCGAAATTGTTATGCATTCAATAAAAACCGACGTTTTTTATATCTTTTTTTTAAATATTAGCACATTTTTTTCCATTGTTTCATCGCTAGATTGCTGTTAACATCTTCCAACTTTTCCTATGCTTCTCTATTGATGGCAAAATAAAAATTGAATACAAAAGGAAGTTTGTGTTTTCCAACATCCTCTAAAAGAAAACATAGAATCACCTGACAGACTCGGATTGTTTCACACCATATCATGACCATCCTAATACAGACTGATACACATCCATCACATTGCAACTTTTGATAACGAAAGGCAGTGAAAGTTAGTACAGGGCCGCCATAAAAAATATATAACTATTGAACAATTTCCTTTTGTATACTTCATGCAGGCCTATGAATCGAGTAATAAATCTGAAAGAATAATGGTTATTATGTGTTGTTTTGATCATTTTATTTAACGGATAAACTTTTTATGAGTCCTTAATATATAGGCCAGTCATCGTGCGTATAAGCTTTTATATTATGACCATACGGTGGCCGTGGGAATAGTCTTTCAAAACGTTACTACACGGTCGTGCGTATAGTCTTTTCAAAAGTTAGTACACGGCAGCCGTGCGAATTAAGACCTATATAATTCGGTCGTTTATTGTGGTCCTACTAATATTCGTATTTGTCATGTATTTGTTTCTTTTGCATGCATATGATCTGCACTTAAACAATGATGACAAAGTTTAGAAGAAAAAATATATGGTGCATTTGTATGATTTTTTCGTTCAAAATTTCGTGGCGAATATTTATAAAAAAATATTTTTCATGTCATTGAATAACAGATTATTCGCCTTATATCTATATATTGAAGTGAACTGTTATATTCTGAATTGGTCTTTATTTACTTAATTTTTCCTAAACTGTTATAAGAAATGAATGTTTTAATAACAAAGATTAAACGAATTAACGAAGATTGCGTAAGGCAGGCATTACAATCCAATCTTCGGAAATTGATGCATATTTCCATACATAAGACATTATATTGCCGAATAATTTTGCCATGGTCAAGGAAGGGTATTGACCCATTTAATGACGTCAGTATCTCAAAATTATTGAGTGATTTGGAGATAAGCGTGGCGCACGAACATGGGACAGGCACGGATTTATGACGATCGACGATTTTCCTAGAATGTTGGGATATGCTAGAAAAAAGGAAAATTATTGGAAAGTATGCAGTGCATCCTCTAAGGTTTTGATAATCAAACTCTTTTTAATGTCAGTGGCTCAAACTGAGTAGAAAAACTGCGGTTAAGGTTAAAGAGCTATTTTACAGATGAGGATAATGGCAGACTTTATCAGATCAATGGTTAAGTGTGCTTTATGTGATAAAATGTTTACTTATAGTGGAAGTCTGAAATTTCACACAATAACGCATGCTGAAGGAAAGCCATTTAAGTGTGGAGTATGTGATGAAACATTTTTTCAAGGTAATCATCTAAAGTTGCACATGTTGATACATAACGATGAAAAAAGATACAAGTGTGAAAAATGTGATAAAAGGTTTCAGTAAGGTGGATTTCTGATGAGGCACATGAAGACACATACTACATTTAAGTGTACAGTATGTCGTAGAGAGTTTAGTCATAATCAAACTCTCAAAACGCACATGACAACACATACGGGGGAAAAACCATTTAAGTGTGATGTGTGTGTCAAAGCGTTTAGTCAAACTCAAAATCTCAAAAGCCACATGCAAACACATACTGGGGAAAAACCATATAAGTGTGAAGTGTGTGGGAAACTGTATAGGCATAGTCAAAGTCTCGAAAGGCACATGAGAACACATACTGAGAAAAACAATTGTTAAGTGATAAAAACTTTCTTCACATTGGAGATCTGAACAAGCACAAGTGTATTCATACTGGAGAGAAAAAAAAACATTCAGATGTGAAATGTGTGTTCCGTAACCATTACATCAAACATGCAAGGGAAGTCAAATTTTTATTTTTCTTATACTACTCTTTAGAATGGTATGTTTTTACTTAGACATAAAGGAGAGTATGTGGTGTAAATATGTACACGAAATGGGCTTTTTAATACACTGAACTTAGTATTTTTAAAATGTACATTTCTCGTACCAAGATCAGTTTTATAAAATAATGCAGAGGAACTTTTATATTTATTGTGTTACAATATCTTACAAGATAACCATTTTTTTACCTTCAAATTATGAATTCGATTTGGCATGAAATAAAAAAAACCTGAGCTCTTTTACGACATGTCAATATATTGCAGCATGCATTTGTCTTTTTAATACTAACATATTACGTAATGAATCATGTATCTTTTAAAATGCACTTTCGTTACAGCGTGTATTTGTTTTAAATTATGTGTTACACCTTGAGTCATTAAACATTGATAAAATGCAAATATCAGGCGTACCTATTGTGCTCTTCTCCGAATTCGCAACAGCTATGACTGCATTTTTCTCTTTATGTGCTCTCAAATTGATTGATAAAGCTTAGATCATGAAGATTGGAAAGCACCGTGTTTTCACCATCCCTTTCAACTATTGAGTACTGGACCATGTGGTTCTGTTAAAAGTGCATGTGTAGAATGTTGCACAATAGACTGAACGTATCGAACACAAATTGCATTTGTTCGATCATCCACCTGTGTTTTGTCTGGTATTATAAAGAGTAGAACTTGGCCTATACTAAGTCATAAAGGTTAGACAGAATGTTTGATTTGAAGAAGGCATTTTTCACGAAGTATTTTATATGTCTTGAGTATAAAATATCTTATGAACTTCCATAACATGATAGAAGAATACGAAATGGCAGTTTGGTTTACATGAAAAGGACATCATTGTAACCCCAGTGTCATTTTCATTACACAAACCTCATTTCATCTAAGCAAAGCAGATCACACAATCAGTCGTTATGTACATATGTACATATGCAAGAATGCTTGTCCTTTCTATGTTCAGTGTATATCTTTTTGAAGACAAAATCCTGCAAAAGCATCCTGCACGTTTCCACTTTCAAACTGCCATTAACATGATTGTTATTCAATCTCATCCTCCTGCCAAAACTAAGGTGTACACTGTACTGGACAGCTCTGCATCATTCGTGAAATATTATCCAAGGTCGTATTCATTTGTAAGAAGTCGTTCAGAGAGATGACTTACGATAGGACAAGTTTATAACAGGTCAATTCCTTCAAGACATCTTTTGTGAGAAACAAAGTGAAATTGTTACAACTGCCAAATAAAATCTTCAATACTCGGACACAATAAAACATCATTTTGAAACCTAGCGGCAGCGGTCCTATGGATGATGGCATGTGCATGTGTTGGGGTGAGAGACAAATAGAAAAACACAGAGATAACACATATATAGATATGGCAAAATTGAAAATCTTAATCTTTTCGATGCATAGAAAGTGGCTATGAAAAGGGCCTTTGAGTTCTTGTTCCATCGTTTCTATTTGTTCCACATTGTTATGATTTTCCTCATAATTCCTTTTTTTTCTCTTCGGACATCCAGTCAGGGTATTCCAAAGCTACACCCAGTTCGTGTTTAGTTTCTCCTTTCTTTCATTTGTCCAGGTTTCTTTTATTTTCCTCACTTCTTTCAATATCTTTTGATAGTGTCTTCCGCTTTCTTTATTTCTTTTAAACCTCTTTTGACATAAGGCCAGTTGGTGAAAAGGAAAATATCTTCCAAATACGACTTTTTTTAAAAAAAAGATTAAAATTTTTTTTGAATTTGTCAGAAAAAGACGATTTGCGTTCTAGGCACGTTTTCCACACCACACCCACAGGGTTACTTTGTAGATCTTGTGATAAAATATTTAAAAATAGTATCAATTTGAAGGTCCACAAAAAGATACTTATTGGATATAAACTATTCAAATGTGAAGTTTGTGATGAAATGTTTAGACAGTGGTGATCTGAAGAAGCACGTGATGATAACATACTGGCGATAAAACATTCAAATAAAAATTTTGTGGCAAAATGTTTATAAATATTAGCAATTTGGAGGTCAACATGAGCATATATACTGGAGATAGACCATTCAAATGTGAAGTTTGTGATGAAATGTTTGGACAGAGTAGTAACTTGAAGTGCACGAGGATGCATACTGAAAATAAACCATTTAATGTGAAGTTTTTGATAAAATGTAAGGGCGGAGTAGAAATTTGAAGGAGCACATGAGGATACATACTGGAAACAAACTATTAACATGTGAAGTTTGTTATAAAATGTTTGAATGGAGTAGGACTTTGAAGGTCCACATGATGATACATACTGGATATAAACCATTCAAATGTGAAGTTTGTGATAAACTGTTTCGAGATAATGGGCAGTTAAAAGTCCACACGAGGATACATACTGGAGATAGACCATGCAAATGTGAAGTTTGTCATAAAATGGTTAGATATTCTAGTAATTTGAATGTACACATGAGGATACCTCTGAAGAAAAACTATTCAAATGTAAAGTTTGTCATAAAATGTTTGGACGGAGAACTGGTTTGACGGTCTATGTGTGGATAAATACTGGGGATAAACAATTCAAATGTGAAGTTTGTGATAAAATGTGTGGATGGAGTAAGTAGTAGAAGAAAAGGAGTTTCTTAATCCACCCAACACTTTTCATTAATAAAACAGTATAAATTACCCACCCTTTTAACTAAAATTCTTACCGCATCCCATACAAAAGGATACTACCAGATTCCTAGCCCACCCACCCTTTTCACTATTAAAAGTATAAATTACCACCCTTTTAACTATCAAACTGTCCTAAAACTATTAACCCACCCCTTCTCAAAAGGATACTAAGACTTCTAACGCAAGATACAAATAGCCACCCTTCTTTCTCTCTCTCTCTGTCATTACATTTATTTTATGCAACAATCTGTTGTGTTCAATATTTTGCAGGTGTGAAGCCAGGTGGTTGTTAATCATCATTGTGTACATGCTTTAGTTATATCTTTAATCACACAAGAATGCGTCGACCTATTACCTATAGCCTCCTGTCTGCCCCCTGTCTAGATTGTTATCTAGAAGCCGGTGTGTACATGCTTTAAAATCCAGGTAGCTCTCTCTCTCTTTAGTAACACAAGCATGACTACTGTATGTGTCATATAGAAATTGGTTGATTATGTAATATTTACTGGAAAAGTACATATTGTAATGAGCATGCGAGGAATGTTCTAGAACAATGAAATACTGTAATACACATGCGTGGAATGTTCTGGAACTAGACTAAACGCAGCATATAAAAGGCTGTTTTACGTTAAATAATCAGTCTGGGGCAGGAGGTTGATCATGTATGAACTATACTGAGATCACGCGAACATCCAAGCGGAAATTAATCTACCCATTTGTGAAAAGATACGTACATTATTATGTTTAGATAAAATTTTGTATTATATCATACTTTTTGATAATCTTTTTCATACTTGCTAACTCTCATTAGTAGAATATCTGTTAATATACTGTCAATAATGCGAAACTCACGTATTAAGTCGTCCATATCATATCTTACTCCTCGCAAATAAGATCGTATCTGATCAAGTAGTTTTATGTAAGTTATTACGGCTGCCTTACAACCATGCTGCTTTACTAAAAGTCGATTTTCAATTTTTTTACACGCTGTTGTAAGAGAAAAACCAACACCAGTTATGTTTAACAAAAACCAGTTTAATGATGCCCCACTTGAAATTATACCAGAACTTGTCATTAACAAAGGTAGATATGATATTATTCGAAGTATTTTGTTGTAATATGTGTAACATTTTTTCACGCACTAAAGTTTTTTGTGATAATATTTGTATTATTGTATTGGTGAATCAACATCCTGTCCTGGAATATCTTTTGAAATATGATTGAAATCAACTATACTTTTTTCATTATAATATTTGTTTACATAGTCACAGGTTTGATTAAGTAGTAAATTGCGGTATTTCAGCTATAAATTCCAAACACCCATGTAAGCTTGAGGTAAATTTCTACACGATGATTCCAGCGTAAATTTTCCATCAGAATCTTTATCTAATAACACAGATATAGTTTTAAAAGAATCGCCAGTTGATGGAGATGTAGTGATATTCTAAAATCTGCAACAGTATGTAATCTCCGCAGTGTGTTTGATAGTTTTATTTTCTGGTCTCCACATGCCCAACCCCAGATGCAACTGTATACACAATATTTTTTATTTCTTTGTGAGGAATTTTGTTCTTACTTGTTTTCCCTGCAAAACTAAGATTTCCAATGATAATATCATTTTGATTTGTGTGAATATTAATGTGTGTAATGTCAACATTTAATGGATTTCTAAAAAAAATTCATTTTTGAGTGTGTTTATGCTTCTGCGAAAATTTTAAAATGTGTTCAGGTGACCAAGAAATTCATTTTGAGCGCGGTTATTTCATTATTGATTGGATCTTCCTTATCAAAGACATATTTCTCTGTTGCTCCTTCAAAATCAGATTGGTGTTCTGAGGTCAGTAATGTCATTACTGTTCATGTTGCGAAATGCACTCATCATACTATCATACACTGACAAGTACTTTGATTCCTGATCATCAACATATTTCTTCGTAGCAGCGTCATTATCCTCAGTTGGATTCCCAAGGCATATAATCTTGTTCTGGTTCAAAACAATATTCCCATAAAATAGATCACCAGCCTTTTTTAATAAAATCATTAACTGACCTACCAGAATCTTGTATCTTACCTCGATTCTTAAAAGTAACGATATTATCAGCAACCGCAGTAGGATTTCGTACACGTACATCTGACAGTTGCACATTACTCGTCTTTAATCGTCCTTGTTTGTCCTAGAAAATGACGACTTCATTTGGATCTACACTTGCAACATTTAGTAAATTATTGATTTCATATTTGAGCTGATCAAGAGTTGCATGCTTAGGTAAGTCACCTTGATAGCCTTCTGTTGACAAATGTCCTGCTAATGTTCCAAGTTTTGTAAAGTAACTTATTTTTTACGGTCCTACATAAAATTATCAACATTAGTTTAATATTATGTAAACCTATAATAACAATAGCAAAATCGTCGATATTAAACTTTGATACAGAGAGGCTGGTGAAGCATAAACACAATAATGAACTTCCTGATTGTCATTATCTTATTGTTGGGCGAACTGGATCTGGAAAATCAAATTTGCTTATGAATATGCTATTAGTGATAGAGTTTATATTTACACAATCAATACACAGCAGGATAAGTTTGAGCTATTAAGCAAGTTAAATAACAAGCTTCGTGTTGGTCTTAAGGCTTGTGCAGATTTTTTTATAATTAGGCTGCCAGAAGATCTTATTCCAATAATCAACTTGATGCAGATAAACATAAAATAGCAGTTTTTGAAGATATTCCGCTATAAACCATGGCGATGAATAAAATAAGAACGTGTTTCTCACTGTCACGTAATAAACAGTGTTATTCTGTTTATCTCGCTCAAACTTTTTATAATGTTGACAGATTTTTTTTGGCGAAATAATGGTTGTTTTATATTATTTCTAGGACTAAACAATGTTGACGTTAGAAATATTGCGAACGAGCAATGCGATGACGTGAAAAAAGATAAATTTATTGAACTTGATCGTAATGCTACAAAAGAAAAAATGTAGCTTTCCCTTATTTGATAAACTTATAAATAATACAACTGTTTAGCTGTTGTATTAACAGCTTTTTTATAGTAAAACGTGGTTTAGTTTTATAAATTTTATAATAATAACGATTAAACGAGGAAAACAAAAAATATGGAAGATCTAAACATAATTGCGCAATCTCAGGCATCACTTAAGCAAAACGTACAGCAAGCACGACGTGTACAAGTAACTGCTAAAGAAGCAATAGCTACAGTTTATTAAACCAATTACTGAAACACATTTTGGAAAAACAATCTGAAACTAAACCACTACGAGAAGAAGAACTTAAACAACTGCAATTAAAAGGTTTGGTTGGATTTGTTAAAGAACAACAAGAAGCAGCTGCTGCAAAAATTTTACCAGATCTGATGAGGAAAAACGAAAACCAACTGAGACACTTACAGCAAATATAGCTGATCCGGCTGCTATACAAGAAGAAACAGATCGTTTGATAAATAATCTGCTGGGACTTGAGTGAAGATTAGCAGAGTTAACAACGCAAGTAATAAAAACTATTATGAGAAATTTATCAGGAGAAATTAAAGATATCAAAGAGGACCAAAAAGGAGCTGATGATCTTACTGTAAGGTATCTGGAGATTGGAGAACAAATACTTTTTTAATAAGAAAGAGCATCTAAACTCTAGTGAGTATGCGAAAGGTAGCGCAAATTTTTCAGTAAATTTTATTCCTCCTATACAACTAGATCCTACAAAACAATATGAGATTGGATTAATTTCTTGTACTTGTAGGAATGTTATGCCTAACGTGAAAACTGATGTTAATGGTGAAATTTGGTTTGGTTCTGGTGCAAAATCAATTGTCGCCGATGATGAAATTCGGTCTGGTCTGGTCTGGTCCTAGTAGAGTACTGATAATGAGGTGAAAAATAATCAAGCTTTCACAATGAGCTTATAATACTACTGATCTAAACGTATAATGTTATATTAAATTACAACGAACTAGCCGAAGTGGTAAGAAAATGCTTGTCAGGTTGCAGTGTATGTTTCGTTGACATTATTGTGATGCAAGGTGATTCTCATAAAATGTTATTAACAGCAGGAGAAAATATTTAAAATTAATGAATGTGCAGTAACAGCGCTAAATGATGTTATATTTGCTCATCATTGTTGACTAAAACCGAGTTATCAAATATTTTTAATCATCATATCTAAAAATAATACTAGCATTGTATTCGCTTGAAAAAGTTGATCTTGTTCTTCTGTCAGCTACAAATTTTAACTGTCATAGAACTGATATTAAAATACTTTGTCGCAGCTGTAATCGATTTGAGTTTCTCCTCCTCGTCTGTTTTGAGGTTTAACGAAATAACAGGTTTTGCTGGACATCTAAAATTACTACCGTTACCATCTCGTCCTATTCTCACATTTTCCTGCTGTGTAACTATTTCTAGATTTTACAATCGATTGTCTTTTCGTTATTGATGTGATTAATAACCAGACCATCGGGTATATATCCGTTAAAAACTTCGTAAACAACGATGACCATAGTAACGAACATGATTTGTAGATGTTCCTCTAACACCTACTATGAGATATCGCATATTGCTTATAGTACCAAGAACTGTTTTAGTTTTTCTGTTTCTAATAATACCGCGATCGTTAGCCTCGTCCACATCAAAGACCGAATTCGGCTGAAACTCGTTGTGTAAAGATAAGTTTTCAATGTTGTCATCAGTGACTTTACTGTTAACATGATATACACGCTGTCCTTCTGGAACGTCATCGCAAAATAAAGTGTAAATAAAGTCTTTTTTAAGCATTATAATCCTATCGGTATTATCTCCCATTACACTAATCTTATAACCCGCTGACGTTGTCTTTGCCAACAGATATTCCAGTTTTGATGCTAATAACCGAACCAATTTCATTTCCAGCGTATAGGTTATACTTTGGATGAACGTTATAACACTCTTGTTCGTATGCGCTTGTCAGATTTTGTAACATTATTTAATAGTAATTTTTATAACTCAAATTGATTTTTCAACCTAGCGCAAATGCTGTTATTAATCAAACAATCAATTAGATATTACACTGTAGTAAAACAATGGTGAAATTGCGTGATATAGCCAAGAAGAGCCATGTAGAAGAGCCTGATAAGATAGCGACTGCTTTTGCAGGTTTTGACAATAGTTATAAATTTGATTATCAAAACGTTTAAGTAAATCATACTGCAACAAATCCTTACCACCTGCTGCGGTCAACTATAAAACAGGAGCTTAAAAAACACAAAAGTATAAGATTATTAGTGCAATATCATGCTATATTTTCAAAGCTACGTTTGACTAAAGAATCAACTGACAAGGAAATCACAGATCCTTATATTAACGCAAAATCAAGACGTGTTTTGCTTGGGACTGATCTATTATCACTAAATGATGAGATACACCAAAAAATTTGGAAACAAATAGTTATTTCCAGAATTAGGTTCAGGTTGGAAGTTTGAAATGATCAAAGAAATTTTGTTTCACACAATGAAATATGACGCATTACGCGGTAATTCACTTATTGACCTACCACCAAAAATATAAAAAAAATTGTTGTATAAACGTAAAAAAAAACATCGATCGCAAATATTTCGAATTGGCTGTTCTTTCCGCGCTATTTCCAGCAGAAAAACACGCTGATCGCGTCCAGAAGTAGATCAGTCATGTGTCAAGATTAAATTTTAAAGATATTGACTTTCATGTGGCAGAAAATCAAATACTAAAGTTTGAAAAGCAAAATAATATTTCGATTAACATATTCAGACTAGATGAAAAAGAAAACGTATATCCGAGATATATTTCACACAGAGCTTCACAATCGACTATAAATTTGCTGTTTTAAAACAATCATTATGTTTGGATCAAAAACTTTAACGGACTAGTTGGTAGACAGTATAATAAGGATATGAACAAAAAATTCTTTTGTTATCGCTGCTTGCACGGTTGTACAAACAACGAAATATTACAAAAGCGTTTGCAGTACTGTTGTGATGTACAAAGAATAACTATGCCATCTAAAGAAGATTGTGTGTTACAGTTTGTCCATTATAATCATAATCTTCAAATTCCTTTTGTCATATACGCTGATTTCGAATGCTTACTTCAACCTGTGTTAGGCGTAGAAAATTATCCTAACCAATCGAGTACAAGGAAAACTCAAAATTATGTTCCGTGAGGAGTTGCGTACAAAGTAGTTTGTTGTACTGATTTGAGATTATCTAAGCCAATCAGATAATATCGAGGTAAAATTTCAGCAGTCTGGCTTCTCAAGCAATTGATTAACGAAGTTGATAATATTACTTATCGTTTGAAAAGAGTAACTCCAATGATAAAATTAACACCTCAGCAAGAATCGGATCACGAGCAAGCAGAAATTTGTTATATTTGCGAAAAATCATTTGACGATAACAAAAAAGTATATGACCATTGCCATTTGACCGAATAGTACCGTGGAACAGCTCATGATCCATGTAATTTAAAATTTCTCTCTCCAGATTTTATTCCAGTTATTCTTCACAACTTTAAAGGATATTATAGCCACATTATATTACAAGCTATTGGTGATCCTGACGTAAAAGCTCGACTGAAGCTCGATAACATCATCAAATGCATTCCAGATAATTTTGAAAAGTATATGTTAGTTCTGCTAGGTAAATGACAGCCAAACGTTTATGGCAGCATCGTTAGATGAGACTAGTGAAAGGTTGTAGTAAATTTGATACCCGAGAGACTGTTTCGAAAATAAATTTTGCAGCTACAAAGTTATTTTAAAACAAATATGCGATCTCGAGTAAATATTGAGAAAAATCATCGTGCACTAAATTATAATCAGTAGCCTTGCAACTTGAAAAAATGAAAAAATCACCGCTAACGAGTACAAGTATGCAAAAGATATATGGAAAAGTTTGATTGTGAAACGTTTGGTGATTATCATGATTTGTATTTGAAAACTGACGTGTTATTATTAGTAAATGTTTTCGAAAGTTTTCAAAGTAGTAATGACAATTATTGGCTAGAATCATTGCTGGCGATGATTTTGTGCCCCCGGCCTGTCATTTGGGATGCTCTGCTGCTCAACAAAGTATGATAAGGTTGGAATTACTGACTGACGTTGATATGTTCAATGTTATTGAAAAAGTTAGCAGAGGCGGTATAAGCGTGATAAGGAAGAAATATGCTGAAGCCAACAACAAATACTTAACAAAAGTATAATCCTGAGCTTCCTTCGAAGTATATATTTTTTGTAGTTTGTAACAACTTGTACGGGGTTCTATGGAAGAACCAATGCCTTTTGATGGACTTCCTTTGATCACTGCTGATAGATTTCTATCTGAAACAGAAAAAAGATACCTGACGATATTTCGTATTTCCTTGAAGTTGACCTCGATTATACAACTTCGCTACAGAAATTGCATAGCGATTACACTTTCTACGCGGAATCGTAATAAAATAACGAAAAACGCGAAAAATCTGCCTCGCGATTTTGTTAAAAAGTTTATGAAATTTGATGACTAAAAGTATGCGCTGGATGGCGGTGTTAGTTTTATAAGAGCTATGGCAATTCGGACTAATAACCATAAGCTCGAAACAGATGTCGTTATCAAACGTGGATTGTGTAAATTTGATGACAAACGTTATTGCAAAAAATGGGGTAAATACACTTGCACTTGGGTATTGTCATGATAATAGATCTATACTTGACATTACTGATTGATATTTTATATAAACTTAAGGAATAATGTTTGAAAATTTGACAGTGACAAATAGCTACAATAGCAAGATCAAATATCTAATGATAGATGGCAAACGATTGGCGGTTGAAATTAATAATGAAACATCAGTTATCTGTTTCAGTGAAACACGTGACAAGCTAAAACTTTCATTCATCAGATCTGATAACAGCGAGTATTTCAATTATCTCGAACAACTGTTTCAAACGTTGCTAGCGGAATTTAAAAACTTTTATAGTCCGATTAGCCAGCTAAAATATACTAACTTACAATTGATCTAAATCAGTCAAAAATATGTTTCATGGACAAAAAATATCCTCTAAGCAAACCACAAATAAAAGATTTGTTTGAATGTCCTCGTTATGTGAGTGGTAAAGTAAAGTTTAGTGTCTATCATCGTGATAATGAAATATTTATAATATCAGCAATTGAAATATTAATCATTGGTAATGATCTATAAAACAATATCACTTACCTTCCTCGCTCTGTGAATGTCCGCATAGCTCTTACTTGGTCAAGATTCTGCACTAGACTGATTTATTTAGCTTAAAACAGCCTTTTATATGCTGCGTTTAGTCTAGTTCCAGAACATTCCACGCATGCGCATTATAGGACTTCCTTGTTCTAGAACGTTTCACGCATGCGCATTACAGTTTTTCTTGTTCAAGTAAATTTTGTATAATCACCCAATTGCTATATAACGCATAAGGAAGTAGATATTCTAGTGCTTCTAATGATAGAGAGCTACCTGGATTATAAAGCATGTACACAGCGGCTTCTAGACAACAATCTAGACGGTAGGCAGACAGGAGGCTATAGGTAATAGGTCGACGCATTATTGTGTGATTAAAGTTATAGCTAAAGCATGCACACAAATATGATTAACAACCACCTGGCTTCACACCTGTAAATTATTGAAGACAATAGATTGTTGTATAAAATATTTGTAATGACAGTGGGGGCGGGTAATTTGTATCTTGCGTTAGAAGTCTTATTATCCTTTTGAGAAGAGGGGTTGGGTAAGAGTTTCAGGACAGTTAGATAGTTAAAAGGGGTGGGTAATTTATATTTGTTTTAATAGTGAAAAGGGGTGGGTGGATTAGGAACCTGGTTTCCTTGAACTACTGAGCAAATTTTGAAACGACTATAAGAGGATACATACTGGAGATAGTCTATCAAATTAGAAGTAGTACCACATGATAATGAAAACTGGCGATAGACCATTCAAGTGTTCAGTGTGTGATGAAATGTTTGGACATAGTAATAATTTTGAAAATCTATGTGAGAATCCATACTAAAAATAAACCATTCAAATATTACGATTGTGATAATTTTTTTGGAAACTGGTTATTTTAAGGTCTACATGAAAACAGATTGGAGATTAACTACTTCAATGAAAACTTGTGACAAAATACTTGGACAGATTGGAAATATTAAGTTCCCCAAGATTTTATATATTGGCATGTATATATATATATATATATATATATATATATATATATATATATATATATATATATATATATATATATATATATATACTGGACACAAACCATTCACAGGTGAAGTTTTTGATAAAATGTTTAAAATAATAAGTTGTCATGAAGAAACACATGACAAATGATACTTGAGATATACAAAACACAATTCAAAGGTAAAGATCATGATTGAAATTTTAAAGAGATTGGTGTTTAAAGGGGCATTTGAGAAGAACCATTCTCGTTTGAAATAGGTCATCACATTTTTGGACTAAACACTGCTTTGGACGGCAAAACTTTGAAAGCCACAGGAGAATGAATACTGGACACTAACAATGGAAATATTATGTTTGTGATAGAATGTCAATGCATACTGAACATTAACCAATCAAATGTGAAGTTTGTCACAAATATTTGGAACAGTAGTAGTATGAAGTGCTACAAAATTTGTATACTGTTGATATTGAAAAGATTTGGAGAGCACATATTTAATCATAACTTGATATAACATAATGGAGAATAAAAATTACATGTGTAGTGCTATCTATTTCAGCCTTATTGTGTTATGTATGTAAGTCTTACCCATTCTATTCATACTTGTAGTAAATGTGTGCTTGGATTGAGATACATGCAGCATATTTTGGCCTTTTGACTTTAAAAGCACAGCAGAAGCTATACATTTTAACTAATTTTAACTGATACAGCAGAAGCTATACATTGTGTTTAATTTTAACTGATAGCAGTAAAAAGATTAGAGTCATGTAAATGAAAGTTGGTAAAAATGCTTAACAAACTACCAATTAATTATTTTATTTTCTTTTCTACAAGTTTTGTGTAAAATGGCAGCATAAAATATTTATATCATTCTTTGAAACAGCCTCTTATAAATGACGAAAGGTATAAATTACAATCAACTTTGAAGCATACTCTTCAACCTGATTTACTTGTTCCACATAAACATTATTGTAACTATTCACAGACAGCACATTGAAACACCACAGTTCTTATATAACTAAACTGTACCCTTTTCTCTCCAAGTAAAACATCCAAAAACATGTATTGCACCATGCAAGTGTAACTATTTTTAGAAACGGCTTTTCTCTACTATAACTATTCACTTTCTTGCTTCTTTGCAAAATTCATTAACAGAATTTTATATTTATGGTTGTATTATTTGTCTACATACTGACAATAATTATATGCATTGATTAAATAGTACTTGCTTCACAGTGTACATATCTTTTGTATTTTCAACAAAAATTGATTACTGTAGGTCAGAAAACAACCTTGACCTTACAGCATTGCTTTGAAGTTTACATTTCTCCGGCGACTTTTCGCCGACTTAGACTGGTAGCGTGACCCCTGTTATATGAGCGGAAATAAGTTGATAAAGAGAGAAAAGCGTGTCTTCAAACAGTTAGCTACAGATATTAGATTATTATTGATCTAGTTGACAGCATCAATTAAAATTGATGTTTGCATCAGATTTAAAACACTGATAGCTTTGCATAAACGAATAATGGGTACATGTATATGTATATGTACTTGATATAATGAATTAAGGAGATATTAATGTTTACCTTAACAAAAGTCAATATCACTAATATTACTAATTTCGTCATCAAAATCTGATTATCTATACAGAATAAATAACAATAATCGGATAATATTTTAGTTTTTACGAATCATTGGCATAATTACCTTTGCGTATACTGTAACAATAAGCTCCTAAAGTTTTATATGGCTCTTCGTAGTTGTAGTATTTACCGCACTTGCTGACAGTGATTCATTTCCAACACCTGTTTTTAGGTTATAAACATTAAGCTATAAATACTCTCGAAACAGTTATAAATAGTGGTTCTAACATTATTTCACAGTATTAGATTACATTTCATTATGGAGTGTATATAGTTGAAATTATGTTATTCTTGGAAACGGATGTTCAGCAACAACAACATAAAATATAAAATGCAAGCAATTGTTATCTGTCTTTTCTATCAGAATTGTAAATATTGTGCTCCTGTAATATTACGTATTTTATGTATTATATAATGTTTTCGAGTTAATATCATCGTTTGATACTTCAAACCGCCAATTATAAATCTGGCCAACACAGGAGTTTAAACGACCTCGCAAATGAAGTTGCCAAAATATCAGCTGAGTAGGACATTTAATTTTAATCAAAACGTTTCCAACGTCTTCATATGACGTCCGCTCATGTTTAGTAGAGAACGAGTAACAAGGATAATTATCAAGATAATTTACTGATACGCATGCGTCAAGCGCAACTCAATATCAGTTGCCTTAAACATTGTTGGAATATACCAAACATTGTAGGTCGGTCGTTGTGGTCATCCTTTCAACGTACGCTTTATTTGTCAGATCATCAGAGTTTACTGTAAAGTAACTCGAGATTCTCTCGTGAGCTCTCATATTTATATCACCCGACATTGGTTCACTGGATTTATTTAAATATCGGGTAAGTTCTCTCAATTGAGAATAACTAATTGCATCAGTTTCATTAGTTGATGATGTGTTTGTCGGTAATCAAGTAATTGTTTAGTTAAGACGTATTACAAGGTCAATGTCATTGTTTCACCAACTGTGTTAAGCTTACAATCGTAAACATATTTTAGTTGCGCATAACTTATATCTTGAAGCTTTATCAACATTTGCCTGACGCTATAACCAGCTTTTAACGCAATAATCATTTTACTCGACATATTAAACTTATCTGTAATTGTCCCACCAGTTTTATCAAGTTTGTTATTATCGACATAGTTCAACTGCAAATAACTTACCGAATGAATTTCATTTAAGTTTGCTGTAGGATATCCAGTATTTATATTTATTAAAAAGCTTACTGACAAATAATTTACCACTTAAAGGTCCTCCTGTCAGGATATATTGACTTTGTTAACGAATTTTTTAAGATTTATGTATTATCAAACAACCAGAAAAACTAGTCCCAGTTAATCAGCTTGAATCGTCCGAATTCAAGATAATTGTTAGTGATGATATTCAGCTATAGAGTGTAGAAATGAATTAAATAAAATCAGTTTTTTTACTATTACGTACGAAAACGTACGAAAATGTTATTCTGTTAATCTCGTTCGAGTCAAGCGAATGTTTATATAATGTTTACAGATTTCTTCAAATGCTGTATGTTTTTATGTTTTTATAAACATTGCTAACGAATAATGTGGCGACATAACAAAATATAAATTTATTGAACTATATCTTCAGCGAATAAATATGACTTTTTCTTATTTGATAAACCATTACATTATCCAAACAAAATATTTCGCTGTTGTATGGATACTTAAATGCAGTAGGTTTTATATTTTTATAGAGAATTAGTGTAAACTCGTGAATAAGAGAGGAAACACAGTAAATATATAGAAGATTTCAAAAAAAAAAAAACTTGCAGAATCCCAGGCAGAATAAAAGAAAAAGTTCAGCAATCACGACGTGGACAGATAGCTACAAAAAAACAACTACAGCGATCTTGCTTAGTTCATAATGTACGTGCCATTTATCCAGGTGAGGATTAGATTACGCAATAACACCTACCCTATTGATTATATTGAATATCCAAATTATTTAGATCAGAATTACTATCAAATATGTCATAACCCGCATTTTATTGCAACACACACACACATACACACAAACACACACACACGAGACGAGAAAGTAATTTGTAAGATTTGACATAGAGTCCGTCTTTCCTTGGAAAAAATCAACATGATTTTAAAATGTTTGGAAAGCATCAAGGAAATACTTTATTCCCGTGATCACTGTCTGCAAACAGCCTTTATTATGTTTGTTTTTTAAGGGGAGTGACATTGACACTACGTGTGAATTTTAGCGTGGTAAAACACATTACCAAACTCGCGAGATTTGAAGTGATGTTTTGAGTTTAAATACGACTTCCATATAATTTTTTCGGATGGTCATTCAACACTTTGAAGGAATAAGGTGCACGTTCTAATTCATTGCAAGATGGTTTTTTATTCGTCTACTTTTATTTTATTTTCTGATTTAAAAATTTATTTCCCTGGAAACCACAGCAAGTTGAATTTTCTATTTAAATATATTCTGAAAGATATGCAAGAAAACTTATTCTCGAATTATATGGAAACAAAACTTTGATTCAAGTGAGGAATTATTGTTGTTCATACATTGTACTTTATCTGACGTCATCGCCTTCCTTATTTTTACGTCGTCTAGACTCGAACCTGGAATCTTATAGGACGATTTAGTGATATGACTTGTGTTTTCATTCTTAGGATTATATTTGGATTATAGTTACAGACTGCAATTTCTATTTACCAGTTTTTAAATTGTTTAGGGAAAGAAATTGTTTTTTTTTTAAATATGAAAAGCTTGTTGACTTTCGCTCTTTTCACGTAACTTTATATATTCCTGGATTCTATAGTAGAATCTTGCTAATAGTGGGCAGAAATAATAGTATAATACAAGAAATACTATCATACAGGTTAGAAAAATTAAATTCCTACTTTACCGAGTTTCGAAACTAGGTCTGCGAGAAATCGGTGTCCATCGCCTTGCCTGTACGCACCAGCCCATATAATGTCACGACTATGCACGCATCACTAAACAAAAAACCTTATATACACACACACTGTTCATATATACATTTAAAAAGCCAATCATCCATATAAAATTGTACATGATATTGGCGCAATTTACACCTAGACTAGAACATTATACATAAAAGGATTGTTTTCAATTGACATTGTAAATTATTTGACTTTTATGGACGTATTGAAATTATCAATCAATGTTCTTTTCTACAAATCGATGTATAATATTGGTTTAATTATAGATTGTATCCTAAATTTTATTAGCAAGATTTGTAGTGTATACATATAAAATGCAATAAAAGCTCGTGCGAACAAAAGGAGATTGTTAGCACGTGCGGATTGGGATACTCTTAGGCTAATGTTATAAGTGGATTAAAACATTATGGCTAAAGGCTGTGTGCTAAGAGGTAGGGAGAGATTCTAAATGGATACACAATTTATAAATTACATATCGTAGACGGAGAGTGATTACATAGCGTGGAGAGGTAATCCAGCTAAACGATCTTTACCGTAAAAATTGAAACCGAGTTCTCCGATTCCTTTTGTTTTGATGTGCCGAAGGTAATAAAAATCACGTGGCCCTGTAACACAATACCACACCCAGTCCTGAAACAGAATGTAACCCAATACCAAGGCTAAACAGAATACAGGGAAATCAGGTTTTGGGCTGCACATTAATAAGATGAATCTGTTTCTGAGTGTTGCACATAACTTATACCTGTTGAACTTTTTGTTTAAAATTTATAGAAAATCAATGTACTTTTAACATAAATACTGATACTTTTGTGTTGTGCAAAAATATGATAATGATAAAGTGAAGGTGCCCAATGTGAAAATTAAAATATGCCACAATGCTATAAATTCCTTTAAGAAGGATGAGATTCAAGTGTAGTGTATTTAAAAGACATGTTCATTACCTACCATCAACAAACCACCTAAGGACTAATATTTTGAAAAATATTCATCTATCACTAAAACACTGAGAGATAATACTAACTTTTGTGTGAAACAATATCCGTTACCGGGGAGGTGTTAAAAGGCATTGAGAACGGTTTTCATCGGTGCTAACGTAAGCATTATTTTAAAAAAATAAATAAATAATAAATAAATAAACAACCAACAAATATATTTTCAAAGCAGAAATTGTAAGTAATTAATTTAAACATCAAGAAGCTTTCTCCTCATGGTTCAGTGCATTTTACGTGCAGGCTACAGTTAGCTTATTGATACATCTGATAATATATACATGTCTGGTATAATAGTGTATAATATTTTAGGCACTGGCCCAGGGCTGGTGACTTGAATGAACTCACAACCCTTGACTAAAGTCCCATAAAAGCGGACAGCTCATGCCTGTCAACTTTCAAGCTGGGAGAAAAATCTCCCAATATGTGGGTATTTACACACCTCTTTCCTGATCTAGTAATATCTCCAAATTCTTAGAAGTGCTTACTCAAAATTTATTGTATACCAAATATGGCATCTGCAATAGCTTATGTCTATTCTATGTTTAAATCCAGAACTGGACGAAGTAATTAATATCACACATTCCGTTTCGTCAGTAAATAGAATGAACTTTTAAAACCTCTACAACAGTACTACATTAAAAAAATTAAAAACATAAAATTGTCACCCATTAACTAAAATCCCGACAATTGTCACTGTGGATATTATGTAATTTTCTCTATAAACAAATGTTCAGTTCCAGTTCCGCCAAAGAAACTCGACCAGTTAACACCTGACATTTCTCTACCGAATATGAAAATATTTTATTCCCATCATTAACCTAAAAGAAGAAATAAAACTATAATATTATGCAGGATATGTGCACCCCCTTCCCGAACAATAAGCTAATTCACAGACCCCATGGCCACCTCTCTTTGTATACAGGATTGGACCGAAATAACCGCTCCAGTGGCCTATGGGTTAGAGCGTCCGCCTCGGATGCTGGAGGACGTGGGTTCTATATATCTGAATTAATTATTGCACATTGTGGTCATTTACTCAGCCTTCTGCCTATCGTCCTAACTCACACGTTGAACACTTTTCCCAGGATTTACAATATCTTTCATGCTAGCAACTGCCGGTCAAGATGCCGAATCTTTACTATGACGTCACATCACGAAAATAACCGAATAAGAAAGGAAATTTTGCATACCACTTCACGGAAACTCAGCGCCTTGAAGATATGCCAATATTTATGTATTGGCATTACCGTCACAGATAATACTTCAGAAAAAAGTTTTAACTATATTATTTTTTTTAATTTTCTATATTTATTTTGATTTCTGGTCTCTTGTAAGTCTGGTAAAGTCAGCTCTGATTCTACATTTTAGTCGAGAGAGAAAGAAGGATAACAAGGTGTTACCAATTACCACTTCATTATGGTAATATGCTTGTATACGTTTAATCCATATGGCATATTTATATTCAGCACATAGAAAAAGGCACAAGTCCTCAAATTCGGGTTCCGGGAACGAGGCCCTATTCGGGATAAGGCCGAATTTTAGGAAAGTATAAAAGGTATTGAAAGAGTTTATTGAACGTTTTCTTAACCATTTGATAATGAGCTGCTGTAGAGGGAGTATTGATTTGCATTCGAAAAATATATGACCAGTAGTTTCAATGCTGCCGCAAAAAGGGCATAATTTAGATTTAAAATATTTTTAAAAACATGTTGTAGTTAACAGATAACATGTCTTGTAATGTTTCAAAACACATCTCTAGTTATGGGATCTAAAAATGTATTGTGCAAGTTTTATCAGATTCTGATGAAATTTATGTTGTAAAAATTGGGTATTTTGGGTTCCAGGAGGTAGTTTTGTAATTATCTTTGATAAAACAATTTTGTAGGGATTTGACCAAAATCGAGATCAAGATTATTCTCGTGAAATTCTTTGAAAATGGTTAAGCACTTTTGATAAAATTCTTGTACATATATTGTATGAGTAAATTTGTTAAGGTCTAAGTTAGGGTCAGAAGATCAAAATTTTAAATCGACCAAATATCTTACAAAATCTTTTCATTTGGCTGAATACTCATCATCCATTAAGTTTTGAATATGTTGTATGCGTATTGCTTGTATTTTACATTTTAAATTGGTTATGTTTAATCCACCATTGCGGCGTAGGTTGGTACATAGGGCTCTAGCGAGAGGTTCGAATTTAGAATTCCACAAAAATGTGAAAATCTTCCTATTGGAACAAACTTTTGGGACACAAAATAACCCAACTTTACGACTTATACTTCCTATAATGTTTAGGTAGATCAGTGAACAGTTTCAGTGTACGAAATTTTGCTGCAAACTAAAAGATCAATAACGTGTGACTTAGAAATGAGAGGCAAATTTCTATGTTTCCATAGTAATTTTGTATTCGTCAAATTACTAACATTTCTATACCAGTGATCATCGTTACTTAAATCGATAGCAAAATAAAATAAAAACCTACAATTTTTCGTTTGTCGATTTGTCCGTACAACAATATCCCTTACAATCGTCCGCGTAAAGGGAGATCTTACAGGTCTCTGTTGCACCTGACACTTGAATACCTATAACATCTGGGTCATTTCGAATTTTATTTGCAAAAGGTTCATACACTATTACATATACAGGTTGGTTAAGTCTGCAACATTGACGACCTCTTCTGGAAATTAAAATGGAATCTGAAATTAAATTGTTTACTATAACTGATAAACGAATATCAGTATAGAAAATAGAGATACATTTAATAAAATTGGGGTGAAATCCCTAAATATTTAAAAGCATTGATAATTTACTTTATCGAATGCTTTCTCTTGATCTAAGGATATAAAATCATAGGATGGTTCTTTGATCTATGAAGTCACAAATATTTCGGTCAAGGTAAGGTACAAGATAGATTGGGGATAACAAACTTTGTAAATTTTAACAAAAAATATCTGTTTTCTTAGAAAACATGAAATAATGTAAATAATTTAAGCAAGACGTACAGTTTACAGAAATGATCCACATTTTTTTCAAAATAGAAATTTACGTCATTTAAAAGTTCTAAACACAGTCGAAAGTGTCTGAAGTTCCGGTTAAAATGGCGGATGACCACGTCAGACGAAGCCTAGCTGAAAATTCCAGAACTTGCACAATACAGCCGTTTGTGGTGTCCGGTTCCAATTTAGAATATTTTTGGAAAAATGTCCAAATCATTAATGTTGTTCTTCAGGAAACCTATTAAAAAAACAAAGCAAAAGTAGCTGCTCTAACAAGACGTGTTGTTCTAAGTAGACACACGAACAGACAATTTCTTCTGGCACAAAAGTACCTTTTCTGTCAATAGAAGTTGTATAACTGACTTCACCACTCTACGACTGTGTATGTCTCTGCTGCGACTGCCTGTCCGTGACTGAGTATGACTTACCAAATCTCAAACATATAAATGAAGCTATTGCGTTGTTTGAATTGCACGCGCAAGAGGACGAATGCAATTTCGTAATACATTAGGAAAGCCTGAACCAGTAACAGCAAATCGTTTTCATGGCTATTCCTGAATGTTTATTTGTAATGAATTTGTTATCAAACACAGCACGTGCTTACATGAACCACATCTACGACTAAAGTAAATACTGTTTTTTCAAAGCACATGTAAGACTGATATTAATATAATTATATTAATAATTACATTATTTGAAATAGAATGAAATAAAAACGATTTTTACAAAATTGATTCCTTAATACAGACAATTAAACTACATTTTCGTAACAACTTCCCCATAAAGAAAATAAAAAGGTTTATTTACTAAAAACTTTCTTTTTCATAACATATGTACATTCTACATAAAGTGCAAAATTATATAACAACTTATGAATTTACAAAAATATCATTTATACACACGGGAAAGTGCGTCTGCTATCAAACTATCCTTTCCTTTTATGTGCCTGATATCAAGATTGTATTCTTGTAAAACTAAGCTCCATCTCAACAGCCTGTGATTCGTATTTGTCATTCTACCGATAAAAGTGAGGAGGTTTTGATCACTAAACACTACAACCAGAGAAAGAGCCGAGCTAATATAAACTTCGTCATGCTCTCATGCCAGTATTTAAGCCAAGCTCTCCATCTCGATTGTTGATTAGTTTCACTGGTGTTTATTCAATTTCTTAGCGAAATAACACACTGGATGTTCAACAGCATTTTGGTCGCATCTACAGATAGTTTAAAGGACTGATTCAAATCAGGAGCCGTTAGATCTGGTGCACTTTCAAGTATGGCCTTTAGTCTATCGAAAGATTCTTGACATTTGTCAGTCAAAATACATTTGTGTTTCTTTCTCAACAAGTTTGTCAGAGGTTCAACTACATCAAAAACATTAGAACAAAATTTACGAAAGTACCCAGCTATACCTTAAATCGCATCAGCTTGACCTTAGCATCTATAGTTTTAATCTGTCCATGTCCCACAATATGACCCAGAAAGCTAACACATGCACGACAGAACTCACGTTTAGATAAATTAATAGTCAGATCTGCACCCGTGAGTATGTCGAAGAACTTCAGAATCGTAGTTGTTCTTTCTAGGTGTTGCTGTAAATGATGACATCAATGTATGCATCACAGTTGTCTAGACCAGAAGTTATCATGTTCTTAAGGCGTTGAAATGTACTCTGAACAAAATAGTTCATCCCAAAAAGACCACTCTGTACTGGTATAGTCCATTTAGCGTCAAAAATGCCGACATTTCATTTGTTTTGATCTTTCCGTTACGGGAATTTGCCAAACAGTTCTTATAAAAAGTCAAATTTGTGACGTATTTGGCATTTCCAATTATGGCGATAAAATCATAGATTCTTGGCAGTGGAAACGAGTCTGTTTTTTTTATCACAATGTTCACCTTCCCATCGTCCGTTCACATTCAGAAAGTTTTATCCTGTTTCGGAACAAGAATGCACGGTGAGCTCCAATCACTCTTACTGGGTTCCATAAAATCATTGTCCATTAAATACTCCAGAAAATACTGAATCTTTTTTGATATATTGCTGTTTTAAATGATTCATTCTGTATTAGTGTTGTTTCATGGGTTTCGAATTACTATTTCAACGTCGTGAAAAATTTGGTTTGTCCTTGTACGCACATATGGAAACAAGTGCTTATATTCAAACAACAATTGTTTAAGTTCACATTTTTGATCTTGCAAATGAGAAAATTTTTGTCTAGATTTTCATAACTTCCGAATTCTGCAGACTTGTTGTTCCAAGGTTAGTAAAATCCAGCTGAATTCCTTCCTGAGAATCTTTTAGTGGGACAGGTACAACTAACTTATTATTTATTTGGCTTTTTATTTAAAAACAGTAGCACTCCATTAATTTACATAGACTTGAGTACTAACATTATAATCTAAATCATTTACTTCTTCACTTTGTAGGGGCCATACAATTTTAATTGCAGAAGGTTCTGTAGAATTCGCAAGAGAATGGAATTTATTACAGGAATCTAAAATTCTCTCTAGTACACTTTGGTGAAACCCTAGTTTCACTTTCGACTTGAACTGCTGAATGTCAAATTCAAGTGTAACAAGCTTGAACACACCCGACTTTAACTTTGACATTTGGCAAAATTGATAAAACTTGAGAAGGTCAAATTGAGCAAAAGTCCTCAAAGGAATTACTTTTCAAACCCTTGTTGACACACGCTTTATTGTCGAGAAATTTTGGTTACATGTCATGGCCTTTGGTAAGAGATCGATACAATCAACCACAATTCGTATGAATGGTTTGTCAAATGCAGGAATTAGTTTCAAATGAGCTTTCTGAATCTTTTGATTTGGTTTTTCTACAATATGACCTATAAGAACAAAATTTGCAAAACTTTGAAACATCACTTGATTTTTGGGCAATATAATTGAGTCCAGATCTTATGATACGTTTTATTTATTCACAAATGACCAGCCATACATGCTTCATGGGCCTTGCAAAGTATTTCCCGTCTGTAAGGTTTCGGAACCACAATTTGATATTGCACTGACCAATTGACACTATCAGGTACCTTGAGAGTTCTCAATTATCTCATAAGAATTCGATTGTAATAAAGTAAGGGACAGGTACTTCAGTTGCTTCAGTTGCACTAACGGACCGTTGAAACAAACAGGAGGTCTCAGGATCCTTCTCTGTTCAACGACAAGTGATTTTCGTTTATCACCCTGATCAGATAAAAGAGAAAGAGTATTCAAAAGAGGATCACTATCATCAGCACCTATCAACTGATCTAAATTAGAAGTCAAAGTGACCTCATCAAAAACCTGACCAATACATGTGTCAGCTAGAGGAACAAAGTCCTTATCAAAATCAGTCTCAAGAGCTTTCTTTGCCAAAGCTCTGGTAACTGAATAAGCTGAACATAACTCAGGGATTTCTTTTTCAATAGGATCATGTTTCTGATCCAAACAAGGCTTGCTAGTTACAAGTCGATTAACTACAACCTTCTCTCCAGATAAGTCGTTGCCTAGCAGCAAATGAACGCCCTCAAAGGGTAAGGTATACACTACACAGACAGACACAGGTCCTGAAACTTAAGGGTGATGACAAATTAACAGAATGGAGAGGAACATTAGCAAATCCGCACTCTACTCCCTAAATAATAACACTCATTAGAACGGGTCTTCTCAGAAGAAAGAAAAACACATGAAACTAAAAAAAACATCAAATGTTTTGTTTTTAATACATGACCTTGACCTCTTAAAAATAAGTGCATTTGGGATAGGTATATCTTGATTTTGGTGCCTATATTTCAATTTGAAGAACTCAGAAATGACGTGTCCTTTTTTTCTTCAAAATGTAATCTCATTTCTTCTATAAATCCAATATTTTCTTTTTGTAATTGTAGTTGTATTTGCCTATAATTTTCTTTCTTTTTTCTAATTGTGCCCTCTAAAATTCAAATTTATATTTCAACTTAAATTCTGCAATTTTAACGTCAGCATCGGATAAAGTCTTACTGACAGATGCCAAAACACTTTTGTCCAAGATATTCGTCTAAACCAATGTTGAACTATAATTTTCTTGATTTCTTGTTTAGTTAAAAAAGATTTGGCTACGAATAGTTCATATTTTTGTGGCACGTTCAAGCAATTCATCCTTCCTAAAACTCTCCAACTGACGGCCATGTATAGCCTATCTTGTTCTGAAAAATGGCGGTAAACCCTATAAAAACATAACAACATTTAATGAAATAGAAAGAGTTGTACATAATTGATTCATTAACACACAATTAAACTAAAGGGTCATAACATTTAAGTTTATGTTTTAGCTCATACCAATATTCTAGTGCGAGGTTGTGATATTTTAGTTCTCTGTATTAGGTTAGGTAAGTGTATTTGCAATGTAGTATGGTTCAAATTCGAGTTATTGCATTTCCAGTATCCCTTACCATTTGATATTGATGAGTTACATGTCATGGATAAAATTGCTGCATCGTGGTCAGACTGAGTAAAGTTAACTATTGTCTAGTTAATTATGAAATCTGCTGTGTTTTGTGAAACATATAGTCGATCCAGTCTACTTGTAACCATTGGTAACGAGGGGTCTAGTGAATTCCGGTACCATTGTATATATTGTGATGAGGGGTTCAATTTGGGAAATGTATAAATTAGTTTAAAGTTAGGTATGTGAGTTTTCAATGCTTGCATGGACTTGTCACTATAATTAGTTAGGTTACCAACTCCGAATCGGGGATGAAGGTATATATGTTTATAGCACGGTATGGTGTATTATTAAATTTGAGGTCAACACAAATTATTCTACCGTCAAAATCAGGTTCATATTTTATTTAAAAAAATATGTAAGGATTAAAATTAATAATAGTGAGTCTAGATGAACGACTAGAGCTAAACCTCCATCCGGCACAGCAACTTTGTAATTTCTCTTGAATTTTTGAAGTAACGGTTCTACTTTCTACACGAGTTTCTCGTAGAAATACACGTCAATGTTATATGCAGATACCAAGTTTATAATTTCTTTTTTTTCTCGGGAGAAGGGAACCAGACAGATGCCCCTCACTTAATCGAAAAACAAACAACAAAACATTAAATTATTTTCATATTATTTTCATGTATTTTTGTTTTCCCCCTGATGTGTTGCTATGCTATGTTAAATATTATAGAATGAATTTTGATATAAAATTCTATTATATTTTTAATTGCTTAGGGGATGGGAATTTATTCCTAGTCTATCTGAAGGTTCACTCATCCGATAGGGTTTCATTTATACAATCGGGGTCGTTCCCCTTGTCCTATTCATGTGACCTTGGCTAAAGGTTTCCTACGTCCTATGTATGTTATATGCATTATGCTATATTTTATGTTGCTATATACTATAATTGTGAGGACAGCAGCTATATCCAAATCACTTCCCAGTTTTCCCAGGAACAAAACTTATAGTATATGTGTATATATTGTCACTTCAATCATATTTAATATAGACAAATATACGGGAAAAAGACTTTTTTATTTCATTTATATTATTAGTTAATTTATAGAATTTTGAATTATGGTCTTTTTTAAGATGAGACGTTGCATAATATATTTTAAAAAACCACCTAATGTTTTAATTGACTTTGCGTAGTGGAACGTCTCTCTCTCTCTCTTTATAAAGGTAATATATATTTAATTATTAGATGCAGTAGTTATATTACTCCCTGAATGTTTTTAAAGCAATTTCCATTATAATTATTACATGTTGTCCGAAATTGTCAAATTTCGTACTGTTTTTATCTGGATTGACTCGAAGATCATTGCTGTTTAATGTAAGGATATTGATTTTACTCATATGTTGTTTATTAATGTGATGGTATGTCCATAATAAGTTAAAAGACGTTTGTGCACGTGAAGCACAATTGCTTCGTACAGTCTGAACTCGAGATGAGTAGAGTTCATTGTAAATGGTAGTATTTTCCGCAAGGATAATGTAGTAGAAAAGGGTCTATACTTAAGAAATAAAATACGATACAAGTAAAAGATATGAAAAAAAGACATGTAACCAGGTAAATGATATGAAAAATATATGGACATAGAAATCGTTACTACGAATGTTGTATAATAATAATAACTGCAAGATTGGATACAATACCTGGGACATCCATATGCAACGGGAACATGGTCTTCGAGATAGAAAATAAACAAAATTAAAAGAAGTAAAGTCTTCTACCTGGACTTTTGGTCAAATCATTGTACAAAGGCTGCATATTACACAGAAAGTGTAGTAGATGTGGACAAACCGGACACAATTTACACAAATGTCAAGGAGACTCAAGTATGAAGAATTTCAACTTTTGCTAAAAATAAGTTTTGATTTGGAAAATACTTTTTATTTGCCACAGTAAAATGTGAACTGCGGAAAAATACGTGCGATCACGGTACTCCATGGTCCAGGTAAATATTATATCTAGAATAACTTTATTATTCAATTACTTGAGTATAGAGATTAATTAACCATATAGTATTTAAATACATGACGACATATAATAAATTGACAGAGCACGTGCAATACGTGAATTGCATGCGCGTTGGATAATATTGTACGAATTAAATTAACTATTTATCTGTACTTAAACTAAACTTCTCTAAAATCTTTAAATCTTAATGATAAGTAAATAACAATTCATTACTATAATCAAATACTTTTCTAAAAATTTTCAAAAATAAGTTTAAATATTTGAACTAAGCATTCATTCATTTTAATGATTGATAATAACAAAAAAGATTATTCCAAGATTTTTTTTAAAATCTTAACTATAATTACTAAAAACTAAAGTTAAACAATTTTGACTAAAACCTCATGTCATGTTCACGTGTTCCCGGCAGTGTAGTGTGAATGCTGCTCCTGCTCTATTAAATTCTTAAAAATCCAATGCATACTGTTTAAATACTTGCATGGAACGTGGCTGACTGGTGAAGTCGAACTCAGAAGACAAATCAGACAAATTCCAAAATGTCCTCTTTGTAAAAAATACAATTGCACAAAAAAAACATGTGATACTGAGTTTGAATAAACAAGAATATAAAGAGATGTAACTGATCTAATTTTGAAAACGGAACCATATAGAAAGAATATTTTTATATTGGGACGGGAATTTAAAAAATGCTGACTACATAAAGCTAATTGAATATATTATTTATGTAATAAAAAGATGCAGACAAAAAATAACAAGTAGAAAATAAAATTTTTCATATTAACTATGGCTAACATATTTTTAAAGATATTTTATAGATATAAATCTGCACATGGAAGCAGTAAGGGACCAGAACATCGAAGGGCTATATCACATGGCGTTACGCGAAGTAGGCAGGCCTGCCGAAGAGTCTCCGAACATCCAATGTGTTTCTTTGTGTATAACCTGTTTTGGACCTTCTGGAATATATAATATGTATAAGAAGTTACATATACTAATAACTGAAATATATACACCTCATTATTTAAACATACAAAGTGGAGACGACTCACCATACACAATGATTAAAAAATTAGGTCTTTTTTTATTTAAAAAAAATTAGCTTGCACGTCTTCACCTCAAGTTATAAAAATTCAAAATTATATAAACTTTATAACAAATAAATAACAATTAATAAATTAAATAAATCAATTAATTTAAATTATATGCCCACGCATGAAAGACCGAACGAAAGGAGAAGGTGAGGCTGATAATAATGAAAGAAAGAGTTAATATGTATATATATTTCCTTATTTAGAAACCTGCGGAATAATTTTACTTAATGGCTGTCCAAAAAAGTACATATTTATTTGCCAAGGTCACTAAAAGTACAAACAAGGGGAACGACCCCGATAAGGTAAATGAAACCTATCGGAAGAGTGAACCTTTAGATACACTAGGGGAAACTACCCCATCAAAAATTTATTTTAAATTAAATATATGATCAAAACTCGTTTTAATAAAAAGATATAAAGATATCGAGTGGTATGCAAAAGCACATACAATATGTTTTTAGTTGTTCATTTTTTCGATTTAGTGTGGGGGCTTCTATCATGTGCCGCCACCACCACCACTACCCAAAAACGAATGCTGGCCCTGTCTAAATAAGATCTTCAGCAAACCTTGCGCAAATCAGGAGAACAAAATTATATATTTTAGAAAACTATTAAAAAACTAAACATGAAATAAACTAATCATATATACTGACAACGAATAATTTCTTTATGCAACTATAATCATAAACTAATATAGAATGCAAAGAAAAGCAATGGGCTTCTTTAATTAATGTAACCACTTAGAAAATATACAATGTCTGTAAAAGATATCTGAATGACACGTTTATATTGCTGCCACCTTTCTTTTTTCTCCATGCAGACATGGATCGAGTGCTATCAATATGTTTAGTACAGAAAACAAATCGTCCTCAGATCGCTTAGAAATCATAATGTAAAAGTATCAATAGTGAAAATTTGGCAACGTGACCAGGGCCCCCGAAGTTCAAAGATCCATATATATTACCGTCAAATTTTACAGGCCGTGCTCCAGGTATCCTTTATGTAATCATCTGATTTCAATGGCAGTGCTTTTATTAGTACTGTAACCATATATATGTACACTGAAGCATCCTACACTTTCCATGAAGAAGAAATCTATGAAGGAAATGTAAGTAGTAATACATTAAGCTCAGCATTCCCCCGCAAATAGATTACGTGTACTGTACTAGACCTTTAAAGCAAAGATGGCTGAATATTATAATTTTCAGGTTTCATCTCATATTTTGCCATAATTACAAGCAATTATTAAATCCTTTAACGAATACTTGAATGAAATGACAGGATTGTTTTGAGAATGAATATTAAAATTCATGATAAACAAGGAAGCATTGATAAAATTGTAAAGCATTTTTAAAATAATACAATAATTGTAAAGTTATCAGTCTTTACAAAATCTTGGAATCCCAATGGTTATCATAAATACACACAGTAACCACAATAAGACTTTGGTACTTCCTTAGAACGTTAACAACCAATCTAACTGGATGTGTGTTGTGCGTATTCTTTATGAAAGCCTTTGGTTTTGGACTAACGGGTCTTAAAACAAACAAGCTATTGTTAGTATTTGCAACAGAACTTTCATTTCTGACATGAGTGTACATTTTTGAAGACAAGGAAACGAGACACGAACCCAATTTAGATCATGGTGCACACTGACATTGAATCATGTAATCATGACTCATTAATAACTAGCAATATTAGAAAGAAGAACCATGTCAGACACATCAATTCCTTTCCTTTTCTAAATTGAATAGTGATACATGTATATTGATAATTGGCTTATAATTCATCTCCCTTCAATCACTGCAGTTGTAAATGTCTACAATGAATAAAAATCAGATATAAAAAAGTTGAAATATCAAAATAAATCAAAATAAGGAAAACTTGAGTAAGCCAGCCCTTTTGTGAAAACAAATTCTAGTTGTATGATATTGAACAGTCATGTATGTAGGTTGGTAGGTAGGAAGGTAGGTAGGTAGGTAGGTATGCATGTATGTATGTATGTATGTTCAGCAAGGGCAAAAGTGATTCATCCAAGCATAAGAAGAAGACGTATAATTCTAAACTGTGGATCCCACACTTACGAAATCAAGGCATCATAAGACAGCTTTGAACATTTTATAAAACCTACCGAATAACTTGGAATGATCGCCATATTTATTTTAAATTGTTACAAAGCAAACTAGATTTAACCTAAAATAAAAACGTCTCTTCCAAGAACCACATTTATTGTTTCCAAGGCAATGAATAAAGTGGTGTTACAGAGGTTTAATGCCATGTTTGTCACACAATATTGTGGAAAATTGACAATACTTTCAAGCTTTGAGACACAGATGCGTTGTGACTATTACAACCAACGAATCATACCGCCAACCTTGACAATCCAAAGTTTTTTGGTGTAATTTTAAATAATCGATAGCAAGGTATAAGTGAATAACTAAAATAACTATTTTTAAAACGCACAAATCATACAATTACAGCCTGTACAAGTGGTAAAAGAGTACAATGAGGATATGCATAGCTCAAAATAGTGTGTCAAAAAAGCATTTAGATCAGAAACAATACTTATAAATATTACTGCATACCTAATCGAATTAAAACATTATGGCAAAGAAATGTTATTGTCCAGATCAAATAGGAATAGAACATTTTTGATCTATGAGAAACAGATGTGAACATGACGATCAAAATTTCTGGGCAGTTGTAGATACGACACACGGCTTAGCTTCATATGAATAAAAACCATGTAAAAACCCAGACGTCATTCCAAAGTCAGGGAATGGACAAGTCTGTGGTAGGCATAACCTAATCTTTGACTTCCAACCATGAAGAGTGACATGTATATCCATAGCTTGACCTGGCATGTGACACAGCCAGGACAATGTAAAAGTTATACAAAATATAATTTAAAACATATGAATTGTTGAACAAAATGTAAATTCACCTGTCAAGGATGAACCTAATTGTGATCACAGACCGCCTCATACATCACATTTAGTAGAGGCAAATGGCTGCAATCAGTAAGCCATTATCCACCACATCGAGATTAATAACTAATCCTGATTTAATAGAAAACATATGTATTTCAGAACTATGGCCCAAAGACGAAATTGTGTCAAATGGAGAGATGTAAAAGGGAATAACAATGGGAAAAGGAAATAGGAGAGTGTATTACTTCTTGCATTAAATGACAGCTTTTTCAAATGATATAGATCACCATCTCATTGGAGACTTATTTGCGACAAAATGCATAGTACGATTTATACTGTCATAGCGGTTCATGCCAATGATATACTGGTATGATTAAGTTCGTACTCTACGGAATTAGGAAACCAGATCCGCGAGCAAATGGCACCCACCCTCTTGCCTGCTCGCACCATCCCATATACCGTCATGACTAAGAACGCATCACCAAAAAATGATGGCACTGAGTCGGTGTTATATAAGCTCGTGCATAGTAGACACATTCGCATGACGACCTAGTAAATAATTCTCATATAGATAGATGGATAGATAGATAGATAGATAGATAGATAGATAGATAGATAGATAGATAGATAGATAGATAGATAGATAGATAGATAGATAGATAGATAGATAGATAGATAGATAGATAGATAGATAGATGTATAAACCCTATAAACCAGGTTATTCCTTTTCTCCCTAAAATTATACTTGCCCATAAAATATTCAATCTCATCCTCCTGCCAAAATTAAGGTGTACACTGTACTGGACAACTTTGCATCATTCGTGAAATATTATCCAAGGTCGTATTCATTTGTAAGAAGTCGTTCAGAAAGAGGACTTACGATAGGACAATTTTATAACAGGTCAAATTCTTCAAGATATCTTTTGTGAGAAACAAAGTGAAATTGGTACAACTGACAAATAAAATCTTCAATACTCGGTCACAAAAAAAAACATCATTTTGAAACCTAGCGGCAACGGTCCTATGGATGATGGCATGTGCGTGTGTTGGGGTGAGAGACAAATAGATAAACACAGAGATAAAACATATATAGATATGGCACAATTGAAAATGTTAATCTTTTCGATGCATAGAAAGTGGCTATGAAAAGGGCCTTTGAGTTCTTGTTCCATCGTTTCTATTTGTTCCACATTGTTATGATTTTCCGCATAATTCCTTTTTTTCTCTCTCTCTCTCTTCGGGCATCCAGTCAGGATATTCCAATGCTACACCCAGTTCGTGTTTAGTTTCTCCTTTCTTTCATTTGTCCAGGTTTCTTTTAGTTTCCTCACTTCTTCCAATATATTTTGATAGTGTCTTCCGCTTTCTTTATATCTTGTAAACCTCTTTTGACATAAGGCAAGTTGGTGAAAAGGAAAATATCTTCCAAATAAGACTTACTTAAAAAAGATTCAAAATTTCTTTGGATTTGTCAGAAAAAGACGATTTGCGTTCTAGGCAAACTTTCTCCACACCACACCCACATGGTTACTTTGTAGATCTTGTGATAAAATGTTTAGAAATAGTATCAATTTGAAGGTCCACAAAAAGATACTTACTGGATATAAACTATTCAAATGTGAAGTCTGTGATGAAATGTTTAGAGAGTGGTGATCTGAAGAGGCACGTGATGATACATACTGGCGATAAAACATTCAAATCCCAAATTTGTGGCAAAATGTTTATAAATATTAGCAATTTGGAGGTCAACATGAGGATATTTACTGGAGATAGACCATTCAAATGTGAATTTTGTGATGAAATGTTTGGACAGAGTAGTAATTTTAAATGCACGAGGATGCATACTAAAAATGAACCAATCAAATGTGAAGTTTTTGCTAAAATGTAAGGGCGGAGTAGAAATTTGAAGGAGCACATGAGGATACATACTGGAAACAAACTATTAACATGTGAAGTTTGTTATAAAATGTTTGGATGGAGTAGGACCTTGAAGGTCCACATGATGATACATACTGGATATAAACCATTCAAATGTGAAGTTTGTTATAAACTAGCAGCAGAAGTGCAGAACCCAGCATTTTATCCCGCCCGTCGACACTCTCTATCTCCAAGAGAGTCAGCTAGAGGGCTGCATTTTACAATCTAAAGATTAAAAAAAACTATCTAATATATATATATATATATATATATATATATATATATATATATATATATATATATATATATATATATATATATATATATATATATATATATATATATATATATATATATATATATAAACCCATCACACACACACGTGTGGGTATCTACTTTTGAAAAATCACATGGTGACTATGATGGTTAGCCGAAAATTTACAATTAATAAATACAATAGTTTTATATTATGAAAGTAAAACAAGTGATCCCAGAAGCACCATCGAAAAAATATGCTCGAAAAAAACTTGCCGATATCGAGAAATTTTTACCGGTTCATGAACGACTAAAGGAAAATTACAAGAAAATCAGATGATAAAAGCTGATCTACTTGAAGGTCGTCAGGAAATGTTTGATCCGATTACTACAGGTCTAAAAACTACATTATACGGAGACATTGGTGATGAGTTTAAACCTGAGGGTGAAAAACCCATAGCGGAATTACTCAAAGAAATATCTAAAAATGTTAAACCTAAATCTGATGAGTTGATAAAAGAGAAAGAAGAGAAAATTAAAGAGTCGATTGAAACATGGGAAAAAAAAACAATAAGAATCCAACGTAAACGATTTACCAAAGAAGGATTAGCGGAAATTGAAAATCTTAAATTGGAAGAACTTCCTGAATTTGCTGTTGATACATTTATTGACAGAAACGTTTTTTAGCAGAGAATTAAACAAAATTACGTAAAAGATATTGATACATGGTTTGGTGTTTTATATAGGGTAAAGACCAAAACTCCTCAGATCAGGTAAAATAATCCGCAATATATACTACCTTCCAATAGGTTTAATGATGTAGTTAAAGTTTATAACAAATTAATAGATGTCGCAGTTACAGAAAAAGAAAGAAAAATAACAAAAAGAAAAACAAAAGAAAAATCAGGATATGGACTAATAACCCCAACCTCTTACCATGATTCACAAATATGTCCAGATAGTATTATCAGAGATGTTTCCCGATTAGAAGTTCTCATAGGAGGAAGAAGTGCAGGAAATAATTCCATTGAATTAATTAATGAAGCCGCTGGTTTAGCGCAACGATTATTTCAAAATAAGATAATTGATCTTCACACATACAGGGAATTTATTGATGATCTCATGGAAGGTAGTAAGTATGATGGATATTACAGCGATTGAGAAATTTTCTCATTTACACAATTAGAAATCTATTGATTTTACAATAAATAATGATAGTACACTACAATCATGATAAACCAGTTCAAGTATTTGTGGTAAATTCAAGATTACTTGTATATAAAACATTCTACGGTGAAGGACTCGGAGACACGTTATTAGGTTTTTTTTACAAGAATGGCTCCAAAAGTAGCTCCATTTGCTAAACAAGTTGGTATGAAAGCTATTGGAGTAATTGGTGATAAAACACTAGGAGTTGTAGGAGATGTAGCAGGCAAGGCATTTTCCTTTGTAAAAGATAAAGTGAAGTCATTATTTGGACGAAAACAAAAGATTCAACCGTTGCCTTCGACAGAAATATGCCGGCAAAGATAAGTAAAGCGATAAATAATATAGCTCAAGAAAAAATCAATGAGCTAATAATGAACTCACCGGAATCATTAGGGATTCCGCCAACACAAAATGTTAATCTTTCAAGTCTTATATCTGGAAGCGGACTTAAAAGAGTACGAAGATAATGATGCTTATAAATTTTTCAAGACTAGTATTTCTGAATTGAAAATAAAAATACTTAGTATAAAAAATGTCATTTAAGCAAATAATAGATACAGCATTTGATATGGATGCGCCTGTACCTAAAGATGATTCTGTGGGAAATTACCAATATTTTGCTTACAAAGCAATTGATCCAACTGCCACGGGTAGAATTGATCTACAAGTTCAAGATAAAAGCAAATATTTTTTACCTTGTGAAGCATATATCGAAGTTGAGGGATATATTTTAAGAAAAGATAATGGCAATCCTTATGCAGCAGAAAGTAACGTTGGATTTGTAAACAATGGAATTATGGCGTTATTTGAAGGCGCAAAATATATGATTGACGGAAATGATATAGAATCGATAAATAATGACATAGATATTGCAACAACAATCATTGGATTAGCTAGGTATTCTGATGATTATACAAGATCGGCTGGACCAACTATGATGTTTGACAAGGATACATCTGATCATCCCGAGACAGCTCAATATAACATAAGACGACCAGATAGGCATAATGACGGTGCAGCTGAAGCTAATGTAGGACCTGTTATGGTGAATTCTAACCCAAATTATAACCTAGGTTATGCAATTCGAAATGGAATTTTAAAAGGTGTACACAGACGTTTTTCATGCGCTATTCCATTGTCTCATATATTTGGATTTTGTAGAAATGTCAGAAAAGTTATTTATGGAGCTAAACATACTGTTGTCCTTCAACGAAGATCCGATGCTGATAGAGCAATTTGGAGAGTTCCAGGTAATAATAACGATGAAAATACTCGAGCGCTTGATAACGCAAAAGTTGTTTTATCTAAATTGACTCTATGGATGTCAGTACTAACACCGTCTCTTGCAGTTAATCAACGTTTGTTGACTTGGATGGAAACTGGGGCAAGTAGTCTATTAAGCTGGTTAAATACTACGACTGATAGTTATGAGGGCAGACAAACTGAATTTACTTGGAATCTTCCAGGAAAGAGAGGAGTTTCAGCCCCGAGACATATTTTTATAGCTTTACAAAATAAAAATCGAACTCATGGTGGTGGTCAGCAAACTCGTTCGCATATGATATTTGATAGGTTAGGCGTAACCGAAGTTTCTCTAAGAATAAACGGCCAACAAGAACCCGCAGAACCTATAGGATTGGGATTTACAGACGATGAAAATAATATGGCCAGAGTATATCATCAATTATGGTCATTCATGGGTCGTGGTCAAAATGTTGACACTGGTCTACAAATATCTCAGCTAGATTTTCAAACATTGTATCCTATCTACTACTTTTCATTGGAACATCTAGATTTAACTAAAGAATCCGTTGTCGATATAACATTTAACGCTACCGTAAGAGCACCCGGTGCTGACGGATATAGAGCAATTGCTGTTATTCTGCACGATAAATCTATGTTGATCGAAGGAATAGGAGGACAAATGAGATTAGTTGATGCACCATTGTAAACAAAAAAAATTAGAATAATTTCAATAAATTAGAATAATTTCCGCAATGAATTCAATTGAAAGAATACATAATCTACAATAAAGATGACATATAGTGCTGTTAATGTTCAATTGACTCCCAGTCAAATTAAAAAATTACAATCAAAATCCGCTAGAGAATGTGGAACAAGGATAACATTAAAATCTGCTCAAATGTCAGGCGGACAAAATAAATTATCTTTGACGTCTACTCAAGTAAATCAATACAATAATGCCATGGCCAGTGGAAGAGGAATTAGACTTGATCTTTCAAAAGCTGCCATTAATGATATGATAAAAAATGGAGGAATAATTCCACTACTTGCCGCTATTCCAGGAATAATTGCCGCTGCTGCCCCGGCTGTCATTAAGCTGCCGCACTTGGAGCTGTTAGTACCGCCGCTGGAATGGCATTAAAGAAAGCTACCGGACATGGATATAGAAAAAAGAAAGGTGGAATTTTGCCTCTAGGTATGATGCTTCCAGGAATAATTGATTCAATGGCTCCAGCATTTGCTTGACTAGCTGCAACAAGAAAGGCCACAGGACAAGGATATAAAAAAGGAAAAGGTCTAAGACTAGGAAGACCGCCAATGTATTAGTAAAAAAATCACTATCACTAATGTCAAATTTTGATCTCATCGAAGCAGTAAAAAAATTAAAAATAAAAAATTTCAGAGGAGTTTTCATGAGGGATCAATTACCTGAAATTATCGTTTCTAAAGAAACTGGAATCATTAATTTGGATAATAATGAAGGACCTGGAACACATTGGGTTGCGTACGCTATTGATCCAAGAAGTATTATTTATTTTGATTCATATGGATTAGCTCCTCCAAAAGAATTCTTAAAATATATAAAATCGAATTCAATACCATTATATTATTCTACATTACCGACACAAAAACTTACTGATCCGCCAATATGTGGCAGAGAAGTATTAAATGTATTATCAGAAATATCTAAAAATCCCGATAAACCTCCGCATTTAATAGTTCATGAGTACACAAGTGAAAGAAATGCAAGTTTAAATTAAAAATGTAACACACGTTACAATAATGGTTAATATTTGGGGAAGATCATACGCAACAACTAAAGAAAAAAAAGAAAAAAACTAGCATCGACATGAAAGAACTAACTAAAAAAATTAAAGATGAAATTTCTGGATTATTGACCACGAAGGATGTTGATCCCGGTGAAATAGTTGTATTTGAGACAAAATATGGTAAATTAAAAACTAGCAATCTTTTTCTCGATGATCTTTTGACAAAGGATCCCACTGCGGATGATGATTCCATCGTGGTATTTCAAAAAGGAAAATTATCGCCGAGTATTATTATGTCTAAAATCACTGAAAAACTAGCTGAATTTGAAAATTTTTTAAACGATTTCTTAGGTTCTCCGCGTCAATTATTTAATTTACAAACAGCACATATTAAAGCTACTCTTGATAATCTAATACTTCTTGGAACTGAATATGACTCACATATTACAGAGTTTAATAAACAAAGAGTATATAGAAATCTAGTAGAATTAAAAAATGATTATACAGATCATTTAGCTAAATTTAATGAACATGTAACCAAATATAATACACACACATCTCAATTTGATACGTTACAAAGAAATTTCAATCCAGTAAATAATGTTTTAAAAAGACTTTTTGACAAGGATACCTCTGTTAGGGTTGCTGATGTTACCACATCGATACCTGATATTATTACTACTCAGCAAAAAAAACCATCAATGATATTGATAGTATAACAAATACAGTCAATAACAATTATATACAAGCACAGAATTCGATAAAAAATATCACTGATACTGTAAACAGATTTGAAAAAAAATACAGGATATCGAAAGTGGTATTCCAATTATAAATGAAATAGTTGAAAAAATAAAAATAGAACATCCAGCAGATCACGTTAAACAAATTTCTTATGTCGTACATACTGGATTTTTTGATTGGATTAACAATCCAAATATTGAAGGTCTAAATATAACTATTAATCGTGAAAATTAATTTTCAGGTTTATACAGGTTTACCTTAATAACTACTAGAAGTTTTAAATTATCCTGTTTTGTTAATAGTGTTACAAAAGTTGAGTTATCCAGGGGTATTAATACGTTAATCTATAATCATACTACTCCCAATGTATACATTACAGCATCTTCAGATGACGCATCAATTCCAGCTAGATTGAAAATTCCATATGTGCTAGAATATTTATGCCAGCAAATCATTTGAAAGAGCAACTGATTTAAAATAAATCATGAATAAATCTACAGATTTATGCCACCGCTAATAATTTTAGATACGATACCGTCAAAGAATATTCAGAGAAACTTAAATCACTCGCTGATGAATACCATATTAAAATAAAAAAATACAGTCGTCAAATTACCGCCATTGACGTTGTGGTTTACTCAGTTTCTGGACTACTTGCCGGAGCTGGTATTATACTTTCATCAGTGACCATGATAGCGCCAATTGCAGTTCCAATTGCTATTTCCGCAATAACTACCGTAGCTGGAATATCTACCGCGATCACTAAAAAAATTATCACCATGTTCACAGGTTAAATTAACCGATTACACAACAAAATATACCATCGTGAAAAACGCCCACTCGCGTATTTCATCGATGATCTCAAATTCTCTCGATGACAAAGTAATAACTGCTGATGAATTCTCCACGATAACTGAATTATATAATTCCACTATGGCAAAAATCGCTAGCAATTTCACGATCAACGGTAATTTATCAATTGAAAATCCAAATTGAAAATGTAAAACTATTTGGAAAAACGCTAGAGTTTTACATAAATATGTCAGAAATTCAATTTCTCCAGCGGATATCAGATAATACATCTCCGAGACAAACTAGCATGATATCAATATCGTCAAAAAAATCAGAATCTGTTGTTAAATTTCCATCTCCGATTCACATCTACGAAATCGCACTAGCTAAACCTAGAGTTTAAAATATTTGGCCTAATATCCGAGATAAACAATTTGGAAATAAATTTCCTAATAATTCTCTTAGATTTGCATATAAAAATCGCGACGATGGAAGTACTGGCACTTCCACTCCAGATTGGATTAATGTTTATATACCAACTGGATCATATGAAATTGAAGCATTCAATGAAGAATTTTCCCGTAGAATAAAATCTATCGTTGAAGGTGAAACTAAAACTGCTAGTGGAACTGCTAGCAGTTCTAATGATGAAAAACCAAAAATAGATATCCAAGTTCATCAACCAACATTATCGTCGATAATTGAAATCGCTGAAGGATATTCCGTTGATATCTATAACAGCTCAATAAGAACAGTATTAGGTTGTCCTGAATATGCACCTGGGGCTAGTATTCCTACACCAGAACCTGTAAAATCTGATTACACAACTGACAAAATAGGACCTGAAAATCCATCAAAAGGATATAGAAATTTTGAAGATTTAAATTTTTCAAAGTCGTATGAAGGACCAGGCGGTGATATATATATATATATATATATATATATATATATATATATATATATATATATATATATATATATATATATATATATATATATATATATATATATATATATATATATCCTTTTATAGATCAAAAACCTGATGAACCAGGTTACAAATTGACAAATATCTCAACTGGTGAGTTTTATTTAGATTTTCTATATTATAATTTTGGATTGATGGAAGACGATCTTTTATTGCTGCTACCATCGTTAAAATCCGGTCTTCTCACCAAAGATGAGTTTATTAGCGTAGTCGCCGCGGGTAATAAGATTGTCAACGACGTAAAAACATATAAATCACGATTAGATAGCGTCATGTATGATAAAAATTCGTTAATATATGATTCAGTCGTCGCAATAAAATATAGAGAAAGAATAAAGAAAGACAATATTGATAAAGAGTTAGGATATAACGCATCTAAACTAAAACATTTACTCAATTTGGCCATCGAAGAAGGATTTAATAGAATTCATCAATCTTGGAAAGATAAACAACCTAAACCAATTATCCTCACTCATAATAATTCCTCCAATGGTGACGGTAGACATAAAGCTCCCAACAACGTAAATATAACAGACGTTATTACACTTAATTTAACATGTAGTGCCGTTCAAGGTAGTTATCAGATAAATATGGAACAATCTGATCGAGCGCATCCCGCCGATTTACTTTATTCAACTGCACCATCAGTAAGCCCTGGATATTTGATCATTGATGATCCAACTAATCCCGTATACATGAGATGTCATAATGATTTATTCAACGAGCTAAAATTTAGATTTACCGACCAAAACGATAATTTGATTGATTTGCGCGGAGAAGAACTTGTTATTTGTCTATTTGTGAGAACTTAAGGATCTTTTTCATCGTAAACGATTCCCATATGATGATAAAATCAAATAATTATTTTTTTTCCCGATCAACTGAAAATTTTATCTAATCCGATACGATATCTTGTTCTAGGCTCGTGCAAGTATATTGTAATAAACCCATGAGGGGTCCGAGCATGACTAAAGACATTTTTGAATTTATTGAAATCCATGTCGTAACACCATGTTTGCCAAATATTTCTGATTGTATGATTATCAATACCGTTAAATAAACATAGAAAATTACAATTATCACTAATAACTTTAGGAATTTGAGTATACCGCTGGGTCAAATAAAACATATCAGCGTGTTTATGCCTACCACGGAAAAATAACAAAGCTGGACTTTTTTGATTATCCAACATGACATCATCAAATACAATCATGTTATTCAAGGATACATCTAAATCATCCACATGAGGACATTCTGTAACATCATGTATAAATTCAACTGGATCAAAACCTAAGTTCTCCGCTGCTGTAGAATTAAAATCTTTTAATACGGCATAACAATCTTGATCATCGGCACTTGGAGCAATCAAGTATAACTTATCCCAGTTTGTATATTTCATTATCAATGTAAGTAGAAGCTGAGTTTTACCAGAGCCGGATGGTCCTATAATTATACCGCGGATTGAATTTTGTAACATCGGATGATGCTTAATCGATGGCTTTCCTTTTTTAGCTGAAAAGTCAATAACTTCCATTTAATTATATTATAATAATATTATGTATTTATATTGTGTGAAGTGCAAAAAACGTACAGAAACAAATGACCTAACGACGATTGTAACTAAACATAATAGACATGCTGCTACTGGAACATGTGTAACATGCAATACAAAAAAATTTAGATTTATAAAAAAAAGTGGAGGAGATATCGCCAAAAAGCTTAATAAACTCCCAGGGCTCCCATGGAGAAAATATCCCGGAGAAAAACATCTCCCCGGATATAGCTACTGTGGGCCAGGTACCCGGTTAGATCTCAGACTTGATGATCAAGATCAACCTAATCCAGGAGAATGTCCCATTAATGCCATAGATGAAGCCTGTAGAATACATGATATTGCTTATCGAAGTGGCGATCTCCAACAAAGACACATCGCTGATTTTAATTTAATTCATGCGTTAAGTTCAATAAAAAATAAAAATTTCAGAGAAAAAATTGCATCATGGATTATTAAATCTGCAATGAAAGATAAATTGTTAGTTGGTGCAAGTATTTGAAAAATCTTACAATAATGGCCGAAAAAAGAATGAAAAAGATTTATTATTCTCCACGGGGGTATTGGAGGGGATTATCCGCAGTGGATAAATTATCTGTATCCGCTAGAGTTCCATATGATACTGCAAAAACATGGTTATCTAAACAGGCTATATGGCAGATTTATTTACCTAGACCAAAATCCATCAAATATGGATCATTTGATGTTTATGTCCCAAATGAAGTTCATCAGCCTGATGTCTTATACCTTCCCCATGATAATGGATACAAATAAGCGCTAACAGTAGTTGATGTGGCTACTCGATACAAGGATGCTGAACCACTCATGACGAAAAAATCCACAGAAGTCATACAAGCTTTTGAAAAGATTTATAAACGCGGTCCACTTACATGGCCAAATTTACTTCAGGTTGATCCGGGTAATGAATTTCGTGGTGAAGTTACCTCAACGATGACAGAAAAAAAAAATGTTACCATTAGACGGGGACATACAAATATTCATCGTGATCAGGCTATTGTCTAAAGATTTAATCGGACTCTCGCTGATAAATTATTTAGTTATCAATATTCGAAGGAATTTCTTCAATAATCTCGGTCCACGGAATGGGTTAAACGACTTCATGCTGTGATAAAAAGCATCAATGATGAATATAAAGCAAAAAAAATAAAACCAGTTATTTTACCAAATATTTCAGAAAAAAAGAATTCCTTGGGATTCCACAGTAAGGTATCTTTATGAACCAGGTGAATTGGGAGGCGGAGTTAGACGATCTACTGATCCTATATGGTGTACTACAACTCATAAAATATACGGAATACATTCATCGGTGTATAGACCGACGTATTATTCATTAGATTTTAATGCACCGCAAAGATATTTTACTTCTGAACAACTACTTGTTATTCCGGATGATACTCAACTTCCTCCAAAATATCTAAAGTAACTCGTTTGAGTTGATTTATCCGTCTTACCCTACTTACAGCTAAATATACTAAATTATCCCATTCGATAAAATCATCAATGATCCATACGATTGAATCAGTGATAGTTAATCCTTGAGTTAAATGTATCGTTGATGCATAACCCAGTCTCCATGGTGAATTATTCATGGTTAGTGCACCTAAAACATCTGATAGTTTTACCCAGATAATATCATTCAATACTAATTTTTTTTGTTCCCAAATAGAATCACTTCCAGGTATATCAACTAAAATATTTTGTAATCTGGTATCTTTTGGACGATACTGCAAGGGAACAAGTTCACTAGGAAATTTATTTTTATGAATATTAAATAATTGTTTTATGACATCATCTCGGGGTTTTTTCTACTAGCTATGACAAAATCTGATGGTCTCCATTGATTTAGAAATTCATTAAATATATTACCGAATATATTTTTACGAAATACTGTAGCCTGATTTTTATTACTTGTACATCTTATTGCATTTTTCAATTCGGTTAATTTATCATCAAGTGATCTACGATCTATGTTCATTTCTTCATAATAATCAACTTGAGTTTTTAACCATTCATGTGGTGATATCCCGCCAAACGGAGGAGGTTGACCATGATCACCGCAAAATATTATAGTTGTATTTTTTGTTCTTAGCCAATCAAGAAATATTTGTATTGTTGATTGGTGTACAGTACAAATCTCATCCCAAACTATTACAGAATGAAAAAATTTAGTTCCCATACGTTCTGGTGACCAATCACCACCGCTCCATCTAAAATAATTATGGTATGTATCCGCGTTAAATCCTTTTTCTTTAAAATCCCTGACTAAACGATGAGTTGGACATAAAATAATAAAATCATCTTTGATACATCTAAAATGTTCCATAACCCTAGTAGTTTACCGCAACCACCAGGACCATCTAAATATGTTATTCTATGTCTCGCTATTGGATCATGAATACTAGGAGCAGTTGAATATTCGTTAATAGAAATGCTAGTATTAGAATCGTCAACGATTCCACTGTGATACTCTGGTTTATCCTCGTAGTCGTTCGATTCTTTATAATTATGTAGTTCTTCATCCTTGATACGCCAAATTCCCCATGTGTCACCGTCTCCGAGATACTTGTCGACGACGGGTTGATATTTTTCATCGTAATAGAATGAATCAATTGCAACCCTAACTGCGATATCAGGAAATCTATTAATCATATTAAATAAATTTATCGTTGAATATGCCAGCATATATGATCTGAAATGAACGTATTGGGGCATTTCTTCACCAAAATATTCTACAATAGTGCCAAAATGTTCACCAGATGATAGTTCAGCTGGTTGTTGACTGACAAATATTCCTTTAGATACGGCATCGTCAATAACAAATTTTAATTCCCCAGGATCTGTTATTAATTTTGCCGTTTTACGCCGTCGAATATCATCATTGTCGTATTCTCCTTGTGTAAATTTTCCAATTATAATTCGGTTAGTTGTTTTACTTTCACTGATTATTACATCGCGAAAATATTTATTATTAAACCTACTATCTTTATCCGGAGTTGGCATCCAGATATCTGTTTGTTTTTCGCTGAATATTATTTCGGATATTATTAGATCAGTTAATATTCCAGTATCTAGCGCCCATCGCAATATTACAGTTGGGGGCCATTTCTTTTCAGTCATATGTTTGCCAAACCACAAATAACAACATGGATACAGTCCATCGGCAAGTTTAAATCGTATCACTTTAGCAAATCAGGTTAAATCATAATCAGGCAATACCCCATTTACTGCTCTTCTTATCATACAATGGCCAGGAATCCCGAAACGATTAAAATATCCATGACATTCTCCACCACCAAGAAAACTTCCTGGATAACAAGCTATCATATCAACGGATCTGAATACATATTCATTATTTCTAAAAAGACTATATTTGGTTTTTCATAATCCACTGTGGGAATATTCAATACAACTATCTCTGACGTCATTGATAAACTTTTTTTAGTCGGTTTCCAAGAATTTTTTCTTTAGCTATCTGATACCCGATTGACTCTATTGAAAAGCTTAATTTGAGTTAATTTTTCAATTTCATCTCTAGCTGAGATATACCTACCAGCAAATTCTTCCATTTTTCCCTGAAATATTTATCCCGGTAAATTATTCCACTAGCCGTAACAAATTGATTATAATTTCCACCACCATTGCTAAACAACCATACATTAACGTGGATATCTTGCATATTTTTTTAATCCAGTCGAACATATTATCGGTGTAATATCTAACAGTTTTTTCTCTGGAAAATCACTTTCATTGATTCCCCAAGCATGGAAATTATGGTCAAGAATTTCAATAGCAGTACCAGCTTTTTTTCACAACCTGAATTATAAAATATTCTATCCGGCAGCATTTTAACTACAATCGGTACTTGCAGTTTTTTCTAAAACTCGATGATATCTTTTTTGGTAGCTCCAGCATCTCCAATACGATTATTCCATGTACTAATAATCTTCATTCTTTTCTCAGTTAATCCATGTCCTCGTTTAGAATTTTCAAAATGTTTAATAACCTGTTGTGCTACACAATTTAACGTAGTCGACAATCTCATTCCACCAACTTCGTTTTCATCTGGTGTTGGAACTAAATATACACCATATATTGTAGTGTTATACGGATACGAGATGTTGTAATATCTACTATCGATACCAACTAAAGCTCCCGGTAAAGTATTTCTGTCTAGCACAAATAATCAACTCCTGCCATCACTAACTCTATTTCGATGATGAAATACTCTCCAAGTAGAATTGCTAGCACTTCCATTATTAGGTTCATTGTCTTATACTATTTCTGTTTCCAATAACTGCGCTAATATCTCATCTTGTTGACGGTTTACTCGTTGACGTTTAGATGAAACTTTATAAAATGTTAAATATGAAGACTCTATTGTGTATTTTTGGGATTTTGCAGTGTTCCAAAATCTATCCGAGATAATATTTCTCTTGCTCGTTCCATCGTTATCGTGTAATCATCACGGGTTGTTAGATACGATGAAAATACATACGCTGCTCCATTTTCTCTATATATTCGTTTTGCTTCTCTGATTCCGTTAATTATTTGAGATCTATGCTTTAATGGTTTTATCGGACCATCCAAATCAAATCTCCGTCTTATTCTTGCAGGTTCCACAATATCTATTTTTGATAATTTTTTAGCCATATACTTATTAAAAGGTTCTATTGTTAAATTTTGAAGATTTTTTCTTTTATTCGATTGAATTGCATTATTATTGTCTTGCATTATTATATAAATAATAAATATGTTCAATTAAAAATTAAATTTAATATATATATAAAATGTTAAATAAATGCAAATGGCTTTGGAAAAATGATCGTGGGTTATGTAACAGAAATTGTGTTGGAGAATACTGTGCAACACATAATCAGCAGATTAAAAATGGATCCCCTGGAAAAGTATTATGCATTAGATGTGGTTTTGCCATCAAAGGAAAAACTCGGTTATGTTTCGACTGCGGCGGAATGAGATATAGAACTTTTGTTAGTTATTTTAAAAAAAAATATAATATAATATTCAGTGAGGATGATTTTGTATCCGGAGATTACAAAAATAAATTAGAGTTAAATAATCTCAATATAATATAATGAACAAAGATATATTTATTACACATCCAGTTTACACAAATTACGAATACTGCAATAATATTGTAAGACATAAAGTAAATAAAAAAATCTTGGTTATTTAACTAATTGTGGTTATATACAAATATCCATTTATCATAACAAAAAAATAAAACATTTCTTGTTGTCTAGATTTATCTGGGAAGGTTTTAACGGGTCGATTCCACCAGGTTTGGTAATTGATCACATTAATAGAAGTCCCCTTGATAACAGATTAGAAAATCTTCGTTTGGTTACTCAAAGAGAAAATTGTCTTAATAGTTCACCTAAAATTAGATTTGCAAATCACCGGCCGGTAATAGGAATACATGATGGAAAAACTTTGGAAGAATCAGAGAAATACTTTTCATCGCTTTTTTCTGCAGAAAAGTATTATAATATCAATAGCCGATCAATAAAACGTTGTTGTGACGATGTTCAAAATTTAGCTTACTCAAAAAAATTTAATTATTGGGTATCTTTCATATACCAGTGAAAGTGTTAAACATTTTTAATTAATTATATTATTTTCATATACATCATTTAGAGATATAATCTTTTTTGTATATTATATAATGACCAACTTTCAAACTCAAATTGATGAAATTCAAATCAAAAACGCTAAAAATCTTATAGAATTGTACACTTCTCCGGGATACATAGCAGTGTTACCAGAATCATCCACCGACGGTATAAACATAATAGATCGCAAAAATGAATTTATCAAGAGAGAAAGAGATCTTCTCAATCACTACATAGCATCTAATAAAGATTTTTTCGAAAGAGAACGGGGATGGGATTATCCATATGAATACGGCATGGCTAGAAGAAAAACATATGATAATTTTTGTACCGTCCACAGAAAAACCATCGAAAGTGAACCAGATGGTGAATATTATCCCTACGCGTATAATGAACTACTCGATGAGGTATTTTGAGCAGTTCGAATTAGAGATGTAAAACATTTTAGAAATATAATATAATATATACTCATGAACGACGAAAACATTGCTCACTTGTGTAACGAAATTGATAAAGTTTCTCAATATACCCCTGAAGGTGTTAATTTTACTAGCAAATGGGTCACCGATGAATATAAAACCGTCGTTGATATGAGAAACCGCGGAAAACAAGTCTCATCGCAACGAATACAGAATTATAAAACCTCTCATTGATGCTCGTAATGAAGTACTAGCAGCGCATCAAGACATTGGAACAGTTTATTCCAGTATGTAAAATTATTAGGAAAATAGAAAAATCTATAAAAGATATACTTAAGCAGCAAAATTCAATCAAAGACGACTGCGACATGATGGAGAAACTTATGTCCTAACATTTCTGTCTAAACATCAAAATCTAATTCACCATTCTGTAGTTTTTCTTTAAGTCTTTGTTCATTAGATATTTCTCCTTTTTTGTTCAGATATTTTAACTTTTAGATTATTTATCACAGCTTCATTAGAACTACAGACACTTTTAAGTTCGTTAATTTCTTTATTTTGTTCAGATATTTTAACTTTTAGATTATTTATCACAGCTTCATTGGAACTACTGACACTTTTAAGTTCGTTAATTTCTTTTTTATCGTCCGGGATATTATTTAATTCTTCTTGGTATATAGCTTCAAGACCAATCTTTTCTTGTGTTGCACTTGTCAGTTTATTAAGTTTTTTTTTTTGATTATCTTCTAAAGATTTTTCTTCTTCCACAATAGCGTTATTTATTTTATTAAGTTCAACCAGTAAAGTTTCATATCTTTCACGTCTTTTTTAATCTTTTCGTTGATGGTATTTATTTTTTTTCCAAATTTTTACCAGCTTGAGTACCTGCTAGCCCTCCAGGAAATTTTTGATCCGTAGACGCATCTGTCCATATTTTATATAGTCGTGTTAATCCAATCTTGTATTTTTTAGCTATTTCTGCAGGTTTATAATGTCCACGTAGTCGGTAAATATGTTGTTTTTGCTCGTATGATAAATATTGCGCGCGATTAGGCATATACATTTGGGATATATTGTTTATTTAATAAAATTATATCTAGGTATCATGAGGAGTAATTATGATGAGTAATATTAATCGAAAACAATGATAAATAATTACTGTTGTCACAACAAAAAATACAAGCTTTTTTTCTCGATTTTTGCAAGAATGTAATTCTTGTTTACTATTACTCATCATAATTACTCATCATAATGCCCTAACATAATTCCTAAACATTTTTCAAAAGTAGATACCCACACGTGTGTGTGTGATGGGTTTATATATATATATTAGATAGTTTTTTTTTTTAATCTTTAGATTGTAAAATGCACCCCTCTAGCTGACTCTCTTGGAGATAGAGAGTGTCGACGGGCGGGATAAAATGCTGGGTTCTGCACTTCTGCTGCTAAACTGTCTCGAGATAATGGGCAGTTAAAAGTCCACACGAGGATACATACTGGAGATAGACCATGCAAATATGAAGTTTGTCATAAAATGTTTAGATATTCTAGTAATTTGAATGTACACATGAGGATACCTCTGAAGAAAAACCATTCAAATGTAAAGTTTGTCATAAAATGTTTGGACGGAGAACTGGTTTGACGGTCTATGTGTGGATAAATACTGGGGATAAACAATTCAAATGTGAAGTTTGTGATAAAATGTGTGGATGGAGTAAGTAGTAGAAGAAAAGGAGTTTCTTAATCCACCCAACACTTTTCATTAATAAAACAGTATAAATTACCCACCCTTTTAACTAAAATTCTTACCGCATCCCATACAAAAGGATACTACCAGATTCCTAGCCCACCCACCCTTTTCACTATTAAAAGTATAAATTACCACCCTTTTAACTATCAAACTGTCCTAAAACTATTAACCCACCCCTTCTCAAAAGGATACTAAGACTTCTAACGCAAGATACAAATAGCCACCCTTCTCTCTCTCTCTCTCTCTCTCTCTCTCTCTCTCTCTCTCTCTCTCTCTCTCTCTCTCTCTCTCTCTCTCTCTGTCATTACATTTATTTTATGCAACAATCTGTTGTGTTCAATATTTTGCAGGTGTGAAGCCAGGTGGTTGTTAATCATCATTGTGTACATGCTTTAGTTATATCTTTAATCACACAAGAATGCGTCGACCTATTACCTATAGCCTCCTGTCTGCCCCCTGTCTAGATTGTTATCTAGAAGCCGGTGTGTACATGCTTTAAAATCCAGGTAGCTCTCTATCTTTAGTAACACAAGCATGACTACTGTATGTGTCATATAGAAATTGGTTGATTATGTAATATTTACTGGAAAAGTACATATTGTAATGAGCATGCGAGGAATGTTCTAGAACAATGAAATACTGTAATACACATGTGTGGAATGTTCTGGAACTGGACTAAACGCAGCATATAAAAGGCTGTTTTACGTTAAATAAATCAATCTGAGGCAGGAGGTTGATAAGGTATGATCTATACTGAGATCACGCGAATAACCAAGCGGAAATAATCTACCCATTTGTGAAAAGATAAGTACATGTTTATGTTTAGATAAAATTTTGTATTATATCATACTTCTTTTGATAATCTTTTTTATACTTGCTAACCCTCATTAGTAGAATATATGTTAATATACTGTCAATAATGCGAAACGCACGTATTAAGTCGTCCATATCATATCTTACTCCTCGCAAATAAGATCGTATCTGATCAAGTAGTTTTATGTAAGTTATTACGGCTGCCTTACAACCATGCTGCTTTACTAAAAGTCGAGTTTCAATTTTTTTACACGCTGTTGTAAGAGAAAAACCAACAACAGATATGTTTAACAAAAACCAGTTTAATGATGCCCCTCTTGAAATTATACCAGAACTTGTCATTAACAAAGGTAGATATGATATTATTCGAAGTATTTTGTTGTAATATGTGTAACATTTTTTCACGCACTAAAGTTTTTTGTGATAATATTTGTATTATTGTATTGGTGAATCAACATCCTGTCCTGGAATATCTTTTGAAATATGATTGAAATCAACTATACTTTTTTCATTATAATATTTGTTTACATAGTCACAGGTTTGATTAAGTAGTAAATTGCGGTATTTCAGCTATAAATTCCAAACACCCATGTAAGCTTGAGGTAAATTTCTACACGATGATTCCAGCGTAAATGTTCCTTCAGAATCTTTATCTAATAACACAGATATAGCTTTAAAAGAATCGCCAGTTGATGGAGATGTAGTGGATATTCTAAAATCTGAAACACTATGTAATCTCCGCAATGTGTTTGATACTTTTATTTTCTGGTCTCCACATGCCCAACTCCAGATGCAACTGTATACAAAACATTTTTTATTTCTTTGTGCGGAATTTTAATCTTGTTTTCCCTGCAAAACTAAGATTTCCAATGATAATATCATTTAGTTTTGTTTTAATATTAATGTGTGTAATGTCAACATTTGATGGATTTCTAAAAAAAATCATTTTTTAGTGTCTTTATGCTTCTGCGAAAATTTAAAAACGTGTTCAGGTGACCAAGAAATTCATTTTGAACGCGGTTATATCATTATTGATTGGATCTTCCTTATCAAAGATATATTTCTTTGTTGCTGCGTCAAAGTCAGACTGGTGTGCTGAGGTCAGTAATGTAATTTTTGTTCATGTTGAGAAATGCACTCATCATACTATCATCCACTGACAAGTACTTTGATTCCTGATCATGAACATATTTCTTCCTAGCAGCGTCATTATCCTCAGTTGGATTCCCAAGGCATATAATCTTGTTCTGGTTCAAAACAATATTCCCATAAAATAGATCACCAGCCTTTTTTAATAAAATCATTAACTGACCTACCAGAATCTTGTATCTTACCTCGATTCTTAAAAGTAACGATATTATCAGCAACCGCAGTAGGATTTCGTACACGTACATCTGACAGTTGCACATTACTCGTCTTTAATCGTCCTTGTTTGTCCTAGAAAATGACGACTTCATTTGGATCTACACTTGCAACATTTAGTAAATTATTGATTTCATATTTGAGCTGATCAAGAGTTGCATACTTAGATATGTTACCTTGATAGCCTTCTGTTGACAAATGTCCTGGTAATGTTCCACATTTTGTATAGTAATTCATTTTTTACGGTCCTACATAAGATTATCAACATTAGTTTAATATTATATAAACCTATAATAACAATAGCAAAATCGTCGATATTAAACTTTGATACATAGGCTGGTGAAGAGTAAACATAATAATGAACTTCCTGATTGTCATTATCTTATTGTTGGGCGAACTGGATCTGGAAAAACAAATTTGCTTATGAATTTGCTATTAGTGATAGAGTTTATATTTACACAATCAATACACAGCAGGATAAGTTTGAGCTATTAAGCAAGTTAAATAACAAGCTTCGTGTTGATCTTAAGGCTTGTGCAGATTTTTTTATAATTAGGCTGCCAGAAGATCTTACTCCAATAATCAACTTGATGCAGATAAACATAAGATAGCAGTTTTTGAAGATATTCCGCTAAAAACCATGGCGATGAATAAAATAAGATCGTGTTTCTCACTGTCACGTAATAAGCAGTGTTATTCTGTTTATCTCGCTCAAACTTTTTATAATGTTGACAGATTTATTTGGCGAAATAATGGTTGTTTTATATTATTTCTAGGACTAAACAATGTTGACGTTAGAAATTTTGCGAACGAGCAATGCGATGACGTGAAAAAAGATAAATTTATTGAACTTGATCGTAATGCTACAAAAGAAAAAATGTAGCTTTCCCTTATTTGATAAACTTACAAATAATACACCTAAAATGTTTAGCTGTTGTATTAACAGCTATTTATAGTAAAACGTGGTTTAGTTTTATAAATTTTATAATAATAACGGTTAAACGAGGAAAAATATAGAAAAATATACAAGATCTAAAAATATTGCTCAATCTCAGGCATCACTTAAGCAAAACGTACAGCAAGCACGATGTGGACAAGTAACTGCTAAAGAAGCAATAGCTACAATTTATTAAACCAATTACTGAAACACATTTTGGTAAACAATCTGAAACTAAACCACTATGAGAAGAAGAACTTAAACAAATGCAATTAAAAGGTTTTTTGGATTTGTTAAAGAACAACGGGAAGCAGCTGCTGCAAAAAATTTTACTAGATCTGATGAGGAGAAAAGAAAACCAACTGAGGCACTTACAGCAAATATAGCTGATCCTGCTGATAGACAAGCAGAAACAGATCGTTTGATAAATAATCTTCTGGGACTTGAGTGCAGATTAGCAGAGTTAACAACGCAAGGAATAAAAAATATTATGAGAAATTTATCAGGAGATATTAAATATGTCAAAGAGGAGCAAAAAAGAGTTGGTGATCTTACTGTAAGGTATCTGGAGATTGGAGAACAAATACTTTTTTTAATAACAAAAGAGCAAATAATACGATAACTGATGATGAGCATGATGAATTTTTAAAGAAATAAAATATAAAAGATATTGATAATATAAATAAGTACACTGAAACAGTATATCAAACTTTAATTGATAAATTAGATGCAATATTTAAAGACGGAGTTGCTGCTAGAGATGAAATAAACACGGTTACAGAAACTGAGAATATGCATCCACTTATGATAGAATGAGATATAGTATTATTGCTTTCATGTTTGGAAGAACAGCAGAAAATAGTAGAGCAATACCTTTTGGTAAGGGTGGAGTTTTCAAAGGAAATTTACTGCACTCCATAAAACTCGTGTAGAAAAATATAGAGAAGGACAAACAGGAACTGGTGTAAAAATATTTACATCAACTACTGAAATGATATGAAGATTAATGCTATTGATATCATCTAAAGAAGATGGGGATGCTAGTGTTGAAATTGATTATGGAATCATTGATATTCTTGATCATCTAGATTCTAGTGAGTCTGCGAAAGGTAGCGCAAATTTTTCAGTTAGTTATTTTCCTCCTATACAACTAGATCCTACAAAACAATATGAAATTGGATTAATTTCTTGTACTTGTAGGAATGTTATGCCTAACGTGAAAACTGATGTTAATGGTGAAATTTGGTTTGGTTCTGGTGCAAAATCAATTGTCGCCGATGATGAAATTCGGTCTGGTCTGGTCTGGTCCTAGTAGAGCACTGATAATGAGGTGAAAAATAATCAAGCTTTCACAATGAGCTTATAATATTACTGATCTAAACGTATAATGTTATATTAAATTACAACGAACTAGCCGAAGTGGTAAGAAAATGCTTGTCAGGTTGCAGTGTATGTTTCGTTGACATTATTGTGATGCAAGGTGATTCTCATAAAATGTTATTAACAGCAGGAGAAAATATTTAAAATTAATGAATGTGCAGTAACAGCGCTAAATGATGTTATAATATTTGCTCATCATTGTTGACTAAAACCGAGTTATCAAATATTTTTAATCATCATATCTAAAAATAATACTAGCATTGTATTCGCTTGAAAAAGTTGATCTTGTTCTTCTGTCAGCTACAAATTTTAACTGTCATAGAACTGATATTAAAATACTTTGTCGCAGCTGTAATCGATTTGAGTTTCTCCTCCTCGTCTGTTTTGAGGTTTAACGAAATAACAGGTTTTGCTGGACATCTAAAATTACTACCGTTACCATCTCGTCCTTTTCTCACATTTTCCTGCTGTGTAACTATTTCTAGATTTTACAATCGATTGTCTTTTCGTTATTGATGTGATTAATAACCAGACCATCGGGTAGAGATCCGTTAAAAACTTCGTAAACAACGATGACCATAGTAACGAACATGATTTGTAGATGTTCCTCTAACACCTACTATGAGATATCGCATATTGCTTATAGTACCAAGAACTGTTTTAGTTTTTCTGTTTCTAATAATACCGCGATCGTTAGCCTCGTCCACATCAAAGACCGAATTCGGCTGAAACTCGTTGTGTAAAGATAAGTTTTCAATGTTGTCATCAGTGACTTTACTGTTAACATGATATACACGCTGTCCTTCTGGAACGTCATCGCAAAATAAAGTGTAAATAAAGTCTTTTTTAAGCATTATAATCCTATCGGTATTATCTCCCATTACACTAATCTTATAACCCGCTGACGTTGTCTTTGCCAACAGATATTCCAGTTTTGATGCTAATAACCGAACCAATTTCATTTCCAGCGTATAGGTTATACTTTGGATGAACGTTATAACACTCTTGTTCGTATGCGCTTGTCAGATTTTGTAACATTATTTAATAGTAATTTTTATAACTCAAATTGATTTTTCAACCTAGCGCAAATGCTGTTATTAATCAAACAATCAATTAGATATTACACTGTAGTAAAACAATGGTGAAATTGCGTGATATAGCCAAGAAGAGCCATGTAGAAGAGCCTGATAAAATAGCGACTGCTTTTGCAGGTTTTGACAATAGTTATAAATTTGATAATCAAAACGTTTAAGTAAATCTTACTGCAACAAATCTTTACCACCTGCTGCGGTCAGCTATAAAACAGGAGCTTAAAAAACACAAAAGTATAAGATTATTAGTGCAATATCATGCTATATTTTCAAAGCTACGTTTGACTAAAGAATCAACTGACAAGGAAATCACAGATCCTTATATTAACGCAAAATCAAGACGTGTTTTGCTTGGGACTGATCTATTATCACTAAATGATGAGATACACCAAAAAATTTGGAAACAAATAGAGTTATTTCCAGAATTAGGTTCAGGTTGGAAGTTTGAAATGATCAAAGAAATTTTGTTTCACACAATGAAATATGACGCATTACGCGGTAATTCACTTATTGACCTACCACCAAAAATAAAAAATAAAAATTGTTGTATAAACGTAAAAAAAACATCGATCGCAAATGTTTCCAATTGGCTGTTCTTTCCGCGCTATTTCCAGCAGAAAAACACGCTGATCGCGTCCAGAAGTAGATCAGTCATGTGTCAAGATTAAATTTTAAAGATATTGACTTTCAAGTGGCAGAAAATCAAATACTAAAGTTTGAAAAGCAAAATAATATTTCGATTAACATATTCAGATTAGATGAAAAAGAAAACGTATATCCGAGATATATTTCACACAGAGCTTCACAATCGACTATAAATTTGCTGTTTTAAAACAATCATTATGTTTGGATCAAAAACTTTAACGGACTAGTTGGTAGACAGTATAATAAGGATATGAACAAAAAATTCTTTTGTTATCGCTGCTTGCACGGTTGTACAAACAACGAAATATTACAAAAGCGTTTGCAGTACTGTTGTGATGTACAAAGAATATCTATGCCATCTATAGAAGATTGTGCTACAGCACTGATAATGAGGTGGAAAATAATCAAGCTTTCCCAATGAGCTTATAATATTACTGATCTAAACACGACAGTCAAAGAGTTTATAACAAAAGATGGCGGTTTGGCTGATAATTTTGAGTTGGCAGCGAATTATAATACACTGCAAGCCAGAATGACTTTGAAAAATATGACAAGCTGTTTTAGATCAGGGGAAAGAAGTATTGCACAACTTTTAGGATTACTGAAAAAAATTTACAGTGCTCTTGATCAGGCTATTACGTATGACAGTGAACTGTCAGTAAATATAAGAGAAGAAAATACAATATTAGTAAATTGCTCTATTGCTTCTGGCTCTTACACATCAAAAGGTAGCAAGGGTCACACTATTTATAGTTTCTCATGCAAAAACCTCCACATCATATTATCTATTATCGTTTAAATGTTGAAAATCAAATATCAAATATAATATTGCAAGTCACAGATCAATCTGGAAAACAATTTCATTTTAATAATGAAGTTGTAACTAATTATTTACATCTACGCGAGCAACAGTAAACATTTTCTAAACCAATAAAAATTATATACAACATCAGATATAATGAAGCAAAGAAAAAATGTATCGAAGAAAAATAATAGGAGGATTTTTGGGAATATATTTACTAAAGTTATTGAAAATGTCTCGGATATAGCGCGTAAAGTTGCACCAATTGCTCTTGAAGCAAGAAATGCTTTCACAACCAGTTGGACAGCGGTTGGACACAAAATAGCTGACAAAATAAAAGGAAATCCATCGACTGCATCTGAAATAAACGAAGCTATCTCCGAAATCCCTCCATCAAAAGAAACTCAGCAAGATATGATAATAACAACAAAAAAACTATTATCATCAAAGAGCGAGCAGATCATAGAAAGAATGTATATCTAAAGTAACAGTGCCGAAATAAAATTTTATATAATCTAATAAATAAAATGTTTGTTAAAAATTATCTCTAGTTAACAGACACTCATGACATCGACAACGCCGTGACATAATTTGAGTATGTTGAGTATCTCGATGAAAATTCTAACGAACCAAATAAATCTGGTATCACCACATTTAATACCAGTGAAGAAAACATATTTATACTGCAACATAATGCTATATTAGAAGTTCGCGGTCCGATTATGACATTAACCAATCCACCTGCTGCAATTGCAGTTGGAGCAGAAGTAGCTCTCATAAATGACGGCTGGTGTTTATAAAAAAAAATTCCTAGATATCAACTAGCCAATCAAACTATAGAAGATATTTCAGGTCAACTAAGAATTCTAAGTACAATTTTAAAAAATTATTTCATTTTCAGATGATTACTCGAGATCAACTGCAACGAATATGATGTGGTTTAAAGATACAGGACGTGGTATAGCTGAATCAACCGAATTTTTAAAGAGAGGCGCTATAGTACACGGAGCTAATGCAGATAAAAATGTTGTAATTGTTAGTAATTTTCTCTTTGTTAATGCTGCTGCTCTGGATATTGCCACACCTGCTCCAGGGGCTAAAGCAGACGCTACAAGAGTTTACTTTTCGGCATCTTTTAATAATCTTAATATAACACCACCAGATGCAGATTCAAACGGTACTGCAATGATATATTTGCTTCTTAATACACTTGACGTAAAAATTCCACGTTATAAGGAAGGTTTTTCTAGGCGAAGAGAACTTGCAGCAGGATCACGTCAGATTACAATGATGCTTCCACTAACTATGATTTTCTGCTTTTGTCGCGATCATGATAAAGAATTTCGCGGAGTAAACCATACTCTTATTTTAGATCGAGCAAAACAAAACGATTTCCTGTTTAGATCTGGAGGGGTTGATGTACAGTTTATCATAAACAAACTTGCTCTGTGGATACCACGTATAACACCGTCGATCACTAAAATGTTATAATTAAATGGCACACTTGAGAATCATTCAAACAGGATTTATTTTAAGCAGCATAAAATATATCAGACAGCGGTTCCAAATACTCCCTACTACACGTGGCGGATCACAACAACATCAAGCGTACAACTGCCGAGACAAATATTTGTTGTATTTCAACAGCACGCCCGACGAGGTAACCAACAGCAACATAATGCAATATTTGACCACGATGATGTCAGACGAATATACACAAAACTAAATTTAAAGCAATTTCCAGAACGAGCTATAGAATGCAAATTTTCAGATGACCCTAATATAAATATTACTCGACCGTACATGTATCTGCTTAACGCAATGCAAAAATATCAAGATGTTGAAGATGGATCTCAGATATCAGCAGAGAAATTTCGTACACTTTATCCTATATTTCATTTTGATGTTTCTAAACATGGCGAGCGAGCTGTAGACTGCACAGCTGATATTGAAATTACTGGACATACGGAGTGGTTCCAGTAGCGTAGTTATCGCTGAAGGTGGTTTTCTTAGTCCGGCATTATCAGGATTAGCTGCAAAAAATTTACCGGTCTTAGACGCATTAGGACTAGCAGCAGCGACGGGAGCAATATCTGGCGCAACGAAAAAAGCAGTTGAGGCTAATGGTATCATTCGCGGAAATGGAATAAAAAATGGGAAGTCAATAGCATATATTTTATGTAATTGATATATTATAATGCCACAACGAAAAACAAAATCGTCAGAAAAATAAAAACAAAATAATCGTCAAAAAAGAAAACAACAAAATCGTTAAAAAAAGAAAACAGCAAAACGCAAACAAGCAAAACAAGGAGGAATTATTCCATTCGCTCTACTTTTGCCGGAACTAGCGGGAAGTCTGCTGCCAAATTTTCTAGGAACGGGACTTGGTATAACATTACCGGGAACACGACCACCCCACTAAGTAATTTTGATATAATTGATAAGTTAAAAGCAGCTCCTGGATTTCACGGTGTTTATTCTAAATATGAATTCGCAGCAATAAAATCGCCGTCAGCTGTAGGTTCATGTGTGATAAGTTTACAAGATTTCAATGACGGATCCGGCACGCATTGGGTAGCAGTTTATACTAATAACTATTTTGACTCATTTGGACTTCCAAGAGACGAAAGAAAAATATATAAACAAAAAAAAACATAAAAAGTATATTATTCGTCAAATCAACTCCAACCTATTGGAACTTATCTTGCGGATATTATTGTTGTTATGTTTATCCGACAGATGTCTCAGAAAAATATTAATTTTTTAAAGTTTATTTTACAGTTTGACAAGCAACCTTCTCACGCTAGTGATGAGATTGCAATTAATTTTATCTAAAATTTCTTGATATAATAATGTCAACATATTGTCTCAAGTGTAGAACTAAAACAGAAAATATTAATTAAACAACAGAAAAAACAAAAATCAACAGGAAGATAATAAAAAACTTTGAGCAGTTTCTAGAACAAAATAATATAAAAAATATGTTACATGAAACGATGGTAAATGTGTTGTAGTTGAAAGTATTAATCGCACGCTAAACGAAAACAAATACACAAACATTTGACAGCTAAAAACACCAACAGGTACATTGATGACCTTTATCAAATCGTGGACAAGTACAATATCACGAAACATCGAACCACTAAACTTTCGCCAATCGACGCTATTAAAAATCCAATATCAAATGAAAACATGTACCGCAGACATAAATTTAAAGTAGGTGATTAAGTTAGAATTTCTTTGATAAAAAAGGTATATGAAAAAGGATTTCATCCAAACTGGAGCGATGAAGTATTTGTTGTTGATAAAGTACTTTTGACAACACCTGTGACATACGCGCAAAAAGATCTGGCAGAAAACCGATCGTATGTAGATTTTACGAACAAGAATTAAAGAAAACTGAGCAGGTTGTTTTCGTTATTGAAAAGTGATTATGAAAAAGGGTAGTTAAAGTTTAGTCAAATGGCGTGGGTATAGCGACAAATTTAACAGTTGGATCCCAACCAAACAAATTACGAAATAATGTTATTATAAATTTCCTCATACTTTTGTTTGACACATTTACATTTCATTGGTTTACATAACATTATTAGATATTGTCTGCGATCGTCAGAGATCGTCATCAGATTAAAAAATTTTACAAATATGAAATCGAATTTGATATTTTTCTGTCGGCCTCAAATTCTGATGTTTAAGAAAGGTCTGATTAGCTGCCAAAATATATGCTGTTCAGCAACGGTAAAATTAAAATTCTTTATTTTTTTAGCAATGTGATACTAGACATTATATCGTTAAGTTGTTGGTCTGCTGTAATTAGATCTATCGACAACGGTGACTATTTCATTATCAGATTTGTTGTTATACAAAATATCATCTTCACTATAACCAACAGATTTGTCTATAAAATTATTGTTAGTAATTGTAATATTGTCTATAATTATATTGCTGGTGACTTGTCGCTGGCAACATTATCACTAGTATCTTCTTCATATAGTTGAGCAAGTCGTTTCAAAAATGAATATTATAATATACTTTAACCTAATTTGTTGTTATAAAATGACTGACGTTGTAAAATATCACCAAAAAGTTGATTAATTAAATTACAACGTATTAGCCGAAGCGGTAAGAAAATGCTTGTCAAGTTGCAGTGTATATTCCGGTGAAGTTATTGTAATGCAATGTGGTTCTCATAAAATATTATTAACAGCAGCAGAAGAAAATAAAATCAATAAGAATTCAGTAACAACGCTAAAATTTAATCGTTCATCATTATTTGACTAAAACCGAGCTATCAAATATTTTAATCATCATATCTTAAATTAATACTAACATTGTATTCGGTTGAAAAAGTTGATCTTGTTACTCTTTCAGCTACAACTTTTACTGTCATAAAACTGATATTAAAATATTTTTCTACAGCTGAAATCGATTTGAATTTCATCTCCTCGTCTGTTTTGAGGTTAACGAAATAACAGATTTTGCTGGACATCTAAAATTAGAACCGTTACCACCTCGTCCTTTTCTCACATTTTCCTGCTGCGTAACTAGTTCTAGTTTTCGAATCGATTGTCTATTTTTACTCTATTAATATGATTAATAACCAGACATCGGGTATAGTTCCCTTGAAAACATCGTAAACAAAACGATGACCATAATAACTAACATGATCTGTTGATGTTCCTCTAACACCTACTATGAGATATCCCATATTGCTTATAGTACCAAGAAATTTTTTAGTTTTTGTTTCTAATAATACCGCGATCGTTAGCCTCGTACAAATCAAAGACCGGATGCTGCTGAAACTCCTTTTGTAAATATAAGTTTTCAATGTTGTCATCAGAGACTTTACTGTTCACATGATATAAACGCTGTCCTTCTGCAATGTCATCGCAGAATAAAGTGTAAATAAAATCCTTTTAAGCATTGTAATCCTCTCGGTATTATCTCCCTTTACACTTTTCTTAAAATCCGCTGACGTTGTCTTTTCCAACAGATATTCCAGTTTTGATGGTAATAACCGAACCAGTTTCATTTCCAGCGTATAGGTTATACCTTGGATAAATGTGATAACACTCTTGTTCGTATGTGCTTGTCAGATTTTGTGACATTATATTAATAGTAATTTTGTATAACTCTAATTCATTTTTCCACCTAGCGCATGCGCTGTTATCAATCAAACAATCAATCAGATATTATACTGTAGTACAGCAATGCTGAAATTGCGCAATATATCCAAGAAGAGCCATATGGGAGAACCTGCTAAATTAGCTACTGCTTTTGCAGGTTTTGACAATAGTTATAAATTCAATAATCAAAATGTGTTAGTAAATCTTACTGCAACAAATCTTTACCACCTGCTACAGACAACGATACAACATGAGCTTAAAAAACACAAAAATATAAGATTATTAGTGCAATATCATGCTATATTTTCAAAGCTACTTGTGATGAAAGAATCAACTGAGAAGGAAATCACAAATCCTTATATTAACGCAAACTCGAGACGTGTTTCGCATGGGACTAATCTTTTATCACTAACTGATTAGATACACCAAGAAATTTGGAAAATGTAGAGGAATTCACCAAATTAGGTTCAGGATGGAAGTTTGAAATGATCAAAGAAATTTTGTTTCACAGAATGAAATATGACGCATTACGCGGTAGTTCATATATTGACCTGCCAACAAAAAAATAAAAATAAAAATGTTGTCACGAAAAAAAACATCGATAGCAAATGTTTCCAATGGGCTGTCCTTTCCGCGCTATTTCCAGCAGAAAAACACTCTGATTGCGTTAAGGAGTATATCAGTCGTGTCAAGATTAAATTTTAAACATGTTGTCTTTCCAGTGGAAGAAAATCAAATACTAAAGTTTGAAAAGCAAAATAATTTTTCGATTAACGTTTTCGGACTAGATGAAAACGAAAATGTATATCCAAGGTATATTTCAGTAAAAGCATCGCAATCCACTATAATTTACTGTTTTATAAAAATCATTATCTTTGGATCACAAAATTTAACGGACTTGTTGGTAGACAATATATTAAGAATACGAAAAAAATCTTTTGTTACCGCTGCTTGCGCTGTTGTACAAACAATGAAATATTACAAAAGTATTTGCAGTACTGTTGCGATATACAAAGAATAGCAATGCCATCTAAAGAAGATAGTTTGTTACAATTTGTCCATTATAATCATAAACTAAAAATTCCTTTTCTCTTATACGCTGATTTCGAATGCTTACTTCAACCTGTGCTAGGCGTAGAAAATGATCCTAACCAGTCGAGTACAAGGAAAACTCAAATTTTTGTTCCGTGCGGAGTTGCGTACAAGGTATTTTGTTGTACTGATTTGAGATTATCTAAGACAATCAGATTATATCGCGGTAAAAATCCTGCTGTCGGGTTTCTCAAGCAATTGATTAACGAAGTTGATAATATTGCTTATCCTTCGAAAAGAGTAACTCCAATGATAAAATTAACACATCAAAAAGAATCTGATCACGAGCAAGCAGAAATTTGTTATATTTGGGAAAAATCTTTTGACTGTAACAAAAAAGTACATGACCATTGCCATTTGACCGGATAGTACCTTGTAGCTGCTCATGATCTATGTAATTTAAAATTTCACGCTCCAGAGTTGATTCCAGTTATTCTTCACAACTTTAGAGGATATAATAGCCACATTATCGTATACGCTTTTGGTACTCCTGACATAAAAGCTCGTCTGGAACTCGATAACATCATCAAATGCATTCCAAATAATTTTGAAAAATATATTCAGTTACGCTATGTAAATTGCGTTGTATTGACAGCCTGCAGTTTACGGCTCCATCGTTAGATGAGCTAGGGAAAGGTTGTAGTAAATTTGAAAACACGAGAGACTGTTTTGAAGATAAATTCAATTTACTAGCTAAAAAAGGAGATTTTCTATACAAATATCTCGATGATTGGAGCAAATTTGATGAAACATTTTACCTAACAAAGACAAAATTTACACGCAACTTGAAAATAAAAATATCAACCATGACGAGTACAAGTATGCACAAGATATCTGGAAAGAGTTTGATTGTGAGACGTTTGGTGATTGTCATGTTCTGTATTTGAAAACTGACGTGTTATTATTAGCAGATGTTTTTGAAAGTTTTCGAGAAGTGAGTTATGACAATTATGGACTAGATCCTTGCTGGTATTATTCTGCCCCTGGGCTGTCATGGGATGAGCTGCTAACGTTTAGTAAGGTAAGGTTGAAATTAGCGACTGACGTTGATATGTTCAATTTTATTGAAAAAGGTATCAAAGGCGGTGTTAGCGTGATAAAGAAGAAATATGCTGAAGCAAACAACAAATACTTAAAAGAGAATAATCAGAGCTACCTTCTAAGTATACAGTTATCTAGATTGTAACAACTTGTACGCGGGTTCGATGGCAGAAACAATGCTTTTTGGTGGATTTCATTGGATCACGGCTGATAAATTTCTATCTGAAACAGAAAAAAGATACCTGATGATGTTTCATATTTTGTTAAAGCTGATCTCGATTATCCAATTTTGCTACACATATTACCCTTTCTACGCGGAATCAATGGTCATAAATTATATTTTATTATCTCAGGAACAACAAACGTCAGCATCTCCATCAAAAAATGCTATGGTCAAAAATCTAGTACCAAATTTGCATACTAAACGTATGTTTTGCATTACAAAGTTTTAAAACAAGCAGTCGATGCTGGTCTCGTATTGAGAAAAGTTGATCGTGTTCTACAATTTAATCAGTCGCCTTGGATGAAAGGTTATATTAACTCAAACACTTCAACAAGAGCTGCAGCAAAAACTGATTTTGAGAAAAACTTCTTCAAACTGATGAACAATTTTGTTTTGTAAGTCGATCGAGAATACTAGGAAACGCGTAAATATCGAACTATTTAATGATATCAACTGCAGAAGGAAACTTGTGTCAGACAATGATATTGTGAGTATGAAAATTTTTAATGAGAATCTTGTTGCGATACAAAGAAGAAACCAAATCTAAAACTAAACAAGCCGATCTACGTTGGAGCTTCAGTGTTAGATTTATCAAATTGGCTGATGTACGATTTTCATTATAATTTTGCTAAAAATCAGTAGCCGGCAAGTACATTATTATTTACTAATACTGATTCGCTCTTGTATGAAATCCAATGCGAGGACGTATATCAGAACATATATGACAATCGACATCTGTTTGATCTTTCTGATTACCCACGTGACATTCAATTTCATGACCACACAATTAAAAAGGTTAATGGTAAGTTTAAAGATGAAATAAGCTCGGGCGCTATCAATTATTTCATCGGAGTACGCAGCAAACTGTACGCTGTAATGTTAGATAATAATAAAATAGCGAAAAATCGAAAGGTCTACCTCGCTATTTTTTTAAAACGTTTATGAAATTTGATGACAACAAATATGCGCTACATGGCTGAGTTAGTTTTGTAAGAGCTATGGCAATTCGGACTAATCATCATGAACTCGAAACAGATGTAATTATAAAACGTGAATTGTGTAACTTTGATGACAAACGTTATTGCAAAAATGGGGTAGATACACTTGCACTTGGGTATTGTCATGATAATAAATATATTTTTGACATTACTGATTGATATTTTATATAAACTTAAGGAATAATGTTTGAAATTTTGACAGTGACAAATAGCTACAATAGCAAGATCAAATATCTAATGATGGACGGTAAACAATTGACAGTTGTATTTAGTAATGAAACCTCATGTATATGTTTTAGTGGAACACGTGACAAGCTAAAGTTTTCACTCATCAGATTTGACAACAGCGAGTATTTCAATTATCTCAAACAATTGTATCAAAAGTTGCTAGCGGAATTTTAAACCTTTCACAGTCCAATCAGACAAAAATATACTAAACTTACAGTTGATCTCGATCAGTCAAAATATATTTTATCGACAAAATTATCATCTAAGCAAACAACAAATTAAAGATTTATTCGAATGTCGTCGTTGTGTGAGTGGTAATGTAATGTTTAGTATCTACCATCGTGATAATGAAATATTTCCAATATAAACAATTGAAACATTAATCATTGGTAATGAAGTATAAAAGAACTTACCTTCCTCGCTCTGTGAATTTCCGCAAAACTCTTACCTGGTCAAGGCTCTGCCCCAGACTGATTTATTTAGCGTAAAACAGACTTTTATATGCTGCGTTTAGTCTAGTCCCAGAACCTTCCAGGCATGCACATTATAGGACTTTCTTGTTCTACAACGTTCCACGCATCCGCATTATGGTATGTAATTTTCCAGTAAATTTTACATAATCACCCAATTTCTATATGACACATACAGTAGTCATGCTTGTGTTACTAAAGATAGAGAGCTACCTGGATTTTAAAGCATGTACACACCGGCTTCTAAACAACAATCTTGACAGGAGGCAGACAGGATGCTATAGGCAATAGGTCGACTCATTCTTGTGTGATTAAAGATATAGCTAAAGCATGTACACAAATATGATTAACAACCACCTGGCTTCACACCTGTAAAATATTGAAGACAATAGATTGTTGTATAAAATACATGTAGTGACAGTGAGAGACGGTGGTAATTTGTATCTTTAATTAGAAGTCTTAGTATCCTTTTGAGAAGGGATGGGTAATAGTTTTAGGACAATTTGATAGTTAAAATGGGTGGGTAATTTATACTTTTTTAACAGTAAAATAGGGTGGGTGGGCTAGGAAGCTGGTAGCATCCTTTTGAGAAGGTGGTGGGGTAAGATTTTTTTTTAGTTAAAAGGGTGGGTAATTTATACTTGTTTTAATAATGAAAATGGGTGGGTGGGTTAATAACCTTGTTTTCCTTCTACTACTGAGTAGTTATTTAAAGGACTACAAGAGGATATATACTGGATATAGTCTATCTAATAAGAAGTAGTGCCACATGAGAGTGAATACGGGCGATAGACCATTCAAATGTTAAATGTGTGATGAATTGTTTGGACAGAATAATAATTTTGAAAATCTATTTGAGAATCCATACTAAAAATAAACTATTCAAATATTAACATTGTGATACAAATTTTGGAAGCTGGTTATTTTAAGGTCCACATGAAGACACATATTGGAGATTAACTACTCCAATGTGAGCTTGTGACATAATACTTGGACAGATTGGAAATTTGAAGTTTCCCATGATGATGATGATGATGATGATGATGATGATGATATATATATATATATATATATATATATATATATATATATATATATATATATATATATATATATATATATATATATATATATATATATATATATAAGCACTTGTTATCAGTCTTTTATATCGGAATTGTAAAATATTGTGCTCCTGTAATATTACGTATTTGATGTATTATATAACGTTGTCTAGTTAATATCATCGTTTGACACTTCAAACCGCCAATTATAAATCCGACCAACATTCGAGTTTAATCGATCTCGCAAATGAAATTGCAAAAATATCAGCTGAGTAGGACATTTAATTTTAATCAAAACGTTTCCAACGTCTCCGTATGCCGTCCACTCATTTTTAGTAGAGAATGAGTAATAAGGATAATTATCAAGATAATTTACTGATGAGCATCCTTCAAACACAACTCAAGATCAGTTATCTTAAACATTGTTGGAATATGCCAAACATGTTTGCTGGTTCGTTGTGATCAGCCTTTCAACGTATGCTTTATTTGTCAGATCAGCAGAGTTATCTGTAAAGTTAGTCATTATTCTCTCCTGAGCTCTCATATTTATATCACCCGACATTGGTCCACTGGATGTATTTAAATATTGGGTAATTTCTCCCAACTGAGAATAACTAATAGCATCAGTTTCATTAGTTGGTGGTGTGTTTGTCGGTAATCAAGTTATTGTTTAGTTATGACCTATTACAAGGTTACATGTCATTGTTTCACCAACTGTGTTAATCTTACAATCGTCAATATATTTTAGTTGCGCATAACTTAAATCTTGAAGCCTTATTAACATTTGCTTGATGCTATAACCAGCTTTTAACGCAATAATCATTTTACTCGACATATTTGTCTTATCTGTAATTGTCCCACCAGTTTTATCAAGTTTGTTATTATCGGCATAGTTCAACTGTAAATAACTTACCGAATGAATTTCATTTAAGTTTGTTGTAGGATATCCAGTATTTAGATTTATTAAAAAGCTTTCTGTCACATACTTTACCACTTAAAGGTCCTCCTGTCAGGATAGATTGACTTTGTTGACGAATTGTTTAAGTGGTTTATAATCAACTTCTTGTGCATTAACAACATTTATTGTTGGAAAACACATTTCTACATGTAACATTCGTTGATATGACACATACAGGTTTCCTATCATTGAATTGCCAAATTTTCCTTCAGACATCTTGATAAATCAATATCGCCGTTTATTATTATCCTTACAGCCGATTAATCTCCTAATAATGTTCCAAATTTAATATAATATTTCATTATTTATTTATTTTCTTACAATATTTTCCATGACATTAAATTGTCTAACAATAATGACAAAATCGTCGATTTTAACCTTTGATACAGAGCGGTTGGTGAAACATAAGCATAACAAGGAACTTCCAGATTGTCATTATCTTATTGATGGAAGAACTGGTCCGGAAAAAAAACATGCTTAAAAATTTACTTCTTGGAGAAAATGTTAGCTACGATCGCATTTATATTTAAACAGTTAATATACAACAAGATAAGAACGGTGTACTTAACGTATATAACAATAAACTTCTTCACACTTTTGAGGCTGGTAAAGACTTTTGTATTATCAAACAACCAGAAAAAACAGTCCCAGTTAATCAGCTGGAAGCGTCCAAATACAGGATAATCATTAGTGATGAAATTCAACTAAGTAGTGTTGAAATGAATTCAATAAAATCAGATTTTTTAATATCACGTACGAAAAATGTAATTCTATTTATCTCGCTCATGATATATATAATATTTACAGATTTCTTCAAATACTGGATGTTTTTATGTTGTTATAAACATTGCTAACGAATAATGTGGCGACATAACAAAATATAAATTTATTGAACTATATATGCAGTAAATAAATATAACTTTTTCTTATTTGATAGACCATTACATTTTCCAAACAAAATATTTCGCTGTTGTATGGATATATAAATGCAGTAGGATTTATATTTTTATAGAGAATTCGTGTATTCTCGTGGCTAGGAGAAGAAACACAGCAATTATATAGAAGATTTCAAGAAAAAGAAAACTTGCACAATCCCAGGCAGAATATATGCAAAAAGTTCAGCAATCACGACGTGGACAGATAACTGCAAAAAAAACAACTACAGCGATCTTGCTCAAATCATAGTGCATATACCATTTATTCAGGTGAGGATTAGATTACGCAATAACACCTAGTCTATTGATTATATTGAATATCCCAACTAATCAGATCAGAATTACTATCAAATATGTCATAATCCGCCTTTCATTGCAACACATACATACACACTAAAACACACACACGAGACGAAAAAGTAATTTGTAAGATATGACGTAGAGTCCGTCTTACCTTGGTAACAAAATCAACAGGATGTGAAAATGTTTGCTTAGCATCACGGAAATACTTTATTTGCATGATCACTGTCTGTAAACAGCATTTATTATCTTTGTTTTTTTAAGTGGAATGACATTGACACTACGTGTTAATTTTAGCTTGGTAAAACACAACATTACCAATCTCGCGAGATTTGAAGTGATGTTTTGAGTTTAAATACGACTTCCATATATTTTTTCGGACAGTCATTCAACAACTTGAAGGAACAAGGTGCATGTTCTAATTTATTGCAACATTGTTTATTATTCGTCTATTTTTTAATTTTTTATTTAAAAATTTAATTCTCTGGAATTTACGGCAAGCTGAATTTTCTATTTAAAAATGTTTTGAAACATATTCAAGAAAATTTATTCAGGAATTATATGGAAACAAAACTTTGATTCAAGTGAGGAATTATTGTTGTACATACATTGTACCTTATCTGACGTCATCGCGTTCCTGATTTGTACGTCGTCTTGACTCGAACCTGGATTCTTATAGGACGATTTTGAGATATGACTTGTGTTTTCATTCTTAGGATTATATTTAAATTATAGTTACAGACTGTAATTTCTATTTACCAGTTTTTACATTGTTTAGGGAAAAAATTGTTTTGTTAAAATATGCAAAGCTTGTTGACTTTCGCTCTTTTCACGTAACTATATATATATATATATATATATATATATATATATATATATATATATATATATATATATATATATATATATATATATATATATATATATATATATATATATATATATATATATATATATATATATATATATATATATATATATCAGACAGAATAGACAGCAATATTCCTGGATTCTGTAGTAGAATCTTGATAATAGTGGGCAGAAATAATAGTTTAATACAAGCAATACTATCATACAGGTTAGAAAAATTAAATTCGTACTCTACCGAGTTTCGAAATTAGGTCTGTGAGAAATCGGCATCCATCGCCCTGCCTGCACACACCATGACTAGGCACGCATCACTAAAAATACGACCTTATATATACACATACACACTGTTCATATATACATTTAAAAAGCCAATCATCCATATAAAATTGTACATGATATTGGCACATTTTACACCTAGACTAGAACATTATACATAAACGAATTGTTTTCAATTGCATTGTAAATTATTTGACTTTTATGGAAATATTGAAATTATCAATCAATGTTCTTTTCTACAAATCGATGTATTATATTGGTTTAATTAGAGATCGTATCCTAAATTTTATTAGCAAGATGTGTAGTGTATACTAGTAAAATGCAGTAAAAGCTAGTGCTAATGAAAGGAGAATGTTAGCACGTGCGGATTGGGGTATTCTTAGACTAATGTTATATGTGGATTAAAACAATATGGCTAAAGGCTATGTCTTCAGAGTTAGGGAGAGATTCTAAAAGGATATACAATTGGGTTTGTTGAAATCGAATGGTGAGTAGTGAATATTATTCTAGGCTTATGTCAATTACTGATTCAAAATTGGAGACAAAACATAATAATCCAGCTAAGCAGCATTTATCTTTAAAGTGCACTATGTTAAAGGAGACCAGAAACAAAATTTTTCTTTTTATGTATGTTATTTTCTACAAATATTAATTCGAATGTAATGATTATAAATTACATATCGTAGGCGGATAGTGATTATATTGCGCGGAGGATACCACGATTCCGTAAATTGTCGAGTTTTTCCGAGTTTTGATGAGCCGACATATCTCGTGGTCCCGTGACGCAATATCAGCCAGTCCTGGAGCAGAATGAAGGCTATCGATAGAGGAAAATCAGATTTTGTGCTGCATTTTAATAAGATGAATCTGTTTCTGAGAGTTGATCATGACTTATATCTGTTGAACTTTGTGTTAAGAATTTTAAGAAAATCAATGTAATTTTAACATAAATACTGATACATTTTGTGCTGTGCGAAAATATGATAATGATAAAGTGAAGGTGCCCAATGTGAAAATTAAAATATTCCACTATGCAATAAATTCATTTAAGATGGATGAGATTCAAGTGTAGTGTATTTAAATGACATGTTCATTACCTACCATCAACAAACCACCTAAGGACTAATATTTTGAAAATATTCATCTATCACTAGAACACTCAGCGATAATACTGACTTTTGTGTGAAACAATATCTATTACAGGGGAGGTGTTAAAAGGCATTGAGAACGGTTTTCATAGGTCCTAACGTAAGCAATATTTTTTTTAAAAAAAATAAATAATAAATAAATAAAACAACCAGCAAATATATTTGCAAAGCAGAAATTGTTAGTAATTAATTTAAACATCAAGAATCTTTCTCCTCATGGTTCAGTACATTTTACGTGCAGGCTACAGTTAGATTATTGATAAATCTGATAATATATACATGTCTGGTATAATAGTGTATAATATTTTAGGTACTGGCTCAGGGCTGGTGATTTGAATGAACTCACAACCCTTGACTAAAATCCCATAAGAGCGGACAGCTTATGCCTGTCAACTTTCAAGCTGGGAGGAAAACCTCCCAATATGTGGGTATTTACACACCTATTTCCTGATCTAGTGATATCACCAAATTCTTAGAAATGCTTACTCAAAATTTATTGTATACCAAATATGGCATCTGCAATAGCTTATGTCTATTCTATGTTTAAATCCAGAACTGGACGAAGTAATTAATATCACACATTTCGTTTCTTCGCTAAATAAAATGTTAGGATTAAAAATTATTCACGTAATTATCAAAACTTTTAAATCATCTACAATAGTACTACATTAAAAAAAATAAAAACATAAAATTGTCATCAATTAAATTAAATCCAGAGAGTTTCACTGTGAAAGCTATGTAATTTTCTTTACAAACAAATTTTCAGTTCTAGTTCCGCCAAAGAAACTAGACCAGTTAACATCTAACATTTCTCTAACGTATATGAAAATATTTTACTTCCATTAATAAACTAAAAGAAGAAATGAAACTATAATATTATGCAGGATATGTGCCCCCCTTCCGGATAAATAAGCTAATTCACAGACCCCATGGCCACCTCTTTTTGTATACAGGATGGGCCCGAAATAATCGCTCCGGTGGCCTAGTGTTTAGAGCGTCCGCCACAGATGAGGGAGGTCATGGGTTTGATTCCCTGTCGAGTCATGACAAAGACTTACAAAAATGGTACTAACTGCTGCCTCGCTTGAAGCTCAGCTTAAAGAGGTTAGTTTTAGAACTGGTTGGCCTTGTGTCATGATTATGTGGCTGTGTGGGACATCATGCTACAGTTCTGCGGCATAATGTCCCAGTGCTAGACTTCACTATAAACTGCCACACTGCAGACATCGTAGCGATATGAAAAATTGTTAAAGCTACGTTAAAAATGATAAACACCATAAACACCTGAAATAAAATTAGAAGAACCTTGGGTGTAAGGTTAATATATTTTTTATCACTGCTACTTCTAGTATAGATAAAATATATCTGAATTAATTATTGCATATTGTGGTCACTTACTCAGCCTTCTGCCTATCTTCCTAACTCACACGTTGAACACTTTTCCCAGGATATACAATATATTTCACGGTAGCAACTGCCGGTCAAAATGCCGAATCTTAACTATGACGTCACATCACGAAAATAACCGAATAAGCCCGGCAATGCTGCATACCACTTCATGGAAACTCAGCGCCTTGAAGATATGCCAATATTTATGTATTGGCCTTACCGTCACAGATAATACTTCTGAAAAAAGTTTAACTCTATATTACTTTTACTAATTTTCTATATTTATTTTGATATCTGGTCTCCTTTAAGCCTGGAAAAGTCAGCTCTGATTCTACATTTTAGTTGAGAGAGAAAGAAGGATAACAAAGTGATACCACTTACCACTTCACTATGATAATATGCTTGTATATGTTTAATCCATATGGCATATTTATATTCAGCACATAGTAAATGGCATAAGTCCTCTAACAGCTATCTTCTGCGGTTAATTAAGGTAACCCAGTTTAAAATTCTTCAAATAATTATTCAATTGTTTCAGTGGTAAATATATTTGAATAAAACTTTTCAAAACAGCTTAAATTATCAGCTCTAGATTTATAAGTCTCGTTAATATACCGAATTTTCGTGATTTGTACGAACCATTCCTGTTTTTATATTGCAAAAAGAATTGGTTCGATTTTTTGTTATTTTCTAGAATTTTTGCTTTGCTCCTAATGTCTGATCCCATATATTTTTCATTTTGTAATTCCGTGATAGACATACGGGGTTCTTGTATTTTAAGAAAAGGTTCGTTATTAACTATATCATTTTTTATTCAGATGTTTGTAATCTTTTTCATTGATTTAATTGCATAGATTTTAATGTTACTAAGTTGTTTGGAGTATCGAAAGAATTCTTTATGCTACGTTACGGCTCGTTCAAAGTAACATAAAGGTATAGTGAGGATAACAAGATTTGCAAATAAATTTTAACAAAAAATTATTTATTTTCCTAGAAAACATGAAATAATGTAAATGATTTAAGCAAGACGAATAGTTTACAGAAATGATCCACATTTTGTTCAAAATAGAAATTTAAGTCCTTTAAAAAGTTCTAAACACAGTCTATAGTGTCTGAAGTTCTGGTTTAAAATGGCGGATGACAACGTCAGACGAAGGCTAGCTGTAAACTCCAGAACTTGCACAATACAGCAGTTTGTGGTGTCCGTTTCCAATTAATGGTTTTCTCCAGGAAACCTATCAAAAAAAAAGCAAAAATAGCTGCTCTAACACGTCATGTTGTTCTAAGTAGACACACGAACATACAACTTCTTCTGACACAAAAGTACCTTTCTAAGTCAATAGAAGTTGTATAACTGACTTCACGACTCTACGACAGTGTATGAGTCTGCTAAGACTGCCTGTCCGTGACTGTGTATGACTTACCAAAATCTCAAACATATAAATGAAGCTAATGCGTTGTTTGAATTGCACGCGCAAGAGGACGAATGCAATTTCGTAATACATTAGGAAAGCCTGACCCAGTATCAGCAAATCGTTTTCATGGCTTTTCCTGAATGTTTACTTGTAATGAATTTTTTATCATACACAGCACATGCACACATGAGCCACATCTACAACTGAAGTAAACACTGTTTTTCAGAAACATGTATTAATAATTACATTAATTGAAATATAAGGAAATAAAATAGGTTTTTACTAAATTGATTCCTTAATGCACACAATTAAGCTACATTTTCGTAACACCTTCCACCATAAAGAAAATAAAAAGAATTATGTACTGAGACTTTCGTTTTCATAACAGATCTAAATTCTACATAAAGTGCAAAATTATATATGAACTTATAAATTTACAAAAATATCATTTCTACACACGGGAAAGTGCGTCGGCAATCAAATTATCCTTTCCTTTTATGTGTCTGATATCAAGATTGTATTCTTGTAAAAATAAGCTACATCTCAACAGCCTCTGATTCGTATTTGTAATTCTACCGATAAAAGTGAGGAGGTTGTGATCACTAAACACAACAAGCAGAGAAAGAGCCGAACTAATATAAACTTCGAAATGCACTCATGCCAGTATTAAAGCCAAGCTCTCCTTCTCTTTTGTTGATTAGTTTCTCTGGAGTTCATTCAATTTTTTAGCGAAATAACACACTGGATGTTCAACAGCATTTTGGTCATCTTGAAGCAAAACTGCTCCAACTCCAACATCACTCGCATCTACAGATAGTTTAAAGGATTGACTCAAATTTTGAGCCGTTAGACCTGGTGCACTTTCAAGTATGGCATTTAGTCTATCGAAAGCTTCTTGACATTTTTCAGTCCAAATAAACTTGTCTATTTTCTCAACAAGTTTGTCAGAGGTTCAAATACATCAAACACATTAGAACAAAATTTACGAAAGTACCTAGCCATGCCATAAAATCGCATCAGCTTGACCTTAGCATCTATGGTTTTAATCTGTCCATATCCCACAATATGTCCCAGAAACCTAACACATGCATGACAGAACTCACGTTTCGATAAATTAATAGTCAGATCTGCAACAGTGAGTCTGTCGAACTTCAGAATCGTAGATGTTCTTTCTAAGTGTTGTTGTAAATGATGACATCAATGTATGCATCACAGTTGTCTAGACCTGACGTTATCATGTTCTTCAGGCGTTGAAATGTACTCTGAAGAAAATAGTTCATCCCAGAAAGACCACTCTGTACTGGTAGAGTCCATTTGGAGTCAAAAATGCTGACTTTTCATTTGTTTTGATCTTTCCGTTACAGGAATTTGCCCAACAGTTCTTATAAAAAGTCACATTTTGTGACGTATTTGTCATTTCCAATTTTGGCGATACAATCATAGATACTTGGCAGTGGAAAAAAGTCTGTTTTTTGTCACAATGTTCACCTTCCCATCATCCGTTCACTTTAGGAGAGTTTTATCTTGTTTCGGAACAAGAATCCACGGTGAGCTCCAATCACTCTAACTGGGTTCTATAGAATCATTGTCTTCTAGCAAATTCAACATAAGTTTGACTAATTTAATTTTTTTTTTTATAAATTCTTAAATTTTGTAGATGTGCCTCATGGACTATATATATATATATATATATATATATATATATATATATATATATATATATAAATATATATATATATATATATATATATATATATATATATATATATATATATATATATATATATAAATGCAATAATTGAGTCCAATTCTCTCTTGGCCATTTTGAATTCTCAGCTACTTTTTGAAACGTTATAAAATATATGTATACTTCCTTTTAACTAAAAGGGAGACCAGTAGTAGGAGGGGGCGAACCCTACAAATTTTTGCGACAAAATCGATTAAAGCCTCAGAATGCCAAATGGAGCCTTCCTACGAAATCTCATATTTTAACCAAAAAAAAAATAAAGACCCCATTTTACAAATGGAGCCTTAGCGATTTTGTCGTAAATACATTGTCATAACCACCCTCAAAATTCCTGCCATCTACATCGCAAATATGTTGTCATCTCGCCCTCCCCTGCTGCTGATTAATACAAATTATTTGTTAGTTTTTCACAAACAGACTAATCGATAATACTTCACCACGTAAATCAAATAAATTATTTGACTGATCGGTTAGTGTAAAATTAATTCTAGTTAGCAAATCATTTTGACATTGCATATAGACTGGATTAGTCGGATTTTCAACAATTAAAAATCCTGGAGGAGCTGTTGGTGCAAATGATTAAAGAATGTAACCTTGTCGGGCTTTATTTGATTGTTCCATATTAATTTGATAACTTCCTTCGATTACATCACACGTTAAATTAAGTGCGATCACCGATGAAATATCCACATTGTTCGGTGCGATATGTCTACCGTCGCCGTCGGGAGAATTATTATGAGTGAGGATAATAGGATTTGGCTGGCTATCTTTCCATGATTGATAAATTTTATTAAATCCTGCGTCGATGGCAGTTCTGAGTTTTTCTTTAACTTGGGAACGTTATATCCAGGTAATATATAATTTGGATTTTCATTTATATTTTTTTTATAATCTTGGGATGAACTAGTTTTTGAAATCGGGTTATTTTCATCAGTGAAGAGATTAGTAATCCTCGAATTAAATATTTCCATGTCATCGATGATTTTATTACCCGCAGCGACTACACTAGTAAACTCAGCTTGTGTAAGAAGGCCAGATCTTAACGAGGGTAATAACAACAAAAAATCATTATTCATTATATCAAGGATGTGATCTTTAATATCTACAAATATTGGTCTTGTATCATGCATTTCCAAAATTTCGTCCTCTCGTATAATATAATCATTAAAAAGTGGAATTATCCATGCATCCTCACCATATTGATCCTTATATCGATATCTTTTTGTGAAGTTTATATCCTCGAATTTTTTATAAGTTTTTGATGGATTTTCAGGTTCTATTTCATCAGTGACGTAATCAGATTTTACAGGCTCGGGCGTGGAATTACCAGCATTTCTAGGTGGATCTTCGGGACATCCTAATACTGTTCTTATTGAACTGTTATAGATATCTACAACATAACCAGGGGAGCCTATTTCAATTGTAGATGATAATGATGGTTCATGAACTGTTATCGCAATTTTTGATTCCCTTCTAGTAATGGATTTTATTCTACGTTGTAATTCATTATTAATTTGCTCAATTTGATAGGACACAGTTGGTATTGAAACAACGTTACAATCTGGAGTGTCATCTTTTTTATTTCTATATGCAAATACCAGAGAATTATTAGGTCTCTGACTACCAAATGGAACCGATCTAATATTAGGCCAACTATGATACACTCGTAATTTTGCCAACGCGATTTCCTTTACTGAAACAGGTGAAGGAAAATTCACACTGAATTTAGGGTTTGATGACGATATTGATATCATGCTTGTTTTCCGCGGAGTGGTATTTTCTGCTATCCGCTGAAGTAGTTGAATCTCTTGCGACATTATTATTATTATTTACAATGTCTAATTTTGCAATAGATGAAAAAACGCTAGCGTTTTTAATCGTAGTATCATAAATACGTATCATCGCGGAGAATTCGTCTTCGGTAATTATCGTATCATCAATCGATGATGACATCAACGAGGATAATTGTGAGTAACCGTTAGATACTGCTTGATGTTTTACTATATAGTCGTTAAGTTTTTCTTGAGAACAGGATGATATTTTTTTAGTAATAGCATTTGCAATTCCAGCAAATGTTGTCACCGCGGAAATAGCAATTGGGACAGCAATCGGAGCTACCATTGTTACTGAAGATAGTATAATACCAGCACCGGCCATTATACCAGATACCGAGTATACTGCAACATCAATCGCGGTAATTCTCCTGCGATACTTTTTAATTTTTATCTCATACTCATCAATGAGTGTTTTGAGTTTCATTAAAAACTCTTTGACGGTATCATATCGATATTGCGATGACGGAATCATATTATTTTAAAATCTCAAGTGGTTTCTAATTGTTAAAAATTCTAATTTAGATCAGCTACAAAATCCATGTACCATACAAATGATGTCTTATTTAAATTAGGATCAGTGCCTGTTATTGTAAACCGTTTGTATTCACCCACGTCAATACTCGTTGAAATCACGTTGTTGTATCCATATGAAGTCGATGATGATATATTAAACTGGTTCAGTGACACTATTGTTAATCGATAAATACCCTTGTTTGACACAGTGAGGGTTATTGTATTCTTTTTAGGTTCCAAATCTAATGATCCAGAGAGAACTGTGTATACCATATTTATGATATTCCTCTCATGAGGAATCTTTATTTTTTCAAGTAGCGGAAGATTGTCTGTTTAAACTTTGTAATATCCTCGATAGATTTTTTAATATTACTAATGTTATCTCTAATAATATTACATCCAGCATCATTAATATTTTTAATATTGGATTTAATTTCATCAAAATTGGATTTAATTTCAGCGAGAGATGGAGATGTTACCGCTGGTGATCCAAAAAATTTATTAATAATATTTCTACGAAGGGAAGTATACGTTGTTATATGTTTTTCAAGTTCTTCATCTAATTCTTTTAATGCATCTGTGATTGTAGAAACAAGTACACCTGGTTTGAGTTTTCCATCATTTGAATATAACACTATTGTATCTTCAACAACGTCGCGTCTTCGTATTAAGACATCATCCAATGAAACATTACTAGATTTCAATTTGCCCTGTCGATATTGAAATACAACTATTTCCCCAGGATCTACACTTGACAAATTTAATGTCTCGGCCATTTCATCTTCGATTATTTTTTTTACATTTTCGACAGCTAATTTACTATCGGTTTCTGTTTTTTCTTACTCTGATAAAGGTCGTCCCCAAATATCAATCATTATACGAAAACGCTAACGTTTTTCTAAATCATAACGCTATCGATTTTGCCATTGCCCACTAGTATATTCATTAACAACAATTTGTGGTGGTTTCCTTGGAAATCTAGATATCTCTGCAAGGACGTTTAATACTTCACGACCGCATATCGGTGGATCATTTAACTGTTGTGTTGGTAGCGTGGAATAAAAAATTGGAGATGACTTTGTTATTGTGGATACATATCGCATGAATTCTTTTGGTGGAGCTAAACCATATGAATCAAAATATACAATTCCACGTGGATCAATTGCATATGCGACCCAATGAGTTCCTTTTCCGCTGCTGTTATCAAGATTGATAATACCCGTTTCATTTTTTGATTGGTTTTGACGGTAATTGATCTCTCATGAAAACTCCTCTAAAGTTTTTTATTGATAACGATTTTACAGCATCAATTAAATCAAAATTGGACATTGGTGAAAATCCTAGGGATTTTTCCACTAATAAGCCGTTCCTGGTATTCTTAGGCCCGTGCCCTTGTACCAATTGTATGGGGTTACTGGTAGTCTTAGACCCTTTCCTTTTTTTATAACCTTTCCCAGTAGCTTTTTCAGGGCCATTCCTGCAGCAGTACCAACGGCTCCTAACGCTGCCGCCTTCGCAACCTCTGGGGCAGTAGCTGCAATCAATGCTGGAATAGCAGCTAACAGTGGGAATATACCACCTGATTTTATCATATTGGCGATTGCTGCTTTCGAAAAATCAATTTGAACTCCTCGTTTGTTCTTTAGCGCATCATTGAAATGTTTTATTTGACGATCTGTCAATGATAATTTATGTGCACTACCGGACATTTGAGTGGGTTTCAGGGTTATTGTGGTTCAACATTCTTTAGCTTACTTTGATTTCAATTTCTTGACCTGACCATCAGTCAACTGGACATTAACAATACTATATGTCATTCTATTCTAAAATGTAATTTACACTTTCAATTGATCTTATTGTGAAAATCCTAACTACATGTTTGGAAAATCAAATGATTTTTGAAAACATTACATGTTTTCTACTGGTTCATCAATAAGTCTCATTCGTCCACCAATTCCTTCTAACAACGTTGATTTATCACTGAGAATGACAGCAACTGCTCTATAATCTGTTATACCACCAGGGCGTTGTACCCGAGCTTGGAAGTATATATCAACAACAGATTGTCTCATCATGTCAAGATGTTCCAATGAAAAGTAATAAATCGGATAGTGTTTTTCAAAATCAATTTGCGATATTTGCAAACCAGTATCAACATTTTGATCACGACCCATATACGACAATATTCTATGATATACACGTGCTATGTCGTTGTTTTCATAATTAAGCTGTACAATCTCTGCTGGCTCTTGTTGTCCGTTTATTCTCAACGAAACTTCACTTACTCCTAATTTATCAAATATCATATGACTAGATAATTGACGACCCACTCGATTTGCATCCTGTAACGCTATTAAGATATGACGTGGAGCTGAAACACCTTGCTTTGATGCTAAGTGCCATGTAAATGTGTTATCTACATTATCCTGCTTTGTATCAGTCGTTGTTGTTAGCCAACTTAGCAATGATTTTCCACCTGTGTCCATAAACGATAGTAATTGTTGCTCTATTGAAACTGCTGGTGTCAAGACGGGCATCCATAAAGTCAATTTATTTAAAATGACTTTACCATCATCAACACCATTAGCACGCCAGATTGCATCATTGTCATTTTCCTTTCGCACTAACACGACTGTATGCTTTGCTCCATAGATGACTTTTCTGACATTTCTACAGAATCCGAATATATGATGTAACGGACTTTCACATGAAAACCATCGATGTTGTCCTTTTAATGCTCCTTTTCGTGTTGCAAATCCTAGATTGAAATCATCATTGACCCTTTTTAAAATGTCGAATTCAGCGGCTGGCTGGTCTTCACGGTCTGGATGATTTACAAGTTGTTGATCAGCTTCTGCAGTAGCTTGCGCAGTTCGTACTTTAATAAATTGATAATGGTCAGCATGATCAGAAGTATCCTTAGCAAACATCATAGACGGACCAGCCGACCTTGTATAATCATCAGAATATCTCGCAAGTCCGATTATTGTTGTTGCAATATCAACATTTTGTTCTATTGAATTTCTTTTCCATCAATGATATATCTTGCACTGTTAAATAGCGCCATAATGCCATTATTTACAAAACCAACTCGGATATTTGGGTTATCCCCATACGATGTATCAGCTGCAACATTTGTTACAAGCTGTCCTTCTACTTCAATAAACGCCTCACACGGCAAAAAGTATCTACTTGTATCTTGAACTTGAAGTTCAACTCTCCCCCGTTGATTAGGCTCTCTTGCAGGATAGGCATAATACTGATAGTTAATTTTAGAATCATCTTTATTTACCGGTGCTGCCATATCAAACGCTGGATCAGCAATATTTTTAAATGCCATTTATAATAAAACACTATCGTTTTTCTAAATGTAATAATGCTATCATTTTCTTTTTCGTCTGACATTTTTACGATTTCCTCCAAGACCACTTCCCGCTATCATACTTGCAAAATTACTACGATCTGGTGAAGTCATTGCTAATGATGCTAGTTTTTGTTCCACTGCGTTATTTATCCCTTTACTGACATTTGCAGGCATCATTGTTGTTGAAGGTAGCGGTGTTGAAACCGTTTGTGGTGGTTTTCGTCCGAATCTAGATTTCACCAATGACGTTATTCTATTCTTTGCGGTAGAAAAGGCCGTTCCTGCAAGATCTCCAACAGCGTTAATTCCCTTTTTACGAATAATATCAATGGCTTTCATCGATAATTGTTTAGCAATTGATGCTACTTTTTGGGGCTATTCTTGTAAATAAACCCGCTATGGTATTTCCAAGGCCGTCTCCATAGTATGCCTTATAAACGGGCAATCTTGAGTTTACCACATACACGTTTGTTGGTTTATTGTGATTATAGTGTACTATCATCTTATTTGAAATGACTTTGTAATTTCTAAATGCAGGCATTTCAGAAATTTCAATCGCTATAATAACCACTAAATTCCCCTGAAATTCCGTCCATTAACTCATCCAAGAGTTCTCGATACGTATGAATATCAATTATCCCCCCTTGGAATAATCGTCTGCAAATATCAAATGCCTCATTAGTTATTTCGACTGAGTTATTCCCAGCTCGTTTACCTCCCATAAGAACCTCAAGTCGTGATATATCATTAATGATATTACTAGGACATATATGAGAATCATGATGAGAACTTCCATAACCCTCTCCTGAAGAACTTGCTAGTTCGGAAACGTTTTGAGTTTCTGGAGCTGGTTCGGAAACGTTTTGAATTTCTGGAGATTGTCGACCTTGACCTCGACCTCGACCTTGTCCTCGACCTCGACCTTTTTGTTGTTTTTTTCGTTGTTGTTGTTGTTCTTTTAGTTGTTGTTGTTGTAAATCATACATATCAATTCCCAATTTAAAAGATTTGTACTCCAATGTAATCTTTTTTAAATTTTCGGGGATTTCTTTATTAATTTTATATATCCAATTCACCCATTCATCTCGTTTTATTATGTTTATTTTATACTCGTCTTTTAAAAATTCCCCCCTTTTTTCATAATAACGTTTGACAGCGAAGTCACCAAATTTTATATAGTCTTCAGGTTTCAGCAATTGAAATTGTTTGATTTCTTCTATAGCTTCATCAGTGAATTTCTCGTTAAAAGGAACACCTTTTTAACGGGGTCATCATCAATATTAATACTACCCATTTGTTGTATTTCTCGCTGAGTTTGTAACTCACCTGAAAGCTGTTTTATTCCCTCCTGAGTTTTTTCAGTCTCTGTAGAAATCTTTCCCAATACATCAATAATAGGTACTGCTCCTTCTTTAGGGATGTCGCCGTATATAGCACGTTCTGTCGCAAGTTTTACATCTTTAGTGGCTTTAGTTACAGGAGCAAAAAGCTGTTCACTCCCAATAGAAAAGTCAGTCTGCCCTTGCTGTCTAAGTTGTAGTTTATCTCGCACGTCATCTCGAATCGGTATAAACTTTTTCAGTAATGCTAACCTCTCGCGGGCTAGTCTGGTAGTTAATGCTTCTGATGTCATTATTGGAAATGCTAACTTTTTTTCAATTGTGGGTTTCAATGCTTGCATTTCCGGACTCATCAATCAAACGTCTTATAGATTTCACTTTCAAAGCAATCTCTGACCGAACTTGGTACTGTTTCCCGAGTTTCTTTCTAATTGCTTCAACTATACTAAATAGCCGAATGAATAAATTAATATCATTGTTATACAAAGAAAAAATTACCGCTTTTTGGATTCTTTTTATCAGTGAATACATTTTAGGTAGGACATATCTTCCATGATTCAATTGTATATTAATTTGTTCAAATTCATTCAAAAGTCGGTCTTCATTTAAAAATTCAGAAAGTACGATTCCTTGATTTCTTAAATTTGATATTTCTGTTATGATAGATGTAATATCTTGAAATTCCATTTATTGAATATTATTAATAATGTATTTTCTTATCTTTAAAATATTTTTATATACAAAAAAAACAAAAACATATACAATGCCTGTCTCTTCCTCATTCGAGTTCCGAGACAAGGGAGGGCACATACATTAAAGACTTATACAATACCCTAACCCCCAATCGAGTTCAAGAACGGGTTATATGGGTATTAGACTTGAAATCCAAGCGATTTCTTTACAAACATTGAACATATAACATGAAGCCTCATTTGGAAACCTCTTTCGCGCCAAACGACGTCAAAGAGACCCAGAGGGGGGACAGCACATTCTTGGAACTCATTGAGTGCCTTCGCATTAAATAAGCCCAAGGGGTCACAAACATAGATCTCCCAATTGGAAGCTCTAACGTAACCAATGCTATATTAGGTCTTCCGAAAGATATGTTGTGGGGGGGACAGTACATTACATATAGGATGATTATATATACAATGCGATTATATAGGATGATATATATAAAATGCGATTATATAGGATGATATATATATACAATGCGATTATATAGGATGATATATATACAATGAGATTATATATATACTAGGGACAGCACATTACATATAGGATGGTTATATATACAATGAGATGATAGGATGGTATGATAGGGGCAGTACAGGACGATACAAACATGAAACGACGGGGCGGACCTACACCCAATCTACCAATCAAAAGCAACCCAAGAAATTAACCATGGTTGCAGTTGAAAAAATTCAACCACACCATGTCAATGGCGTGGGAGTTTTGATTGGCAAATTTGGGCTTCGTTTAAAGCCCCAAACTTTTACGGCTCATATTATATATAAGGTGATAATAAGACCAGTATCGATAAGCGAGTGTGTATTTATTTTCCTAGCATTTCATAGTGAAAATTGTGTAGTAATTTCAATGGAAACTAAATATTTAAATAAAACATTAAAACAAGAAATACAACTGTTAAATAATAGCAAATTGTTTATTAATTTCTATAATATTACGATTAAATAATCGTAATAATAATGGATTTACATGACAAGATAACTCTGTCATTGGAACCCCTTACAATTCAGGCCCTGCTATTTCTTGAATCGAGAATGATATTTTTCTGTGTCATTGATAATTTTATTACATGTAGCTACCACACTAAAAAAACTAAATTACATGTAATGCGCTTTACTATTTTGACTTCACATACAATCTATTTTATTTGTAATTACAAAGTAATTTCATTTTCATACAAAATCTAAACAGCGCTGTTAACGTACGTAATTGGGATTTTTAAAAAATCTATTAATAGAACCTTGACCCAGTGTCTTGTGTTACACACGCGCGTTTTGGTACAATGACCATATTTACTATTTGTTTATGTGGCTGTTCCGGCTGTTCCAGCTACTGTCATTTACTTTTTTAATACATGTATGCGTGGATATTGCGAATAAGAATTGAAAAAAAAAATATATGTACATAATGATATTAACGTTAAACATTTTTAGCGTTTTGCCCTATGGAAAATCGACTACTTTACCCCATGGTAATTGGTCTGAATTGTAAAATCATGCAAAAATGACTAAAATAGCATAACTCACTATTGAGATTTATCTTGTAAATAGGAAAACTTTATTCTATGTCCATTTTTCTTTGAGATAGCTGTTTGATAAATCCATTCAGCAACTTTTCGTACTGAAGGCATACGTATTCCAAAATATTTTCCCACAGCATTCATTGAATGAAAAACTCTTTCTTCATTCGTCGTTGTATCAAATGATTTAACTCCCTTGCGTCGTTTTGAGTATTTTCCTGTCTTTCCTCTTTTTGTATTCTCTCTTTGAGAAATGCATTGTAAATTGGAAATCGCGTTGTTTAAAGGATTAGAGTCAATATGAGCAATAACATTACCATCTTTAATCAATCCATAAAATGCTTCATATACAATTCTGTGAACGTAATAGTTCTTTCTTCCAGCAGTAAATTGCAAGTATCCTTGATTATTAACAAAACCAACTGGCTTTTTCAGTCTATAGTGTCTAAGATCACCATCAGCAGATATTTCATAATTAACGAGTATTAGATGTGGTCTGAATTCTTGCTCCATTTATATATAATAATACTATTTGTCTAATTCATTATTTGCTTTAATTATAAATCTATTAATGTAGTCTTGAGGGGTTTTTATGATTTTGTCTTTGACAGAGTCATGGTTAGGGTTAATGAGAGCGTTTTTTATTCGTTAATCATAATAACGTTTTAATTCTCTAAACCGCTTACCCCCACAATTGATACATAATTGTGATTTTCCTCGCACACCCACCCCACAATTTATGCATGGTGCCGGGCCTGTCGAATTATTTCTGACACTCTGTAAGTGATATCCACAGAATTCACCTCTACACGATTTACTACATGGGGTTACTGATCCAATCATATGCCACTTGCAATGATTCATTATATATAAACAAAATTTTCTATTTAAATGTTTGCTCTATTTATATGAATGAAGAATTCAAGAGATTATCGGCAATCAAGCCTTATAAAAATATTAAATTCAATCTTGATAGAACCCTCGAAGACGTACCAAAAGAAAAAATAAATAATAGAAGTCAGATTAGAAAAATACGAGATTGTGTTCATGAGTTTAAAAAGGACGGTGCATCACACACCTGGTCAACATTTAAAATTGATGGTGTTGTTGATGCTAGAATGAATGATGAAACAGCAGCTATGATACTATTACAACTTGGCAATAAACGGTATTTTCTCAGAGTGAAATTCTTTATCAATTTAGAATCAGGCAATTGGGTTATAAGAGACAAGTTTGAGCCAATTCTCAAAGATAAGACAACAGTCATTGTTAGCTGTGATTACAGACCAGGGCTGTTAACTGGAATTGATAAACCATGCTATGAAAAAGGGTATTCAGAAACAGCAATTGTTTATGGGATGTATCCGTTAAATAACAAACCTGACATTGGAACATTGGAAAACTAGCACCAATGAAACAGTCAACGTCAGTGGAAAAACAACTCAATTGTGTGGCACAACGTGTCATAGAACACTTTACAAATGCACTCCGTGGGAACAAATTAACAGATCTAAGACGTAAAAAAAATAGATCAATGGGAGTTAACAGTGAAAGAGAACGGAGCAACAATTTCCGATATAGCTAGATTGGAAAAGTCGTTGAGATTTCCGATAACCGTTTCAACGATAACTGGCGAAGTATTATACGAATCGAAATACAATAAAAACGGAGCTCCAATCAAAATTATTGATCATAACAAACACGCATGGACATCCGCGGTTACAATATTCCCGCGAGACAGAACAGTGAAGTATATCCCAGGAGAATTTACCAAGGATGGCATTCTCACTGAAGAAAGATTATTCGATGCTATTGCTAGTTTGTGTAAAAACGACCCTATATCAGTATGGCTACTTCATAGTTTTGAAGATGAAGAATGTCAATTCAATCAATTAGTGAAACATAACGGTGAATTATATCGTACTGAAAGTCTACATAATAGGATGAAAAATCTAGCAATAAGTCTCAGTGAAAACGCTAGCGTTTTTAATGAAAAATCCGACGATTACGAACAGTTACTTACAAATTGTTTTACAATTCCATCGGTTGCAGCTCATTTTGCAAGAAAGAAAAATAATTGGAAACCAACACGAAAAGAGTTTTTACAGGATGTTCAATCCAGCTGTCTGGAATATTATCATGGCGGTCTATGGAACGTTAAGTACAACCGTGAAAGTATGATATCAGTTGATATTGTTGCCTGTTATCCAGGAAGGTTTCTAGGATATGGATTCGCTGGTGAGTATTTTAAACGGTTTGGACATCCCACACATGAAATGACTCGCGTTGCTATTAATGAACCACTGCCTGATTTTGATTTGACCGGTTTTGCTCGCGTAGTATCATTTGAATTCGCTGAAGGACTTCATCCGTGTTATTATGTTTGGATTGGTAGACACATGGCTGAAAAGATGTGGTTACCAATAGTGTTATTGCGATATATGGTTGATTGTAAAATGTTAGTTTCGTTGATTGTCAGCGAAGCGATTATCTCATATCAAAAACAAACCAATGTCTGGTTACCAGAACCAGAATGTCTTGATAGTTTAATCGATAAGTCTAGAAAACATATTGATGCTGACGAGGAGTACATCATTGAATGGTCAAAAAAATATTTAATCAACGAAATAGTGAAGCAAAGTATCTCGGCCGAAGAATAATCGGTAAATTTACACAAGGTGGAAAAAAATTCAACTTTAAAAGACAATCCTCACGATTGATTATATATGATGCCGAATACGACTTCGTTATTAAAGATGCAGTAGAGAAAAATAGATACGCAAATTGTAAAACAGCCTTCTTGTCCAATAAAACAAAGTTAGGTAGAATTGTTACTTACAGTGATGGAGAAAACTCTGCATATCTACATTTAAGGGCTTGTATGCTGGGATATGCATCTATCAATTTATTTGCAATGATAAATAGATTTCCTAGTATAGCAGTTAGAGTTGCAATTGGTACAATGTATGTCGATAAAAAATATATCAGAGGTAACTAAATTTACTAATAGCGAAGAGACTTGGGGAACATGGCGAATTAAACGTGAAATACAACGCGATTATTCTGAATCAGCAGACCTTGAGATTAAAAGCAGTTACCTGAAGAACGATAATTCTATCAGTGAAAAATCCGATGGCTTTTCTATGTCTAAAGCACCACCGATATCAGATCCAATTTGTAGATATAAAACAGTTTATTTAAACGGTTGTGGTGGATCTGGAAAGACAACACGTGCGATAGAATTATATCGAGAGAGAACGTCCATGATTGTACTCACACTAACCCATAGACTAGCGAGAGAGATAAAACAACGCCAAAAATCCAAAGGATTTTCCGTTGAAGCTTGCACGTATCATAGTTTTTTTCGATACAAGGGTGATGCTTTTACTCCTGAGCGAATGGGTGAAAAATTTATTCATGCGGTTATTATTTGGGATGAAGCATGTACTGTTTCAGAAGATTTATTAAAAATGTTTCTTGATTGGTTATTGCAAAATAATACAAAAGTTATATTGTGCGGCGATCATGGTCAACCACCACCATTTGTTGGTAGAAGTCCACATAATTGGTTAAAAGAATTTGTTGATTATTACGAAGAAATTGATACTGACTATAGAGCACTCGATGAGCAATTCCGTGAGTTTAAAAAACTAATAAATTACAACCCGATAGAATTCAATGTGAAGTAGCGCGTGAAATAATTTCTGAAACGCCTATGAATGATTTTTGGGAAACATGGAGACCAAATGATTTTGTAGTAGCAATTAGAAAGATAAAGACGCACTTTAGAAAAAGTTGTTTGAGCTACACAAGAAAAAATTCCCAACGTTTCCAGTACCGTTGTGTTATAGACCATTGGATACACGAAAGCAGAATATTGAAGTTGAAATTCCAGGCCAGACGGAGAAACAGATTCTAGTGTTAAATGATATTGTGCTAGTTGATATCAATGCTGTAGAAGATGCATTATGCGCTGATAAATCACCATGGACGCTTGGTTATGTAACAACAATACACTCGTCACAAGGATTGACCATCACGGATACAATTGTTTGGATAGTTGATAATCACATTGAATGGTCAAATTTAGTCTATCTCGCAGTGTCCAGAGTACGACGAATAAATCAACTACGAAGGATTGTTTTCGATGATGATTTTAATGCAAACGATGATAACACTGATATTAGAATCATTAATAAAAAAAACTCTCTGGTTAGAAACAACAGGACAAAAAAAACAACGAGAATTTGATATTGATGCTGAAGTAATAATCGCATTAAAAGAACAACAGAATAATCACTGCGCCAGTTGCAATTGTATAATGCACTGGCAGTATTCGGATAAAGACCCTCGACAATTCACCGTAGACAGAAAAAATAACAGTCTTGGTCATGTCAGAAACAATGTGATGTTGACCTGTCTTGAGTGTAATAGACGTAACGGAGCTAGTTAAGACCATGTGGCGGTAATTGAGTATCGTCCGGAATGACTTGTAGTTGTTCGCGTGTAAAACCACGCTGAGGTGCAGTTGAATTCAATCTGTAGATTGGAGGTCTACCAGTTGATCGCGTTATGGTTGAAATTTTATACGTAGTAACACTCCATATAGGATCAGTAGCTCTTCTTTTACCACCTTCAGGTTCTCCTGGTTTGTATAAATATCTCACAGTAACATCACCGAAAAGTGGCTGAGTGCTAACCCGCTGTGGTTGCTCGGGTATATATTTTTTTATTGCAATATTTGGTTTCATATTAATAATTTGAGTAATCTCGTTATTTAACGCTGCAACTACACTCGGTAAGCTTTGGACCAATTCACGAGATCGTTTTACTTGGATGAATTCGTTTGCATATTGATATCCAAATAACCGTTCGGCAAGAGTTCGATTAAATCGTTCTACAATTGCCTGGTCACGATGTAACGCAGTATGTCCCCGTCGTATTGTAACATTATGAGCTTTCATTGTTGATAGAACAGCACCTTGAAACTCTTTGCCAGGATCAACTTGTAATAGATTTGGCCATCTTAGAGGATCTCGTCTATAAATCCTTTCAAATGCAGAAGCGACTTCAGAGGCTGACTTTGTTTTTAATGGTTCTGCTTGTTTAAATCGACTCGCAATATCAACTACAGTTAGCGCGTATTTGTATCTATGGTCATGTGGTAAAAACAATAAATCAGCCTAATGAACTTCATTGGGTACGGTAACATCAAAATGAGAATAATTAATTTGTTTAGGCGGTGGTAGATAAATTTGCCATATAGCTTGTTTGGATAACCAATCTTTCGCAGTGGACTTTTTCACTTTTGCAACGTTAGCGAGTTTACTGATTGCTGCTTTAACCCTCCAGTATCCTTTCGGAGAATAATAAATAGATTAAATACTATTAAAACTCTAATGTTTTTAATTACCAGCACTTAACACCAAGTTGCCTTTCATAGCTGATTTGACCAACCATGAAGCCAATTTTTCTTTGAAGGATTTATCGGGAATAGCATTTAACGCATGAATTAATTTTACATCCGCGAGATGTCTTTGTTGCAAATTATTGCTTTTATATGCAACATCATGAGCATGACATGCCTTATCAATAGCATTTATCGGATACTCACCAGGCCGGGGCTGATTTTGATCATCAAGTCTGATATCTAATCTCGTTCCGGGACTACAGTAACTATATCCTGGAAAGTTTTTCTCCGGGGTATTTTGCCCATGGGGTTCCGGGGAGTTTTCTAAGTTTTGCGGCAATATCACCTCCGAGTTGTTTTTTTTTTAAAAAATCTAAATTTTTTTGTACCACATGTTACACACTTACCAGTAAGCGCTAGTCTATTGTTTTTAGTTGTAATGGTTGTCTGATCGGTTGTATCAGTACGCTGTTTACATTTAACACAATATAAATCCATAATTTATATATAGAGTTATGAATATAATTGATTTTTCAGCGACTAAAAGAAGAGAACCGGTAAAACACCACGCAGCGCTTCCGAATTCTGTCCGTGCCATTATAATCGGACCATCTGGATCGGGTAAAACACAATTGCTGCTTAATTTGATAATGCGATTTATGAAGTGGGATAAATTATATTTAGTTGCCCCATCCGTAGATGATCAACGCTGCTATGAAGTGCTAAAAGATTATAATGAAAATGCATCAGAAATTAAAGGTGAAAGTGTAATCGACTTTATTACTGATATTAATGATGCACCATCAGTAGAAGATCTCGATGGAGACATAAACAATCTTGTATTGTACGATGATGTAATGTTAGATATTTTCCCGAGGTAGGCATAACAACACTGATGTGATATATGTCACTCAACGATACACTCAAATTCCAAAAGTGATTCGCGATAACTGCAATATTCTTGCTGTATTCAACGGCGTTGATACACATACGCTACGAAATATTTGGCAGACATGGTGTTCCGATATGGACTTCAATGGATTTAAAAATTACTTTAGTCATGCTCAGTCAGTCCCATATGGATTTATAACAATAAATTTACACGACCCTCGGTCACGATATCGTATTGGACTTGATCAAATATTTGGTTAAATAATTTGTATTAATCAGCAGCAGGGGGAGGGCGAGATGACAACATATTTGCGACGTAGATGGCAGCAATTTTGAGGGCGGTTATGACAATGTATTTACGACAAAATCGCTAAGGCTCCATTTGTAAAATGGGGGTTTTATTTTTTTGGTTAAAATATGAGATTTCGTAGGAAGGCTCCATTTGGCATTATGAGGCTTTAATCGATTTTGTCGCAAAAATTTGTAGGGTTCACCCCCTCCTACTACTAGACCTAATTTGATATTTACTAAAATGTAAAACTATGAATTTGCATCAGATGTGGAATCATGCCTGTCAATTCCCAGATCCAATTATTTCGTTCTAATTTAATATTCTTTTTCATCTCTTTCGTTTTGCATCTGACAATCGTTTTCCTTTTCTTCTATTTGTATTTGTCTTTCTTTTTCCCTTTCTTCAATTTGTCTTTGTTTTTCCCTTTCTTCTATTTGTATTTTTCTTTCTTTTTCTGTCTTCAATTTGTCTTTTGTTTTCCTTTTCTTCTATTTGTATTTGCCTTTCTTTTTCACTTTGTTCTGTTTGTCTTTGCTTTTCCCTTTCTTCTGTTTGTATTTGTCTTTCTTTTTCTCTTTCTTTTAGTTGTCTTTGTTTTTCCCTTTCTTCAAAATGTAATTTCATTTCTTCTTGTATAAGTTCAAGTTGTTTTTTTTTCGAAAATGTAATTGTATTTGCCTATAATTTTCTTTCTCTTTTTCTAAATGTGCCCTCTGAAATTCAAATTTATATTTCAACTTAAATTCTGCAATTTTAACGTCAGCATCGGTTAAAGTCTTACTGACAGATGCCAAAACAATTTTGTCCAAGATATTCTTCTCTACCAAATGTTGAACTATAAATTTCTTGATGTCTTGTTTAGTTAAAGAAGATTTTGCTACGGACAGTTCATACTTTCTGGCAAGTTCAAGCAATTTATCCTTCCTAAAATTCTCCGATTATTCTTTTGGATGGAGTAGAAAGAAAACTATCTACTATTTTTATTTTTAAGGAAAAAGCCTATTGTTTTCACTAAACTTTCAAAAAAAGTGAACTAGGAGAATTTAAATTTCAAATTTTAGCCAATTTAAAATATCCTAAATAACTAGCGAACAATTCTTTTATTTTACGTCACGGCTCGTTCAAAGTAACATAAAAGAATGAGTGAAGACAACAAGCTTTGTAAAATTTTAACAAAGAAATAATTTATCGTCCTAGAAAACATGAAATAATTTAAATAATTTTAGCAAGACTCATCATTTACAGAAATGATCCAAATTTTGTTCAAAATAGAAATATTAGTCCCATAACAAGTTTTAAACAGTCTGAAGTGTCTGAAGTTCCGGTACAAAATGGCCGACGACCAAGTCAGACGAAGTCTAGAAGAAAATTCCAGAATTTGCACAATAAAGAATAGTTTGTGTTGGCCGGTTCCAATTAGAACATTTTGGGGAAAATTTCCAAATCATCAATGTTCTTCTCCATGAAAACAATTATTCATAACAACGAAGTAAAAATAGCTTATCTAACAAGACATGTTCTGCGTAGACATAACAGAAAACTTCCTCTGGCACAGAAATACTGTTTATAAGATAATATAAGTTGTATAACCGACTCCACGACTCTACTACTGTGTAAGACTCTACTACGACTGCCTGTCCGTGACTGTGTACGACTTACCAAAATCTCAAACATATAATTGAAGCTAATGTGTTGCTTGAATTGCACGCGTTTTGGGACGCATGCAATTTCGTAATACATTAGAAAAGCCTGATCCAGTATCAGCCAATCAATTTCATGGCTATTCTTGAATGTTTACTTGTAATAAATTTGTTATCATACACAGCACGTGCTCACATGAGCCACAACTACGACTCAAGTAAACACTGTTTTTCAAAAAATATGTAAGACTCATATTAATATAATTAAATTATAAATTACATTTAATGAAGTGGCCCCGAGTGGTCTAGTGGTCTAAAGCGCTGAACGTTACGGATCACTGCCATCTCACCTCTGTCTGCGTGAGTTCGAGTCCAGATTCAGCCAACGTGTGAAGTGAGAAAGCCTGTCAGTAGCTTCTCGTCGGTCGGTAGTTCTACCCGGGGTTTTCCAGGGTTCTTCCTCCAGCATTAATACTGACCGCCATGTATAGCCTATATTGTGCTGAAAAATGGCGTTAAACACCATAACAACATAACAACATTTAAAGAAATAAAAAGAGTTATAAATAATTTATTCCTTAACACACAATTATACTACAGGGTCGTAACATTCAAGTTTATGTTTTAGCTCATCCCAATATTATAGTTCTTGGTTGTGATATTTTAGTTCTCTCTGTATTATGTTAGCAATGAGTATTTTCAATGTAGTATGGTTCAAATGCGAGTTATTGCATTTCTAGTATCCCTTACCATATGATATTGATGAGTTACATGTGATGGATAAAATTGCTTCATCTTGGTCAGATTGAGATTATCTAGTTAATTAAGAAATATGCTGTGTTGTATGAAACATAGTCGATCCAGTCGACTTGTAACCATTGTTAACTAGGGGTCTAGTGAATTCCGGTACCATTGTATATATTTTGATGAGGGGTTCAATTTGGGAAAGGTATAAATTAGTTTATAGTTAGGTATGTGAGTTTTCAATGCTTGGATGGCCTTATCACTATAATTAGTTAGGTTACCAACTCCGAATCGGGGATGAAGGCATATATGTTTATATCACGGTATGGTTTATTATTAAATTTGAGGTTAACACAAATTATTCTACTGTCAAAATCAGTTTCATATTTTATTAAAAAATTTGTGTTAGGATTAAAATTAATAATAGTGACTCTAGATGAACGACTCGAGCCAAAACTACATACAGCACAGCAATTTTGTAATTAGTCTTGAATTGTAGAAGTAACGATTTTATTTTCTACACGAGTTTCTCGTAGATATACAGGTCAATGTTATGAGCAGATACCAAGTTTATTTTTTTTTTGTTTTTGGAGCAGCGAACCTGACAGATGCACCCCCTCACTTTATACAAAAACCACAGCAAACCAATATGTTATGTTATGTTAAACATTCTAAAAAGAATTTTGATACAAAATTGTATTGTTTTCTATTGTTAGGGAGGGATTTATTCCTAGTGTATCGGAAGGTTCACTCATCCGATAGGGTTTCATTTATACTATCGGGTTCGTTCGCCTTGTCATATTCATGTGACCTTGGCTAAAGGTTTCCTACGTCCTATGTATGCTATATTCATTGTGCTTTTTTATGTTGCTATATACTATAATTGTGAGGACAGTCTCTATATCATTATCACTTCCCAGTTTTCCTAGAAACAAAATTTATAGTATATGTGTATATATTGTCACTTCATTCATATTTAATATACACACATATAAGGAAAAAAAGATTTACTATTTCATTTATATTATTTGTTAATTTATGAAATTTTGAATTTTGGACTTTTTTTTAATATGTGACGGTGCATAATATATTTTAAAAAACACCTAATGTTTTAACTGACTTTGCATAGTGGAACGTTTTTGTCTCTTTATATATATCTAACGCGAATCAAGAACAGCTTGATAAGAGAACGAAGAAAAGCAATAAGAATAAACAATAAACAAATAGAAGAAAAAGCAGATCAGGGAGGAATCTCTACTCAAAGAGTCAAATCATTACATGGCACATGGACTTATAAGATGAATTTCAAATGCAAAAAATAAAAAACCTATTATACAAAGGAAATGAAATTTTACACATATAACAATTTTGAGAAAACGTTCCTGTTAACATTATAATATACCTTGTACAAAATTACCATAATAGAAAAATCAATACATGTAGGGCAGGAGGGCATCTCTAAATTGTCTGCAAAGATCAACGAGGGAGATAAAGAAAAGGGGATATGAATGATGATATACATAAGAAAAGAATTACAAATTATGATTAAGATAGACAAAACCTGAAATCTTTGTAATATATATTATAACCAGGACTAGTTTCGAAATGTTTAATCCGATAGGCTTATTCATTGTCCATTCTACTGTCCGTGTGTGTGCCGGGTCCATTTCTTTGCATTAATTGTCTGTGGGCGTTCCAAATTCGTTATAACGTAATTCACAATTAGTTGTAAATCCAATCAGGATTTTTTTACTTCCATACTTGATTCATCTCCAACGTGGGTCTTCTTAGATCTTTGCGATGTCACTACTTACCACGTGTACGTGTCTAGATCAAATAGTTCTCTTTTAGCTATTATTTTAGTTTGGGTTGATTCCTCGCCCGCGATATTATCTACTTGTGCGTCTACTTCCTCCTTTAACACTTGTCTGGCGTCAGGGAAAGTGAGATTTGATCGGGCGATCACTGGGTTGCTCTTATTTGACGCAGGGTTGATGGGGTTGGAGGTGTTTTTTTCCGTTGATGCAAGTAATGGGCGTGGTGAAGTGGGTTGTGGGGCGACATGTCCTTGATTGTTGACGACTGGTGCAAAAGCTGTTCTGGGAAGTCTTTTCTTAGATGCCCTGTCTGATGGCATCTCAAGCACATTGGGGGGCAGGGCGGCCTTTCATAGTTATGAGCATACCACATGTTTCAAGTGGGACGAAGTTTCTGCTATCAAATTCTGTGGTGCGAAGTTTCACGTTTCGCGAACCATTTTCGAGCATCGTATCTTTATCCATTACTGTCTTGTCACTAGTTATTTTGATAATCTCTCCGTAATTCTTTAGTAGATCCTTGATAATGACGTCATTTACGAATGTGACAGAATTTGAGTATGTTTGGTATCTCGATGAAAATTCTAACGAACCAAATAAAGCTGGCATCAGATCATTTAATACCTCAGACGAAGATATATTTCTACTGCCACATAAGGCTATGTTAGAAGTTCGCGGTTAGATTATGACAGTAGTCCATCTACCTGCTGAAATTGCAGTTGGAGTAGAAGAAGCTCTTATAAATAATGGCTGGTGTTTATACAAAATTGCTAGATATCAACTAGACAAACAAACTATAGAAGATATTTCAGGTCATCTATAAATTGCAAGTACAATTTTAAATATTCTTTCGTTCTCAGACGATTACTCGAGATCAACAGCAACAAACATGATGTGTTTTAAAGATACTGGACGAGGTATAGCTGAATCAACCGAATTTTTAAAGAAAGGCGCTATGGTACAGGGAACAAATGTAGATGAAAAAGCTGTAATTGTTAGAAATTTTTTCATTGCTAATGCTGCTGATCTGGATATTGCCACACGTGCTACAGAAGCAAATGCAGACGCTACAAGAGTTTCCCTTACGGCAACTTTTAATAATCTTAACATAACACCACCAGCTTTAAATTCAAACGGTGCTGCAATGTTAAATTTGCTTCTTAATACACTTGACGTAAAAAATCTACGTTGTAAGGAAGGTTTTGCTTGGCGAAGAGAACTTGCTGCAGGATCACGTCAGATTACAATGATGCTTCCACTAAGTATGGTTTTCGGCTTTTGTCGCGATGATGATAAAGTATTTCGCGGAGTAAAACATACTCTTATTTTTAAATCGAGCAGAACAAAACGATTGCTTGTTTAGATCTGGAGGAGTTGATGTACAGTTTATCATAAACAAACTTGCTCTGTGGATGCCACGTATAACAACGTCGATCACTAAAGTGCTATAATTAAATGGCACACTTGAGAAGCATTCAAACAGAATTTATTTTAAGCAGCATAAAATATATCAGACAGCAGTTCCAAATACTACCGACTCCACGTGGCGGGTTCAAAACAACATCAAGCGAACAACTGCCGAGACAAATATTTGTTGTATTTCAACAGAACGCCCGACGAGGTAACCAACAACAAAATAATGCAATATTGGACCACGCTGATGTCAGTCGAATATACGCTAGATTAATTTCAAAGCAATATCCAGAACGAGCTATAGAATGTAATTTTTTAGATTACGCTAATAAAAATATTACTTCACCATACATGTACCTGATCGACGCAATGCAAAAATATCAAGATGTTGAAGATGGATCTCAGATATCAGCAGAGGAATTTCGTACACTTTATCCTATATTTCATTTTGATGTTAGTAAACATGGCGAGCGAGCTGTAGACAGCACAGCTGATATTGAAATTACTTGGACACTCGGGGCGGTTCGAGTAGCGCCGTTATACGTATACGCCTTAGTGATTAGTGATAGATTTATTACGATAGATTCTGTTGGAGGTAAAATGACAGTTCAAGTTCAATCTGCAGTTGTTATATAAAATGAACAAATATATTCTAAAAGAAGTATATTTGACTGATTGTCAAGTTACGAAATTAGCAGCTGCTGTTGCAAAGCGAGAAGAGGTATCATTGAAAATCAACCCTAATATTTCTGATGGTGTTTTAACAAAATTAATGCTGACAATAAATCAAGTAAACAAGTATAATCGTAAAAAAAAACTTTTGTTTTAAATTTAAGTGCTGCACAAATAACTGCGCTGGAAAACAACATTGTCGTTGAAGGTGGTTTTCTTGGTCCGGCATTATCAGTATTTGCTGCAAAAAAATTACCGGTCTTAGGCACATTAGGACTAGCAGTAGCGACTCGAGCAGTACCTGGGGCAAGGAAAAAAGCAGTTGAGAGTAATGGTAACATTCGTGGAAGTGGAATAAAAATATGGTAAGTCAATAGCATAAATTTTATATAATTGATATATTCTAATGCATACTGTCAATGTTGCAACAAAGGAGAAATAATAGGTACAGGTATAGATATACAAAAATTAATTGGTAAATTACCAAATCCAAAAGGCAGTTGGACTTTGCCAGATCATCGGTATACTGGACCTTACAATCCCCTTAATCAACAACTAGATAAAAACAATAATCCGTTGCCAGGACAAGAGCCTTATAATCAGGTGGATGCAATAGCGATGCGTCATGATATCTGTTATCGTGATCATGAAAACTCGATAGAAGATTGTGATAAAGCGATGTTAGACGAATTAAGTGATATGGAGCTAAAGAACATAAGAGAACGTTTTTATAGAAGATTTGTTCAGGGAATGAATGGAGCGAAATACAAATTAGGACTTGGAAAAAAATTATACTATGATCTTGCAATCGAACTGCATAGACCTACAAAAAACTTTCCGAGACGTAAAGTTGTTGCTAATGCTATAGATGTTATCTGGGCAATACATTTGGTGGATGTGTCAAATCTGGCTCAGTTTAACGATAACAAAATGTATTTGTTTAACGTTATAGATGTTTTTAGTAAATACGCTTTCAGTGTATCTGTTTTGGATAAGACATGGACTTCAAAGGCTGATGCGCTAAAACAAACAATAACGAGTACAGAAAGAAAACCAAAACAAATCTAGACTGATCATAGAGCTGAGTTTTTTAGCCGCAAATTGGATCAGTTTCTAGTACAAAATAATATTATCAAAAGACGTTGCAGGAAACGAAGGTAAAAGTGTTGTAGTTGAAAGATTTAATTGCACGCTAAAGAAAAAATACACAAACATTTGACAGCTAAAAACACCAACAGGTACATCGATGACCTTTCTGAAATCGTGGACAAGTACAATAACACGAAACATCGAACCAGTAAGCTATTGCCAATGGATGCTACTAAAAATCCAATATTAGAAAATAAAAACATGTACCGCAGACATAAATTTAAGGTCGGTAATAAAGTTAGAATTTTTTTGATAAAAAGGTATTTGAAAAAGGATTTACTTCGAACTGGAGCGAAGAAGTTTTTTTTGTTCATAAAGTGCTTTTGACAATAGCTGTGACATATCCGTTACAAGATCTGTCAGGAGTACCGACCGTATGTAGTTTTTACGAACAATAAATACTGAAAACTGAGCAGGATGATTTTGTTATTGAAAAAGTGATTAGGAGAACGGGTAATAAAATTTTAGTCAAATGGCGTGGGTATAGTGATAAATTTAACAGTTGGATCCTAACCAAATAAATTTCGAAATAAAGATATTTTAAATTTCCTCGTACATCTGTTTGACATATTTACATTTTATTGGTTCACATAACGATATTAGATATTATCTGCGATCGTCAGAGATCGTCATCAGATTAACAATTTTTACAGATATGAAATCGAATTTGATATTTTTCTGTCGGCCTGAAATTCTGATGTTTAAGATAGGTCTGATCAGCTGCCAATATATTTGCTGTTCAGCAACGGTAAAATTAAATTTAATTTTTTTGGCAATGTGATACTTGACATATCGTTCAGTTGTTGGTCTGCTATAATTAGATCTATCGACAACGGTGACTATTTCAGCGTCATCAGATTCGATGTTATACAAAATATCATCTTCACTATAACCAACAGATTTGCCTATAAAATTATTGTTAGTAATTGTAATATTGCCAATGATTTTATTGATGGCGGCCTTATCGCTGGCAATATTATTACTAGTATCTTCTTCGTATAGTTGAGCAAGACAATTCATAAAGTCCATATTATAATATACTTTTATCTAATTTGTTGCTATAAGATGACTGACGAAGTAAAATATCACCAAAAAGTTAATATATTAAATTATAATGAACTGGTCGAAGCGGTAAGAAAATGCTTGTCAAGTTGCAGTGTATATTTCGTTAACGTTATTGTGATGCAAGATGATTCTCACAAAACGTTATTAGCTGCAGCAGAAAAAAAAATATTAATGAATGTTCAGTAATAACGCTAAAATTTAATTGTAATGATGCTATAGCATTTGCGCATCTAGGTTTGACTAAAACTGAGCTATCAAATATTTTTAATCATCATATCTAAAAATAATACTAGCATTGTATTCGCTTGAAAAAGTTGATATTGTTCTTCTGTCAGCTACAAGTTGTAACTGTCATAGGACTGATATTAAAATATTTTGTCGCAGCTGTAATCGATTTGAATTTCATCTCCTCGTCTCTTTTGAGGTTTAACGAATTAACAGGTTTTGCTGGACATCTAAAATTACTACCGTTACCACCTCGTCCTTTTCTTACATTTTCCTGCTGTGTAACTAGTTTTAGATTTTCCAATCGATTGTCTTTCTCGTTATTGATGTGATTAATAACTAGACCATCGGGTAGAGATCCGTTAAAAACCTCGTAAACAAAACGATGACCATAATAACTAACATGATCTGTCGATGTTCCTATAATACCTACTATGAGATATCCCATATCGCTTATAGTACCAAGAACATTTTTAGTTTTTTTGTTTCTAATAATACCGCGATCGTTAGCCTCGTCCAATTCAAAGACCGAATTCGGATGAACTCGTTTTATAAAGATAAGTTTTCAATGTTGTCATCAGTGACTTTACTGTTCACATGATATACACGCTGTCCTTCTGGAATGTCATCGCAGAATAAAGTGTAAATAAAATCTTTTTTAAGCATTAAAATCCTCTCGGTATTATCTCCCATTGCACTAATCTTATAACCCGCTGACGTCTTTGCCAACCGATATTCCTGTTTTGATGCTAATAACCGAACCATTTTCATTTTCAACGTATAGTTTATTCTTTGGATGAACGTTATAACACTTTTTTTCGTATGCGCTTGTCAGATATTGTAACATTATTCAATAGTATTTTTTATAAATCTAATTGATTTTTCAACCTAGCGCATGCGATGATATCAATCAAACAATCAATTAGATATTACAATGTAGTATAGCAATGGTGAAATTGCGTGATATAGCCAAGAAGAGCTATGTAGAAGAACCTGATAAAATAGCGACTGCTTTTGCAGGTTTTGACAATAGTTATAAATTTGATAATCACAACGTTTTAGTAAATCTTACTGCAACAAATCTTTACCACCTGCTACAGTTAACTATAAAATAGGAGCTTAAAAAACACAAAGGTATAAGATTATTAGTGCAATATCATGCTGTATTTCTAAAGCTACTTTTGACAAAAGAATCTACTGATAAGGAAATCACAGTTCCTTATATTAATGCAAAATCAAGACGTGTTTTTCTTGGGACTGATCTATTATCACTAAATGATGAGATAGTCCAAGAAATTTGGAAACAAATAGATGAATTCCCCGAATTAGGTTCTGGTTGGAAGTTTGAAATGATCAAAGAAATTTTTTTATTACAATGAAATATGACGCATTACGCGGTATTTCACAAATTGACCTGCCACCAAAAATAAAAAATAAAAAATGTTGTATAAACGTAAAAAACATCGATCGCAAATGTTTCCAATGAGCTGTTCTTTCCACGCTATTTCCGGCAGAAAAACACGCTGATCGCGCTGAGATGTATATCAGTCACGTGTCAAGATTACATTATAAAGATATTGACTTTCCAGTGGCAGAAAATCAAATACCAAAGTTTGAAAAGCAAAATAATATTTCGATTAACGTATTCGGACTAGATGAAAAAGAAAACGTATATTCGAGATATATTTCACAAAGAGCTTCACAATCGACTATAAATATACTGTTTTAAAAAAATCATTATATTTGGATCAAAAACTTTAACGGAATATTTCGTAGACAGTATAAGAAGGATATTAACAAAAAATTCTTTTGTTATCGCTGCTTGTACGGTTGTACAAACAATGAAATATTACAAAAGCGTTTGCAGTACTGTAGTGATGTACAAAGAATAACAATGCCATCTACAGTTTGTCCATTATAATCATAAACTAAAAATTCCTTTTGTCATATACGCTGATTTCGAATGCTTACTTCAAACTATATTTGGCGTAGAAAATGATCCTTACCAATCGAGTACAAGGAAAACTCAAAATTTTATTCCTTGCGGAGTTGCGTACAAGGTAGTTTGTTGTACTGATTTTAGATTATCTAATCCAATCAGATTATATCGCGGTAAAAATACAGCTGTCGGGCTTCTCATGCAATTGATTAACGAAGTTGGTAATATTGCTTATCGTTTGAAAAGAGTAACTCCAATGATAAAATTAACACCTCAACAAGAATCTGATCACGAGCAAGCAGAAATGTGTTATATTTGTGAAATATCTTTTGACGATAACAAAAAAGTACATGACCATTGCCATTTGACCGGATAGTACCGTGGAGCAGCTCATGATCCATGTAATTTAAAATTTCACGCTCCAGATTTTATTTCAGTTATTCTTCACAACTTTAGAGGATATGATAGCCAAGTTATCCTAGAAGCTTTTGGTAATCTTGACATAAAATCTTGTCTGGAACTCGATAACATCATCAAATGCATTCCAGATAATTTTGAAAAGTATATGTTAGTTACGCTAGGTAAATGACAGCCTGCAGTTTATGGCAGCAGCGTTAGATGAGCTAGTGAAAGGTTGTAGTAAATTTGATAACCCGAGAGACTATTTTGAAGATAAATTCAATCTACTAGCTAAAAAAGTTTTTTCATAAATTTGATGAAACATCTTTACCTGACAAAGACAAATTTTACTGGCAACTTAAAAATGAAAATATCACCGATGACGAGTACAAGTATGCACGAGTACAAGTATGCACAAGATATCTGGAAAGAGCTTGATTGTGAGACGTTTGGTGATTATCATGATTATCATGATTTGTACTTGAAAACTGATGTGTTATTATTACCTGATGTTTTTGAAAGTTTTGGAGACGTGAGTAATGACAATTATGGACTAGATCCTTGCAGGCATTATTCTGCCCCTGGCCTGTCATGGGATGCTCTGCTGCTAAAGTTTAGTATGGTAAGGTTGGTATTACTGACTGACGTTGATATGTTCAATTTTATTGAAAAAGGTATCAGAGGCGGTATTAGCGTGATAACGAAGAAATATGCTGAAGCAAACAACAAATACTTAAAAGACTATAATCCTGAGTTTCCTTCGAAGTATATATTTTTTCTAGTTTGTAGCAATTTGTACGGGAGTTCGATGGCAGAACCAATGCCTTTTGGTGGACTTCATTGGATCACGGCTGATAGATTTCTATCTAAAACAGAAAAAAAAGATATCTGACGATGTTTCCTATTTCTTTGAAGTTGATCTCGATTATCCAACCTCGCTACAGAAATTGCATAACGATTACCCTTTCTACGCTAAAACGATGTTCATAGATTATAGTTTATTATCTCAGGAACAACACACGTCAGCACCACCTAGACAAAATTCTATGGTCACAAACCTAGTACCAAAAGTTGTTTAATAAACGTAATTATTGTTTGCATTACAAAGTTTTAAAACAAGCAGTCGATGCTGGTCTCGTGTTGAGAAAAGTTCATCGTGTACTAAATTTTATTCAGTCGCCTTGCGTGAAAAGTTATATTAAATAGAACACTTCAAGAAGAGCTGCAGCAAAAACTGATTTTGAGAAAAACTTCTTCAAACTAATGAACAATTCCATTTTTGTTAAGACGTCGGAGAATATTAGGAAACGCGTAAATATCTAACTAGTTAATGATATCAATCGCAGAAACAAACTTGTGTCAGACGATGATTTTGTGAGTATGAAAATTTTTAATGAGAATCTTGTTGCGATACAAAGAAGAAAAATAAATATAAAACTAAACAAGCCGATCTACGTTGGAACTTCAGTGTTAGATTTATAAAAGTATCTGATGTACGATTTTCATTATAATTTTGCTAAAAATCAGTAGCCGGCAAGTAGATTATTATTAAGCTCATACTGATTCGCTCGTATATCAAATCCAATGCGAGGACGTTTATCAGAACATGTATGATAATCGACATTTGTTTGATCTTTCTGATTACTCACGTGACATTAAATTTCATGACACAAATAAAAAGATTACTGCTAACGTTAAAGAGGAAATGAACTCGAGCGCTATCAAATATTTTATAGGATTACGCAGCAAAATGTATGTTGTATTGTTAGACAATAATGAAATAATGAAAAAGCGAAGAAATCTTCATCGAGTTTCTGTTATAAAGTTTATGAAATTTGATGACTACAAGTATGTGCTGGATGGCGGTTTTAGTTTTATAAGAGCTATGGCAATTCGGACTAATAACCATAAGCTCGAAACAGATGTCATTATCAAACGTGGATTGTGTAAATTCGATGACAAACGTTATTGCGAAGATGGGGTAGATACACTTGCACTTGGGTATTGTCATGATAACAGATCTATACTTGACATTACTGATTGATATTTTATATAAACTTAAGAAATAATGTTTGAAAATTTGACAGTGACAAATAGCTACAATAGCAAGATCAAATATCTAATGATAGATGGCAAACGATTGACGGTTGAAATTAATAATGAAACAACAGTTATCTGTCTTAGTGAAACACGTGACAAGCTAAAACTTTCATTCATCAGATCTGATAACAGCGAGTATTTCAATTATCTCGAACAACTGTTTCAAACGTTGCTAGCGGAATTTAAAAACTTTCATAGTCTGATTAGCCAGCAAAAATATACTAACTTACAATTGATCTAAATCAGTCAAAAATATGTTTCATGGACAAAAAATATCCTCTAAGCAAACCACAAATAAAAGATTTGTTTGAATGTCCTCGTTATGTGAGTGTGAAATATTTATAATATCAGCAATTGAAATATTGATCATTGGTAATGATTTATAAAACAATATCACTTACCTTCCTCGCCCTGTGAATATCTGCATAGCTCTTACCTGGTGAAGCTTCTACCCCAGACTGATTTATTTAGCTTAAAACAGCCTTTCATATGCTGCGTTTAATCTTGTTCTAGAACGTTCCACGCATGCGCATTACAGTTTTTCTTGTTCCAGTAAATTTTATATGATCACCCAATTTCTATATGACACATACAGTAGTCATTCTTGTGTTACTCATGATAGACAGCTACCTGGATTATAAAGCATGTACACAGCGGCTTCTAGACAACAATCTAGAGAAGAGGCAGACAATAGGCTATAGGTAATAGGTCGACGCATTCTTGTCTGACTAGAGATATAGCTATAATATGCACACAAATATGATTAACAACCACCTGGCTTCACACCTGTAAAATATTGAATACAATAGATTGTTGTATAAAATACATGTAATGACAGTGAGAGGGGGTAATTTGTATCTTGCGTTAGAAGTCTTAGTAACCTTTTAAGAAGAGGGTGGGGTAAGAATTTTAGGACAGTTAGATAGCTAAAAGAGGTTGGTAATTTATACTTCTTTTTAAAGTAAAAAGGGGTGGGTGGATTAGGAACGTGGTTTCCTTCTACTACTGAGTAAATATTTAAAGCACTATAAGAGGATAAATACTGGAGATAGTGTATCAAATTAGAAGTAGTACCACATAATAATGAAAACTGGCTATAGACCATTCAAATGTTAAGTGTGTGATGAAATATTTGGACAGAGTAATAATTTTGAAAATCAATGTGTGAATCCATACTAAAAAAAAAACCATTCATATATTATGATTGTGATAATTTTTTTGAAAACTGGTTATTTTAAGGTCCACATGAAAACACATATTGGAGATTAATTACTTCAATGTAAACTTGTGGCTTGGACAGATTGGAAATTTGAAGTCACCCATGATGATTTTATATATATATATATATATATATATATATATATATATATATATATATATATATATATATATATATATATATATATATATATATATATATATATATATATATATATATATATATATATATATATATATACAGGATACAAACCATTCAAAGGTGTAGTTTTTGATAACATGTTTAAATAATAAGTTGTCATGAAGAAACACATGACAAATGATACTTGAGATATACAAAACACAATTCAAAGGTAAAGATACAGGCAGCATATTTTGGCGATATAACTTTAAAAGCAGAGCAGAAGCTATACGTTGTAACTAATTTGAACTGATACAGCAGAAGCTATACATTGTGTTTAATTTAAGCTGATAGCAGTAACAAGATAAGAGTCAATTAAATGCAAGTTGGTAAAAATGATTAACAAACTACGAATTAATTATTTTATTTTCTACAAGTTTTGTGTCAAATTGCAGCATAAAATATTTCTATCATTTCTTGAAACAGCCTCTTATAAATGACGAAATGTATAAATTACAAGCATCTTCGAAGCATACACTTCATCCTGATTTACTTGTTCCCCATAAACATTATTGTAACTATTCACAGACAGCACAATGAAACAATAAAGTTTATGTGTAACTGAATTGGACCCTTTTCTCTCCAAGTAAAACATCCAAAAACATGTATTGCACCATGCAAGTCTAACTATTTTTAGAAACAGGGCTTTTCTCTACTATAACTATTCACTTTCTTGCTTCTTTACAAAATTCATTAATAGGACTTTATATTTATGGTTGTATTATTTGCCTACATACTGGCAATAACTATATGCATTGATTAAAAAGTATTTGCCTCACAGTATATATATATATATATATATATATATATATATATATATATATATATATATATATATAATCTTTTGTATTTTCAAGAAAATTGATTACTGTATGTCAGAAAACAACCTTGACCTTATAGCATTGTTTTGAATTCCACAACAGAGATTGTCACATGTTTTAGACCTAACTTATGAAATATTTTCGTTAAATCTCATATCACATAATATTTTTACTTAGTTTTCGTTATATTATATATTTTACTGACTTTTTTTGCCCAAATACTTACGAATACAGACGGTTTAACGAAGAAATATGCAATATATGCAGCGTTGTCCGCCATTACAAGTTCATTTATGTTTTCAAGCAAATTTTAGAAAGAAAATACGCAATTATGGCTATTAAAATCTCCATCAATAAAATATAAGAACTAAATTAGAAAACGCTCTTCACCTATAACATTTTTTAAAAGCAAATTGGATATACTTTCATCTTGGTTGCATACAGTAGGCCAGCCTCATGACGCCAAGACTTTTCGCCAACTTAGGCTGGTCGCGTGACCCCTGATGCATGAGCGGAGAAAAGTTAATAAAGAGAGAAAAGCGTATCTTCAAACAGTTAGCTGCATATATTAGAATATTATTGATCTAGGTGATAGCATGAATTAAATTGATGTTGGCATCAGTTTTAAAACACTGATTGCTTTGCATAGAAGAGTAATGGAGACATGTATATGTATATGTATTTGATATAATGAATAAAGGAGATATTAATGTTTACCTTGTTAAAAATCAATATCACTAATATTACTAATTTCGTCATCAAAATGTTTAATTATCTATAGAGTGTTAATAACAATAATCGGATAATATTTTAGTTTTTACGAATCATTGGCAAAATTGCCTTTGCTTATACTGTAATAATAAGCTCCAAAAGTTTTATATGGCTCTTCTTAGTTGTTGTATTTACCGCACTTGCTGACAGTGATTCATTCCCATCACCTGTTTTTCGGGTTGAAATATTAATCTATAAATACTCTCGCAACAGTTATAAATAGTGGTTCTGACATTATTTCACAGTATAATATTACATTTCATCAACGAGTGTATATAGTTGAAATTATGTTATTCTTGGAAACGGATGTTCAGCAACAACAACATAAAATATAAAATGCAAGCACTTGTTATCAGTGTTTTCTATCGGAATTGTAAAATATTGTGCTCCTGTAAAATTACGTATTTTATGTATTATATAACGTTGTCTAGTTAATATCATCGTTTGATACTTCAAACCGCCAATTATAAATCCGACCAATACTAGAGTATAATCGACCTCGCAGATGAAATTTCCAAAATATCAGCTGAGTATGACATTTAATTTTAATCCAAACGTTTCCAACGTCTCCGTATGTCGTCCACTGATGTTTAGTAGAGAATGAGTAATAAGGATAACTTTCAAGATAATTTAATGATGCGCATGCGTCAAACACAACTCAATATCAGTTGTTTTAAACATTGTTGGAATACACCAGAACATATTTGCTGTTTCGTTGTGGTCATCCTTTCAACGTACGCTTTATTTGTCAGATCATCAGACTTAACTGTAAAGTAATTCGTTATTCTCTCGTGAACTCTCATATTTATATCACCCGACATTGGTCCACTGGATTTATTTAAATATGGGGTATGTTCTCTCAACTGAGAATAACTAACAGCATCAGTTTCATTAGTTGGTAGTGTGTTTGTCGGTAATCAAGTTATTGTTTAGTTATGATCTATTACAAGGTTACATGTCATTTGTTCACCAACTGCGTTAAGCTTACAATCGTCAACATATTTTAGTTGCACATAACTTAAAACTTGAAGCCTTATCAACATTTGCCTGATGCAATAACCAGCTTTTAACGCAATAATCATTTTACTCGACATATTATCCTTATCTGTAATTGTCCCACCAGTTTTATCAAGTTTGTTATTATCGACATAGTTCAACTGCAAATAACTTACCGAATGAATTTCGTTTAAGTTTGCTGTAGGATAACCAGTATTTAGATTTATTAAAAAGCTTATTGACATATAATTTACCACTTAAAGGTCCTCCTGGAAGGGTAGATTGACTTTGCTGACGAATTTTTTAAGTGATTTATAATCAACTTCTTGTGCATTAACAACATTTATTGTTGGAAAATTAATGTCTAAATGTAATATTCGTTGATATGACACATACAGGTTTCCTATTATTGAATTGCCAAATTTTTCTTCAGACATCTTGATAAATCAATATTGCCGTTTATGATCATACTTACAGCCGATCAATCTAATAATAATGTTCCAAATTTAATATAATAGCTCATTATATATTTATTCTCTTACAATATTTTCCATAACATTAAATTGTCTAACAATAATGACAAAATCGTCGAAATTAAACTTTGATACAGAGCGGTTGGTGAAACATAAACATAACAAGGAACTCCCAGATTGTCATTATCTTATTGATGGAAAAAGTGGTCGGGAAAAAAAAAAACTTGCTTATAAATTTACTTCTTGGAGAAACTTTTAGCTACGGTCGCATTTATATTTAAACAGTTAATATACAACAGCGTAACGAGGAAAGTTATTTATCATAGACATTAAATTTATAGAAATATAGGCTAGCATTGAAGATTTTAAATGAGTAAGCTGTGGTGAATCGCCCTCAATATAGATCACAATGGTACCTAGTTTGGTCCCATCCGATAAATAACCATTACTTCGGTTTATAAATGTATTTTTCTCTGTTGTATCAGTTATTATAAACTCTAACTCAGCATCGTCCATAATCAATCTTACGCAGTGCCGTTTATGACCATATGAACTGACTCGAGTAAACTTGCCGATTATCTTTCTATCAAGATCTTTTGCACGTTTTTCATCGTGCGCATCCCTGCATTTACGTATATCATTAGTAATTTTAATAATGTCATCTTCGGCAAGATCAGGAAATTCTTTCCTGGCATCATCAATATTAAATCTGTCCGGTTCTGGTAACCAAACTTGCTTTTGTGCACTATAGGATATAATCGCTTCATTAACATTTAACGATACTAAAATTCCAGCATCAATCATATATCTTAATAACACTATTGGAGTCCAACATTTTTCTGAAAAATGTCTTCCAAACCAATCATAAGTAATCGGATGGAAATCTTTTCCGAACTCGAATGATTTTATACATGCAAATCCGGTTAAGTCGAAATCTGGTAAGGGTCCATTGATCGAAACTCTGGTCATGTCACGTGTAGGGTGTCCGAATCTGTCAAAGTATTTAGAACAATCACCACATCCAAGAAAACTCCCAGGATAACATGCAGCCATGTCGACGGAGATAACATTATTATACTCGTATTTAGTATTCCATAATCCACCGTGCCCATTTTCTATGCAACTTTTTTGTATATCCTCAATAAATTCTGATCTTGTAGATTTCCATGAATTTTTTCTTGAGCGAAATGAGCCGCTACCGATGGTACTGTAAAACAATTATTTAATAGTTGTCTAACTTTGACATCGTCAGAAGTATATCTTAGTGCAGAATTTCTCATTTCTTCATAAACAGATTCTGTACGATAAATATCACCATTAGGTTGTACAAACTGATCATAATCGTGTTCCGAACTCTGAAATAACCAAATAGATACAGGGTCACTTTTACTAATATTTTTAATAAAATCAAATATATGACCATTATAAAATTTTACCATTCTGTCTCGTGAAAATACAGTTACAGCATAAGTCCATGCATGTGCATTATGATCAATAATCGTTATAGGACTTCCATTTTTTGTATATTTTGGTTTGTACAATATCCCTCCCATTAGTGTTTTTACTGTTATTGGAAATCTTAATGACTTTTCTAGCTGAGCAACATCCTTAATATATGCAGCAGAATTTTTAACGGTTTCTGCCCATTCACATGTTTTTTACGTCTTGAATCTGTTAAACCATTACCACGCATCGCATATGTAAAATGTTCAGTAATGCACATCGCACACAGTTTATTCTTGACTCTGATAGTCTCTTCGGTTTGAGATCAGCAATATTATGTTTCTCATTCAGTAAAAACAATCCATATACCACAGAAGTAACTGGATACCCTCGCTCTAAATACGGTCTATCAATACCAGTCAGTGTTCCAGATTTGGATTTGTTACTTAATAATATCATTTTATTATTTCCAGACTGTATATGAATGGGTTCTCTCTTGTCACGAATTATCCAAATATTATCGTCTGTATTCACAATAATTTTTATTAAAATAAGATATTTTTGATTATCAAGGTGGTTAATAATTACTTCTGCTCGTTTGTCGTTCATTACATTAATATTGTTTTTAACTCTAAAAGTTGACCACACGTGAACAGCACCATCTTCTCGAAATTCCATTCTGGCCTCACGGATACGTTTAGTTATATCTGCATTCGTTAAGTTAGATCTTTCATCGAAACACTAAATTTATATCCTAATAGTCTGTCAAGATTAAATCTAATAGCAGATGGTTAAATTGCTGATAATCCTTCCATTGTTATAATTAAGACAAATATTCAAATTGAAATTTAGTATATATATATATATATATATATATATATATATATATATATATATATATATATATATATATATATATATATATATATATATATATATATATATATATATATAAATGATTCAAACAGAAAATAAATGTGTTTGTTTAAAAATTGGATATATTTCTTATTGTAATGAGTCATGCGTAAACAAATACTGCGGTTACAATATGTAGAGTATTAGACTTGGAAGTTCTGGACCAAAACCATGCATTCAATGTGGTATTGGAGGAAGAGGGAAAACGCAATTATGTAAAAATTGTGGGGGTAAAAAATATAGGGAATTTAAACGATATTATGACAAAAAATACATCGACAGGTAAATCACCTATAAAAACAGAAAATGATTATCTAACCAGATTTCAAAAATAATGATTGAAGCAAATAAATATTATATACAAGTGGAACAAAAAGAATTTGTGAGACATCAAATATATACCAATTATGAGGCATCCAGATATGGTGTTATTAGACATTGTAGACGAAAGAAACCACTCGGTTGTCTTAATAATGTTGGCTATTTTAAATTTAGTATTGATGGAAAACAAAGTTATTATTCACACAGGTTTAAAAACGAATGTTTTTATAGGAAAATCAAAGATGGATTTATTATTGATCACATTGATGGAAATCCTCAAAATAACGAAATTTCTAACCTGCAAGCTATTACGCCGAGTCAGAATTTCAGACGTGGAAATACAGGATCGTATAAAGTATTTAGAAAGAGAGCGATTAAATCCATAAATACAGAAACAGACCAAGAATTAATTTTTCCATCAATAAGTGCAGCAGCCAAATATTTTAGTATTCATCCACAATCGGTTCAATCTGTCGCAAATAAAACATATAAATCTGCATATTCAGTAAAGTATGACCAAAGGATTATATTTGAATACCTATCATTGTGTACCTTTACTCAGAACAATATCATTTTTTATATAAAGTTCAATTCTGTCAATCATGCCAAGGGTTTTATTTAGCTATAATCATTTCTAATCACATCTATATGGATACACCTTCACTATCGCTATCCTCAGTTTTACTATCATTTATTACCGAATCAAATAGCATAATCTTTCTCAATTGCATCACACGATTGTCTATCATTTTTTTCTTTCATATTCTTGAGATAATGCGCGTTTTATCTTTACGATTGAACACGCAAGAGGCGCAAATAGCTTTACTTGTGTGTCATTCACCAATTGTAAAGATTCTAACATATAATTATAAATTGATTTTATGAATCTGTAATTGGAAGATAATGTGAATTTATTTTGAAATTTTCTTTGTTGTAACGATTCAAACTCACACAAAATTTTTTAAGCATTAAAACCTTCAGATAATTGAATTCCGTCATGTTTTAATTTTTCAATAGCAGAAACAATAGCTTTGATATTTTCAATGTTCATTATATATATTTATTTGCTTAAAATAAAAAAATAATAGTAAATTGAATAAACTAAAAATAATAAAGGTAATATCTTTCAGAAATCTGTAGATATTCTTAGATTCACATGCTGTATTTATAAAACAATCTGACATTAGGCCCAAAAACAAAATAAAATTGATATTATTTACGCTAACAAACAAAAATTGAAATAAAATTGATATTATTTACGCTAACAAACAAAAATTAAAATAAATTATTATCTTTATTAAAATCTGTAAATGTGAGAAACTTTATAATTGAGTCATATATTTACACGACTTGTTTCAGAAATCTACAGATTTTGTAAAATTGAGTCATGTTTGCATGAATTATTTTAGAAATCTGTAGGTTTTGTAAAATCGAGTCATATGTTTGCATAAATTATTTATAAAAATCTGAAATTAGGCACAAAAAAATAAAATATTATTATTATTACGCTAACAAACAAAAATTAAAATATATTATTATTTATTTTTAAAATCTTTAAATGTGAGAAAATTTATAATTAAGTCAAATGTTTGCACGACTTCTTTCAGAAATCTGTAGATTTTGTAAAATCGAGTCATATGTTTGCATGAATTATTTCAGAAATCTGTAGATTTTGTAAAATCGAGTCATATATTTACACGATTTATTTCAGAAATCTGTATATTTTGTAAAATTGAGTCATATATTGCATGAATTTTTTTATATAAAAAATCTGAAATTAGGCCCAAAAACAAAATAAAATATTATTTATATTAGAATCTGTAAATGTGAGAAAATTTATGATTGAGTCATATGTTTGCACGACTTAATTCAGAAATATGTAGATTTTCTAGATTGAGTCATATATTTGCACGACTTTTTTTAGAAATATGTAGGTTTAATAAGATTGAGCCATATATTTACACAACTCATTTATTTAAAATAACATTTAACTTTGAAACATCTTCATTTCTTTTCTCCTACTCTAGGAACGTATATACAAATTAATATATAACGTCTCCCCGCGCAGGTCCACAATATTTACCATCTTGATTTGTGAGTTTGAAATTTATTCTTGACAATAACGGATTATGTATACGCAGGTAAACTTGATTTATTGGCTCAGATACAATCAGCCAGCCCGGAGGGGATTGGATACTAGATGAGTATAATATATACCCCTGCTGGGCTTGGTTAGACTTTGAAATATCGACATAGTAGCTACAATCAATTATATCACACGTTAAATTCAGTGCAATGGTGGATGTTATATTAACAATATTAGGTGAGATATGTCGTCCTGTTCCATATGGATCATTATTTTACTTAAGTATGTTTGGTGGTGGGGATTTTCTTCCCACTATTTAATTACTTCCGGATAATATTCTTCAATGAGATCATTTAATGATTTTTTTATCTGAGCTTTATTTAAATCTGGTATAATAAATGTTTGTAAATCCCCTTCTGTTATTTTATAATGATCGATAAATAACTGTTAACGTTCTCGATTGGTGAAAATATATTAACTAAGATTAGTTGCAATATTTATAATACTTCGATTGGCGATATACAAATCGAGTAGGATCCCATTTAAGTGTTTTACTGAATCAATTATTTGCTGCTTTACACTATAATCATATTGATATGATAATGAAATAAGTAAATTTCTTAAAACATTAAACGTTTAATCGTATTCAGGCTTAAGAGTATTCAGAAATTCTTTTATACATTTTTCATCAACAATCTGCCGATTCTTCGTCCTGGTTTCTACGGCAAAATCAAATGCTGAACTAGATATCTTGGGGATCGTTCTACCGACAAAATCGGTAAAATAATATCTATCGTTATTTGGATCAAATTTAAATCTTAATGAATTCCATGGATGTTGTTCTCGATATTGTGGATTTTTAGTGAATGTTTCTTCGCTCGTTTTAAACTCATCCTTATTTGGTTTTGAAACTCCATTATAAACAGGTTCAACTTCAAGCAAAACCTAGCACTGATCTAATCGAACTCTGATAAATATCTACAGCATAATCCGGAGAATTTATTTCAATCACCGACGATAATGCTGGTTCGTAAACAGTAATTGCTATTTTAGACTCTTTCCCGGTTAAAGACTTAATTCTGCGCTGGAATTCCTCATTAATCTGTTCTAACTGATAACTGCCAGTTGGAATACTAACAACTTGCCAATCGGGAGTTCCATCAGATTTGTTTTTATTTGCGAATACTAATGAATTATTTCGTTGTTGTCCACCAAATGGTTTTGATCTAATATTAGGCCAGCTAAAATAAACACGTAATTGATCTAATGCTATCTCTTTTGCTGGAATTGCAGTTGGAAAGTTAACGCTAAATTCAGGATTGGTCTATCTTATCGATAGCATAGTAGTTTTTGAAGGAGTTGTATTAGCGACGATCTGCTGAAATAACTCTCTTGACTCAATATCTCAACGATGTTCAGTAGCTGACATTATTGTTATTATTATTGTTTAATTCTCCAATTATTTTCTCAGCAGAATCACTAACAATTTTGAATGCTTCATCGTAGGTTTTAATTATCGTTACGAACTCCTTGTCAGATATTTTACCATTACTGAGATAAGTGAAAATATATCCAGATAGTTTAGAATATGTTGCTGTTGCTGTGTGCAATTTTATCATATACTCACGCAATTTATCATTCGCACATATGGCTATCTTTTTAGCAATAATATTAAAAATACCTGCTAGTGTCGTTGAATTTGAAACAAAAATTGTTATAATTGCTGGAGCTGTCATCGTTAATGTTGATAATATTAATCCGGATCCAGCAACAATAGCAGAAACTGAATATACAATTATATCAATGACGACCATACGTCTACAATATTTTTTTACTTTATTGTATAATGGTCGATGGTATTTTTTAGTTTGGTCAGGCATTCACACGCTTGATTATATCTGTGACGTTGAACTTCGATTGATGCCAGCGTAAACGTTCCTTCGGAATCTTTATCTAACAACAGATATAATTTTAAATGAATTCTCAGTCGATGGATTTGTAGTGGATATTCAAAAATCTGCAACACTAAGTACGGACACCTTATATATACCATTAATCTCTGAAGTATGTTTGATGGTATTATTTTCTGGAGTCCACGATCCAAACCCAGATGCAACTGTATACACAATATTTCTTATTTGATTGTGAGGAATTTTAATCAGGTTTGTTTTCTTAATAATATCATTAAGTTTTATATCAACATTTGGTGGCCTTCCAAAAATTTTGTTATTATTTCTGTTTATGTTTTCGCGAAAACTCAAAAACATATTCACGTGACTGGTAAATTCAGTTTCGATTTTGGTTATTCTATTAATGTTTGGCGTCTGTTTATCATCGACGAATTTTTTGTTGTAGCATTATTATCTGCAGTTGGATTTCCAAAATCTGTAATTATATTTTTGTTCATAATAAGGTCTCCATTAAATTCACCGCCTGCTTTTCTGACATAATCGTTAATTGATTTACCGGAATCCTGTATTGTACCCTGATCTCTAAAAGTTACGATATTATCATCAACTGCAGTAGGAATTCGTATAAGTACATCTGGTAGCTGTATATTACTCGTTTTTAGTCGTCCATGTTTGTCCTGAAAAAAAACACTTCATTTGGATTCACACTTGCGATATTAAATAAATCATCAATCTCATTTCTGAGTTGATCGGGGGTTACATATTTAGATAAATCACCTTGCTGCTGAGCTTTACCACGAGCAGATCTTCCATAAATATCAACCATTATATTTACTAATGATGTTTGTTTAAATGTGACAATGTGGTATATTCATGCACACCTTTATGAGGTGGTTTTCTTGGCGATGCCATGGATATAGCATTAAGTACATTAAGTACGTCTCGACCACATATTGGTGGATCAGTTAATGTTTGTGTAGGTAACGTTGAATACTAGATTGGCGCAGTATTATTACTGACATAATGAATATATTTTTTTGGTGGCGCTAATCCATATGAATCAAAATAAGTAATTCCACGTGGATCAATTGCATACACCACCCAATGGGTACCTGGTCCAGAATTATGATCGAGATTAATAATACCCTTTTCAATATTGTTTGATTGATTTGGTAATTGATCTCGCATAAAAACTCCTCTAAAGTTTTTTATTTTTAATTCTTTAACAGCATCGAGTAAATCAAAATTAGACATAGGCGAGATTAGTAAACTGTCCCTAGAAGTCTTAGACCTTTTCCGTATCAAAAAGGCGGGGTCCTTGATAATCTGAGACCTTTTCCCTTTTTTAGATGTTCGTTTTATTCCCTGTCCGGTCGCTTTCTTTAATGCCATTCCAGCGGCTGTTCTAACAGCGCCTGATGCAGCTGCTTTTTGCAACAGCTGGGGCTGCAGCGGCTATCAATGCTGGTATAGCTGCGAGAATAGGAAATATTCCACCCGTTTTAAAAGTATCCTTAATAGCTGCCGCAGAAAGATCAAGTTTGACACCTTTGTTTTATTTTTATTCCACAATTATTATTTGATGCTGATTGCAGTCTTTTGACCTGACCAGGAGTCAGGGTAACATTAACGTAATTATATCACCTTTATAATACTGATAAATAATCTAATTACACATTACATATTTTCTACTGGAGCATAAACGACTCTCATTCGTCCACCAACACCTTCTATGAGCATTGATCTAAGTATAACAGCAATTGCTCTATAATTATCAATAGTTCCTCTATTAACACTATCTCGAAAATATATATCGACTACTGATTGTCTGGTCAAATCTAAATGTTCGAGCGAAAAGTAATAAATAGGATATAAGCTTGTAAAATCTTGTTGTGATATTTGTAATCCAGTATCAAGATTTTGATCACGGCCCATAAACTACATAAGACGATGATATGCACGTGCTACATGATTTTGATCAAAATTAAGTAATATATCCTCGGATAGTTCTTGATGTCCATATATCCTTAACGAAACCTCAGAAACACCAAGAATGTCAAATATCATAATACTACGCGTTCGATCATTTACTCGTGCAGCATTTTGTAATGCAATAAATATGTCTTGGTGCAGAAACACCTTGCTGAGAGGCTACCTGCCAGGTAAATAAACCATTAATATTACTCTGGATAGCATCTGTAGTCATTGTCAGCCATGATAGCATTGATTTACCGCCTTGATTCATAAAAGATAATAATTGTTGTTCTTCATGTATTGATGGGGTCATTACTGCCATCCAGAGACTAAGTTTTGTAAGAATTACCATACCAGCATCACTGGCGGGTCTCCATATTGCATCATCATCTGCAGCTTTTCGTACTAGGACAACTGTATGTTTGGCTTCGAAAATGACTTTTCTGACATTTCTACAAAATCCAAAAATAGGTGATAAAGGGAATTGCACATGAAAATATTCTTCTATTTCCTTTTAAAATCGCTCGACGTGATCTAAATCCTAAGTTGAAATCTGGATCTACATTAATAATCATTCTCTCTACATCTGTTGGTGCGTTTCTAGCAAAATTTCATGGTTGTCCTATTTCATATTGTTGATATTCTGGAGAATCAGAAGTATCTTTTACAAACAACATTGACGGATCAGCTGATCTTGAATAATCGTCGCTGTATCTTGCAAGACCAAGTATGGTTGTAGCTACGTCAACATCTTTTTGAATTGATTCAATAGTTTTTTCGTCAATCATGTACGTAGCGCTATCAAGCAACGCCATAATACCATTATTAACAAAACCAACACTAGTTTCGGTTGCATATTCAGTATTATCGGTTTTTAATATTTCCCTTTGACTTCAATAAAAGCTTCTGAGGGCAGAAAATATATATTTGCATCATGAACCTGAAGTTCAATTCTTCCTCGTTGATTTGGAATTCGTGCTTCATAAGAATAATACTGATAATCGTGTATAGACTCATCTTTGAGAACTGGTAGATCCATGTCAAACGCGGGGACACTCATACGCTTGAACATATTTATTATAATTATTATCGTCTAAAACGAAGACCATTTCGGGAAGTGAGACCACTTCCTGCTATCAGACAAGCAGGTATGTTTTTCTCTTTTTCTGATAAAGGTATATCAGCCATAGATGGCATCGCCATTGCTGCTAATTTTTGATTAGCGGCTTGATTAATTATTTTACTTACACTTGCGGGCATCACCTCAGTACTGGGCAATATCTCCGACTGAGATCGGACAGGTTGTGGTCTGCGTATTAGTCTTGATAGTCTATCTTTGATTGCTGAGAATGCTTTACTGGCAAGGTAACCAGCAGTGTCTATAACTTTTTCACGATCAACATCAATAGCTTTCATACCCAGCTATTGGGGCTAGTCTTCTAAATAAACCCTGAACAATATCTCCTAACCAATCTCCGTAGGTTGCCCTGTAAATCGGTATTCGAGAATTAATTACCCTGACCATAGTTGGTCCACGTTGAGAACTGTGTATTATCATTTTATTATTAATTGACTTTATCACTAATTGTATCTAATCACAGTGACTTAGTCGCTGTGACTTAGTCACTATAATAGTCATCGGCAATTTCATTAATAAGTGATCGATAAACATCAATATCCATAATACCGCCACTAAATAATCGTTTACAAATATCTGCTGCTTCGTTAATGATATATGGGTAATTATTACCAACTCGTTTTCATTCAATCAGAATTTCTAGTCGTTCAACATCAGCAAGGACGTTGTTAGGACACTGAGTAATAAGATCACTTCCGAGGAGGTATCGGACGGCCCGTCTTCACTTTTTATTTGGGCTGGTTGTGATTTTGGAGATTTTGACAATAATTTTTGTTCATGTGTATACCTTAATATTTGTTGTATTGATGGCGGTGATGATTGTCGTTGCTGTTCTAGTTGTTTTGGCGTTTTTTGTTGCTTTGGTGGTTTTTGTATAAAGTTAATATACTGTATATAATTAGGATCATTATTTTCGACCCGACTAACGTTATAGTGTATACGTAATATCCATTTGTTCCAAATATAACTACTTACAGATTTATCAGCATATTTATAATTTAAAATCTTTTTTTATCAATGAAACTTTTCACAGCAAGCGCAGGTAAATCTTCTATATTTTTAGAGCTTTTAATATCAGCAATAGCATATACGCCAAATTTATGACTTATTTTAGATAGATCATTAATTTCAGCACGAGTTTGGTCTGCATCTTCAGGAATTTCTGGGACAGGCATTGCATCAGCTATTTCGGCTGGAAGTTTTTTCGAGAATTTTTTTTGTTTTCTTAGTTCTTTTTTCTATTTTCTGAATTGCTTTAGCTGTTTTTCTAACACAGGTTGAATATATTTAGTGGTATCTGATATCGGTTTAAATAACTGTTTTGTATCCTCCTCAAATTCACCTTGAGATTCCTGACGCGATTGTAGTTGTTGTTTGACAGCATCACGGATAGGTAAAGATTTTTTAATTGCCTCTAAACGCTCTCGGCTTAATTTAGCTGAGAGTGGTTCGCCAATATTCATTATTAAATAATATTTATAATAGATGCTTAATTAAATTGAGTGCTGGTAAACAAAAATCGTTAAAAATGCTTTTCTATTCTCTGATAAATTAAAGATAAAATAAATATTTTATTAATTATCATGTCTATCCACAAATTTATTATACAATTATATTAAAAGGCAGATAAAAACACCATTTTATATAAAATTAGTATATAATAAAGCGCGATAACTATGCTCTGAATCTATGTTGAGCAATAGATTATTATTTCCTATTGCGCATTTAGTCGAGGACGGATAAAATAAATCTTTTTTCTGACAATTATTACCTAATTATCTGTTGCCTTGCGTGTCGGACTGCGATCAGGGATTCATTTTTAAAATGCCTCACAAGATAATGCAGTCACTCGGTCGCCTGATATATTCGGCCCACAACACGGTTCGGACGCTAGCATAGAACCTTGCACTATACTGCTCGCACTTAAGGCACTCTGTGTCTGCATCGGTCTATACGTAGTACATTCAAGCCACACATACCAGACCTATTTTTTCTGACAATTATTACCTAATTATCTGTTACCTTGCGTGTCGGACTGCGATCAGGGATTCATTTTAAAAATGCCTCACAAGATAATGCAGTCACTCGGTCGCCTGATATATTCGGCCCACAACACGGTTCGGACGCTAGCATAGAACCTTGCACTATACTGCTCGCACTTAAGGCACTCTGTGTCTGCATCGGTCTATACGTAGTACATTCAAGCCACACAAACCAGACCTAGCCGCCAGGTACACCTGCCTGCCTGCCAGCCCCAGATCGTCCGCAACCTAGAGGTACCCTGTACCAGATAGCGCCTAGGTCAGCCTAGTCAACAGCCCCAGTATTATTCGTATAGCGAACAATGAGACAGGGTGCTTGCTCGGTTCGCAAGGTCGCTGTACACATTCTATACAAATGCTACACCAATTTTGTTCACTTTCATTGAAGCACCCTAAATTTGCGTTTTTTGTCTATATAATAGTGCCGGAAACGGTATATGGGTAGTTAGTTAGAAATGATTATATTATATTCTTCCCCGTTCATTTCAAACCATACGTCTCGCTAAGCGACCACAGGCTTGGTCACTACGAACCCGGGGAAGAATCAACTCTGCTGGTATCGTTCACACACAATAAACCCATAGCTAATGCATTGCGTCCCATATAATGGTACCGAAAACTATATGTGGGTAGTTAGATAGAAATACCTGATAAAGAAACAGTTTCGCTAAGCGAGAACCCGGGAAGAAATTTCAGGTCTTGCGGGAAGAAAGTTACGGTCCAAGTAGAATTTCTAACTAACTACCCACATACCGTTCCCGGTACTATTATAGGGGAAAAATGCAAATTTGCAGTGGGTTGGGTCTGAACTATATTGTCATAGATAATTCCTCGAGCCCGTGTAACGACCCAACGACCCAACTCGTGATTGAAAGAGAAGAATGTAAACATAAACCGAAAAAAAACGGCCTGGATATTAATCCCATGGACCGAAAACATAATCTGAGGCAATATGAACCGAAAAAAAAACGATCATGAGGTAGTAAATCCGTAAACACTATGGACCTAAATTACAGTCTGGGCATTAAGCCTGTATACATTATGAACCGAAAATGAGAGAAGACGTATAGAGAGACAATGGAATGCACTTGTGGGTGATATTGATGACGATGAGGAATTTGAAGGTACGCTCAACGTGATTTTGTTTGGACGAAAAGGCACGCAGCAGGGAGGGTGAATCTCTACATGATATTGCTCTAGTTTTTAACAAAAAAATAGTTCAATAACATTAGGAAAAAAGTCAATAATAGAATAACAAAACTTAACTAATCTCATGCTATTTATTATGCGGTTTTTAACCGGCCGTACGGTAACATAAAATTTAGAGATTTTGGTTTATGGTTATTGACCTTTTTCAGCCTCTATAGAAACCCTTATTTCAGGTTAATTTCACGAGCAAAATTTTGTAGGATTCACCCTCACTGCTGCTCATTTTTATACCAGTGATCATCGTTACTTAAATCGATACCAAAATCAAAAGCTACAATTTTTCGTTTGTCGATTTGCCCGTAAAACAAAATCCCGTACAATCGTCCGCGTAAAGGCAGATCTTACAGGTCTCTGTTGCACCTGACATTTGAATACCTATAATATCTGGGTCATTTCGAATTTTAATTGCAAATGGTTCAAACACTATAACATATACAGGTTGGTTAAGACTGCAACATTAACGAACTATTCTAGAAATTAGAATGGAATCTGAAATAAAATTATTTACTATAACTGATAAACGAGTATCAGTATAGAAAATAGAGATACATTTAATAAAATTGGGGTGAAATCTCTAATCTTGTTAACAAGTTGATAATTTACCTTATCGAATGCCTTCTTTTGATCTAAGGATATAAAAGCACATGATGGTTCTTTGATCTATGAAGTCACAAATATTTCGTATAACGTGACCGTTGTCAAAAATAGATCGGTCGTTAGCTCCACCTATTTTTTATAGAATTTTGTAATCTAAATTTAACAGGGAGATAGGACTCCAATTTTTCATATTTACGTTTTGAGGATCCTTACATAATAGCGCTGTATAGGATAGTTTTTTGTGAATCAGATAGTGTTTGATTCAAAGATCAAATTGTATAAAAGGACGAAAGCGTCACCTAAGAATTCAAACAAAACATGACTTAAAACTCTTTTGTGAGACCGACAGGTCCAGGTGATTTATTTGGTTTCATGATAGTTAAAAATTTCCAAATTTCTGCTTTAGAGATTGGTCCAATAAGAAAACAGCTATCTTCTGCGGTTAATTAAGGTAAACCAGTCTAAAATTCTTCAAATAATTATTCAATTGTTTCAGTGGTAAATATATTTGAATAAAACTTTTCGAAACAGCTTAAATTATCAGCTCTAGAGTTATAAGTCTCGTTAACATACCATATTTCCGTGATTTCTAGGAACCCTTCCTGTTTTTTAATTGCAAAAAGAATTGGGTCGCTCTTTCGTTATTATCTAGAATTTTTGCTTTGCTCCTAATCACTGATCCCATATATTTTTCATTTTGTAATTCCTTGATAGACATACGGAGTTCTTGTATTTTAAGAAAAAGTTCGTTTTTAACTACATCATTTTTGTTTCAGATGTTTGTAATCTTTTTATCGTTGATTTTATTGCATAGATTTTAATGTTACTAAGTTGTTTGGAGTTTCGAATTAATTCTTTATGCTACGTTACTGCTCGGTCAAGGTAACGTAAAAAATAGAGTGAGGATAACAAACTTTGTAAATTTTAACAAAAATTATTTGTTTTCCTAGAAAACATGAAATAGTGTAAATAATTTAAGCAAGACGTACAGTTTACAGAAATGATCCACATTTTGTTCAAAATAGAAAATTAAGTCCTTTAAAAAGTTCTAAATACAGTCTAAAGTGTCTGAAGTTCCGGTTTAAAATGGCGGACGTCCACCTCAGACGAAGGCTAGCTGAAAATTCCAGAACGTGCACATTAAAGCAGTGTGTGGTGTCCGGTTTCCAATTTAGAATATTTTGGGAAAAATGTCCAGATCATTAATGTTGATCTCCAGGCAACCTTTTAAAAAAATAAAGCAAAAATAGCTGCTCTAACAAGACATGTTGTTCTAAGTAGACACACGAACATACAACTTCTTCTGGCACAAAAGTACCTTTTCTAAGTTAATAGAAGTTGTATAACTGACTTCACGATTCTACGACTGTGTATGACTCTGCTACAACTGCTTGTCCGTGACTGTGTATGACTTACCAAAACCTCAAACATATAAATGAAGCTAATGCGTTGTTTGAATTGCACGCGCAAGAGGACGAATGCAATTTCGTAATACATTAGGAAAGCCTGATCCAGTATCAGCAAATCGTTTTCATGGCTATTCATGAATGTTTACTTGTAATGAATTTGTTATTATACATAGCACGTGCTCATATGACCCACATCTATGACTGAAGTAAACACTGTTTTTTAAAAACAAACATTAATTATATTATTAATAATTCAATTAATTGAAATAGAATGAAATAAAAATAGATTTTTACAAAATTGATTCCTTAATACACACAATTAAACTACATTTTCGTAACACTTCCCCCCATAAAGAAAATATAAAGTTTTATGTAATAAAACTCTTTTTCATAACAGATGTAAATTCTACATAAAGTGCAAAATTATATAAGAACTTATGAATTTACAAAAATAACATTTGTACACACGGGAAAGTGCGTCCTCAATGACATTATCCTTTCCTTTTATGTGCCTGATATCAAGATTGTATTCTTGTAAAAATAAGCTCCATCTCAACAGCCTCTGATTCGTATTAGTCACTCTACCGATAAAAGTGAGGAGGTTGTAATCATTAAACACAACAACCAGAGAAAGAGCCGAACTAATATAAACTTCGAAATGCTCTCTTGCCAGTATTAAAGCCAAGCTCTCCTTCTCAATTTTGGATTAGTTTCTCTGGTGTTTATTCAATTTCTTAGAGAAATAACACTTTGGATATTCAACACCATTCTGGTAATCTTGAAGCAAAACTGCTCCAACACCAACATCACTCGCATCTACAGATAGTTTAAAGGACTGACTCAAATCAGGAGCCGTTAGATCTGGTGCACTTTCAAGTATGGCCTTTAGTCTATCGAAAGCTTCTTGACATTTTTCAGTCCAAATAAACTTGTTTTTCTTTCTCAACAAGTTTGTCAGAGGTTCAACTACATCAAAAACATTAGAACAAAATTTACGAAAGTACCCAGCCATACCTTAAAATCGCATCAGCATGACCTTAGCATCTATAGCTTTAATCTGACCATGTCCCACAATCTGTCCCAGAAAGCTAACACATGCACGACAGAACTCACGTTTAGATAAATTAATAGTCAGATCTGCATCCGTGAGTCTGTCGAAGAACTTTAGAATCGTAAATATTCTTTCTAGGTGATGTTGCAAATGATGACATCAATGTATGCATTAAAGTTGTCTAGACCATAAGTTATCATGTTCTTAAGGCGTTGAAATGTACTCTGAACAAAAAAAGTTCATCCCAAAAAGACCACTCTGTACTGGTAGAGTCCATTTGGAGTAAAATAAAATAGGGCATTTCATTTATTTTGATCTTTCCATTACATGAATTTGCCAAACAGTTCTTATAAAAAGTCAAATTTTGTGACATATTTGGCATTTACAATTTTGGCGATACAATCATAGATTCTTGGCAGTGGAAACGAGTCTGTTTTTTGTCACAATGTTCACCTTCCCAACATCAGTTCACATTCGGAAAGTTTTATCCTGTTTCGGAAAAAGAATGCACGGTGAGCTCCAATCACTCTAACTGGGTTCTATAAAATCATTGTCCATTAATACTCCAGTAAATACTGAATCTTTTTTCGTATATTGCTGTTTTAAATGATTCATTCTGTATTAGTGTTGTTTCACCGGTTTCAAATTACTATTTCAACGTCGTAAAAAAAATTTGTCCTTGTACGCACATCTTGAAACAATTGCTTATATTCAAACAACAATTGTTTAAGTTCACTTTTTGATCTTGCAAATGAGAAAGTTTTTGATCTCGATTTTCATAACTTCCGAATTCTGCAGACTTGTTGTTCCAAGGTTAGTAGGATCCAGCTGAATTCCTTCCTGCGAATCTTTTAGTGGGACAGGTGCAACTAACCTATTATTTACTTGGCTATTTATTTAAAAACAGCAGCACTCTATTAATTTCATAGTCTTGAGTACTAACATTATAATCTAAATCATTTTCTTCTTTACTTTGTAGTGGCCATAAAAATTTTAATTGCAGGAAATTCTGTAGAATTCGCAAGAGAATGGAATTTATTACAGGAATCTAACATTTTCTTTAGTACACTTTATTAAAATCCTAGTTTCTCTTTCGGCTTTAACTGCTGAACGCCAAATTCAAATGTAACAAGCTGGAACACACCAGACTTTAACGATGACCTTTGACGAAATTGATAAAACTTGAGAAAGTCAAATTGAGCATAAGTTCTCAAAGGAATTACTTTTCAAACACATGTTGACACACGCTTTATTATCAAGAAATTTTGGTTACATGTCATGGTGCTTGGTAAGAGATCGATGCAATCTACCACAACTCGAATGAATGGTTTGTCAAATGCAGGAATTAGTTTCAAATGAGCTTTTTGAATCTTTTAATTTGGTTTTTCTACAATATGACCTATACGACAAGATTTGCAAAACTCTGAAACATCACTTGATTTTGGGGCAATAGAATTGAGTGCAGATCCTGTGATACGTTTTATTTATTCACAAATGACCAGTCATACATGTTTCATGGGCCTTGCAAAGTATTTCCCGTCTGTAAGGTTTCGGAACCACAATTGGATATTGCAATGACCACTTGTCAGTATCAGGTACCTCGAGAGTTCTCAATTTTCTAATAAGAATTCGATTGTAATGAAGTAAGAGACATGTACTTCAGTTGCTTCAGTTTCACTAACGGACCGTTGGAACAAACAGGATGTATCAGTATCCTTCTTCTGTTCAACGAAAAGTGATTTTCCTTTATCATCCTGATCAGATAAAAGAGGAGTATTCAAAAGATGATCACTATCATCAACACCTATCAACTGATCTAAATTAGAAGTGAAAGTGACCTCATCAAAAACCTGACCAATACATGAGTCAGCTAGAGGAACAAAGTCCTTATCAAAATCAGTCTCATGAGCTTTCTTTGCCAAAGCTCTGGTAACTAAATAAGCTGAATATATTCAGGGATCTCTTTTTCAATAAGATAAACTTTCTGATCCAAAGAAGGCTTGTTAGTTACAAATCCATTAACCACAACCTTGTCTCCAGCTCAGTCGTTGCCTAGCAGCAAATGAACGCACTCAAAGGGTAAGGTATACACTACAGAGACAGTCACATGACCTGAAACTTCAGGCTGATGACAAATTAACAGAATGGAGAGGAACATTAGCAAATCCGCACTCTACTCCCTAAATGAGAATACTCATTAGAACAGGCCTTCTCAGAAGAAGGCAAGATATCTGAAACTAAAACACTCTGAGAAACTCCAGTATCTCTTAAAATTTTAATAAGGATGGGATTGGCCAAATAACCCAAGAGTGATATAGAACCCTTTGACATGAACGGTTCAAAATTCTCCAAAACACAGCTAGACAGGTTTATCAAACCCATCAAATGTATTGTTTTCAATACATTATCTTGACCTCTTAGAAATAAGTGCATTTGGGATAGGTATATCTTGATTTTGGTGCCTATATTTCAATTTGAAGAACTCAGAAATGACGTGTCCTTTTTTTCTTCAAAATGTAATCTCATTTCTTCTATAAATCCAAGTTTTTCTTTTTGTAATTGTAATTGTATTTGCCTATAATTTTTTTCTCTTTTTCTAATTGTGCCCTCTGAAATTCAAATTTATATTTTAACTTACATTATGCAATTTTAACGTCAGAATCGGTTAATGTCTTACTACCAGATGCCAAAACACTTTTGTTCAAGATATTCTTCTCTACCAATGTTGAACTATAATGTTCTTGATTTCTTGTTTAGTTAAAGAAGATTTTGATACGGATAGTTCATACTTTCTGGCACGTTCAAGCAATTCATCCTTCCAAAAACTCTCCAACTGACGACCATGTATAGCCTATCTTGTGCTGAAAATGGCGTTAAACCCTATAACAGCATAACAACAACATTTACTTAAATAAATAGAGTTGTGCATAATTGATTCTTTAACACACAATTAAACTACAGGGTCGTAACATTTAAGTTTATGTTGTAGCTCATCCAAATATTCTAGTGCGAGATTGTAATATAGTTCTCTTTGTATTAGGTTAGGAATGAGTATTTGCAATGTAGTATGGTTAAAATGCGAGTTATTGCATTTCCAGTATCCCTTACCATATGATATTGATGAGTTACATGTGATGGATAAAATTGCTGCATCGTGGTCAGACTGAGTAAAGTTAACTATTATCTAGTTAATTATGAAATCTGCTATGTTTTGTGAAACATATAGTCAATCCAGTCTACTTGTAACAATTGGTAACAAGAGTCTAGTGAATTCCGGTACCATTGTATATATTGTGATGAAGGGTTCAATTTGGGAAAGGTATAAGTTAGATTGATTGTTAGGTATATGAGTTTTCAATGCTTGCATGGACTTATCACTATAATTAGTTAGGTTACCAACTTCGAATCGGCGTTGAGTTTTCATATATGTTTACAGAACGGTATGGTGTATTATTAAATTTGAGTTCAGCACAAATTATTCTACCGTCACAATCAGTTTCATATTTTATTAAAAAAAATATGTAAGGATTAAAGTTAATAATAGTGAGTCTAGATGAACGACTCGAGCCAAAACTCCATACGACACAGTTACTTTGTAATTTATCTTGAATTTTTAAAGTAACGGTTATATTTTCTACACGAGTTTCCTGTAGAAATACACGTCAATGTTATGAGCAGATAACAAGTTTATAATTTCTTTTTTACGGGAGAAGGGAACCAGACACATGCCGCACACTTAATCGAAAAAAACAACAAAACAATAAATTATTTTCATGTATTTGTGTTTTTCCCTGATGTTTTGCTATTTTATGTTAAACATTATAAAAAGAAATTCGATACAAAATTGTATTATGTTCTCAATTGTTTGGGAGTGGGGTGGGAATTTATTCCTAGTGTATCGGAAGGTTCACTCATCCGATAGGGTTTCATTTACACTATCGGGGTTGTTCCCATTGTATTATTCATGTGACCTTGGCTAAAGGTTTCCTACGTCATATGTATGCTATATGCATTGTGCTACATTTCATGTTGCTATATACTATAATTGTGAGGACAGCCCCTTTAAACAAATCACTACCCAGTTTTCCTAGAAACAAAACTTATAGTAAATGTGTATATATTGTCAATTCCTTCATATTTAATATACAAACATATACGGACAATTTTTTTTATTTCATTTATGTTATTAGTTAATATATAGAATTTTTAATTTTGGACTTTTGTAAGATGAGACGTTCCATAATGTATTTGAAGAAAACACCTAATCTTTTAATTGAATTTGCGTAGTGGAACGTCTCTCTCTCTCTCTCTCTCTCTCTCTCTCTCTCTCTCTCTCTCTCTCTCTCTCTCTCTCTCTCTCTCTCTCTCTCTCTCTCTCTCTCTCTTTATATAGGTAATTTATGTTGAACTATTAGATGCAGTAAGTATGTTACTCCCTGCATGTGTTTAAACCAATTTCCATTAAAATTATTACAAGTTTTCCAAAATTGTCAAATGTAGTACTGTTTTTATCTGTATTGACTCAAAGATCATTGCTGAATAATGCAAGGATATTGATTTTACTCATATGTTGTTTATTAATGGAATGGTATGTCCATAATAAGTTAAAAGACGTTTGTGTACGTGAGGCACAACTGTTTCTTGCTGTCTGAACTCGAGATGAGTAGCGTTCATTATAAATGGTAGTATTATTCGCAACGATAATGTAGTAGGGAAGAGACTATACTTAAGAAATAAAATACGATACAGGTAAAACACATGAAAAAGACATGTAATCAGGTAAAATATATGAAAAATATATGAACATGGAAATGGTTACTACAAATGTTGTATAATAATAATAACTGCAAGATTGTATAAAATTCCTGGTACATCCATATGCAATGGGAACATGGTCTTCGAGATAGAATAAAAAAATTGAAAGAAGTAAAGTCTTCTACTTGGATTTTTGGTCCTATCATTGTACAAAGGCTGCATATTTCACAGAAATTGTAGTAGATGTGGACACACCGGACACACTTTACACAAATGTCAAGGAGACTCAAAAACTACATTAACAACTGCCTAAGCAACAAGCACAGGAAGAACAACGACGGATAATTAAACCGAATCCAGATAAGCTTCCCAAACAACAACAGCTACAACAATCCAAACCAAAAAGCAACCAGATCTCTCCATTAAAACAAATTTGAGAACAACACAATAAGAGATTAAACAACAAATACAAGAAGAACAACGACAGGTAAAACAGGTACAAGTTATCCCGAGTCAAGAACAGATCCGAAAACAACAACAGTTATGCAATTCAAACCGAAAAGCATCCAAAATTCCCCATCAGAGCAAATTCAAGAACAATAACAGCAGATTAATCAACAAGTACAAGAAGAACAACGACAGTTCAAACAACAAGTACAAGTTAAGCTGAGTCAAGAACAGATTCCACAACAGCTGCAACAATCTAAACCAAATAACATCCAAAACTCCCCATCAAATCAAATTCAAGAACAACAACAACAGACTTCTAACCCGAATCCAGAACAGCTTCGAAAACAACAGCAGATACAAAACTCCTCATCCAAACACTATATAAGAGTCCAAACAAGATCAACAGAAACGCCAGTATTAAAGAACCCTACTTTGCAGTTTGCGTTAAACTTGGCATTAATAGGCTTACAAATAGCAGAGACAACAATAGAATAATCTGATTCAGAATTCAGAAACAGAGAAATAGAGAATAAGAGAACGAAGAAATGCAAAAAGAAAAAAGAATAAACAAATAGAAGAAAAAAGTAGATCAGAGAGGAAAACGCTACTCAAAGAGACGAACCATTACATGGTACATTGACTTACATGATGAATTTGAAATGCAAAAAATAAAAAAAAATCATATTATCTAAAGGAAATGGAATTTTACACATATAACAATTTTGACAAAACGTTCCTGTTAACATTATAATATACCTTAGACAAAATTACCATAATAGAAAAATCAATACATGTAGGGCAGGAGTGCATCTCTAAATGGTCTGCAAAGATCAACAAGGGAGACAAAGAGATAAAAAGATAACAAGATAAAAAAGAATGAGATAAAAAGAATGATGATATTCATAAGAAAAGAATTACAAATTATGATTAAGTTAGACAAATACCTGAAATCTTTGTAATATAAATTATAACCAAGACTAGTTCTGAAATGTTTAATCCGTTAGGCTTATTCATTATCCTTTCTAATGTCCGTGTGTGAGCCGGGTCCATTTCTTTGCATTAATTGTCTGTGGGTGTTCCAAATTCGTTATAACGTAATTCACAATTAGTTGTAAATCAAATCAGGATTTTGTTTACTTCCATACTTGATTCATCTTCAACGTGGGTCTTCTTAGATCTTTTCGATGTCACTACTTACCACGTGTACGTGCCTAAATCAAATAGTTCTCTTTTAGCTATTGTTTTAGTTTGGGTTGATTTTTCGTCCGCGAAATTATCTACTTTTGCGTCTACTTCCTCCTCTAACACATGGCTGGCGTCTGCGAAACTGAGATTGGTTGTGAGATATCTGGGTTGCTCTCACTGGACACAGGGTTGATGTGATTGGAAGTGTTTTTATTTTCGTTGCTGCAGCTAATGGGCGTGGCGTAGGTGATTGTGGGGCGACATGTCCTTGATTATTGACGACTGATCCATAAGTTTTTCTGGGAAGTCTTTTCTTAGATGCCCTGTCTGATGGCATCTCAAGCAAATTGGGAAAGGCGGCCAATCATGGTTATGAGCATACTACATGTTCCAAGTGGGAAGATGTTTTTGCTGTCAAATTCTGTGGTGCGAAATTTCACGGTTCGCGTTCCATTTTCTATCAACGTATCCTTATTTATTACTGTCTTGTCTCTAGTTATTTCGAGAACCTCCCTGTAATTCCTTAGTAGATCCTTAATAATGACGTCATTTACGAATAGTGGCAGCCAGTAAATCCTCAAGTCTACAATCAGGTAATCAACGTATTTTATGCCGTCTCCAGTAGCTCCTTTGGCTTTCTCCTGATATCGCAAGACTGCGTGCCATTGGGTTTATTCCCCATCTCTATACAGGCCTTCTATATCTGTAATATTACAACCTGCAGCATCAAGTCTGCGGAGGATATCTTCGCAAGAAATCCTACCTTCTTCTTTAATTGTTCTCAGATATACGCATGAAATTACAAATTTGGATTTATTTACCTCCACTCGGCGATATATAAAGAATTAAGAATTTCAACTTTATCTAAAATAAAGTTTTGTTTTTGAAAATACATTGTATTTGCCACAGTAAAATGTGAACTGCGGAAAAACTCCGTGCTAAGCACGGTACTCCCTGGTCCAGGTAAGAATTATTATATCTAGAATAACTTTATGATTCAATTACTTGAGTATAGAGATTAATTCAACCATATGGTATTTTCATATACAACGACATATAATAAATTGACAGAGCACGTGTAATACGTTAATTGTGTGCGCGTTGGATAATATTGTACGAATTAAATTAACTATTTATCTGTACTTAGACTAAACTTGATCTAAAATCTTTAAATCTTAATGATACGTAAATAACAATTCATTACTATAATCAAATACTTTTCTAAAAATTTTAAAAGCTAAGTTTAAATATTTGAACTAAGCATTCATTAATTTTAATGAATGATAATTAAATACTTTTCTAAATATTTTAAAAACTAAGTTTAAATATTTGAACTAAGCAGTCATTATTTTTAATGAATGTTAATAACATATAAGATTATTCCAATTTTTTGTTTTCAAAATGTTAACTTAACTATAATGACTAAAAACTAAAATTAAACAATTTTGACTAAAACCTTATGGCACCTGAACTATTGTTCACGTGTTCCCGGAAGTGTAGTGTGAATGCTGCTCCTGCTATATTATATCTTTAAAAATCCAAAGCATGCTGTTTAAATACTTGCATGGAACGTGGCTGACTGGGGACGTCGCACTCAGAAGACAAATCAGACAAATTTTAAAATGTCTTCTTTGTAAGAAATATAATTATACAAAAATAAACATGTGATACTGAGTTTGAAAAAACAAGAATATAAAGAGATGTAACTAAACTAATTTTGTAAATGGAACCATATAGAAAGAATATTCTTTTATATTTGGACGGGAATTTTAAAAAAGCTGACTACATGAAACTAATTGAATGTATTATTTATGTAAAAACAGATGCAGATAAGTAATAACAAGTAGAAAATAACATTTTTCATATTAACGATGGCTACCATATTTTAAATATATAAATAAATAAATATATATATATATATATATATATATATATATATATATATATATATATATAAAATTAAAAAAATAAATCAAATGATTTAAATTATATGCCTAAGCATGAATGACAATGAAATGAAAAGAGCCCCATATATTACCGTCAAATTTTACAGGCTGTGCTCCAGGTATCCCTTATATAATCATATGATTTCAATGGCAGTGCTTTTATTAGTACTGTAACCATATATATATATATATATATATATATATATATATATATATATATATATATATATATATATATATATATATATATATATATATATATATATATATACTGAAGTATCCTACTCTTTCCATGAAAAAGAATAATTTGAAGGAAATTTAAGTAGTAATACATGAAGTTCAGCATTCCCCCGCAAATAGATTACATGTACGGTACTAAACCTTTAAAGCTAAGATGGCTGAATATTTTAATTTTCAGGTTTCATCTCACATTTTGGAATAATTAAAATCAATTATTAAATCAGTTAAAGAAAAGCTGAATAAAATGACATGATTGGTTTGATAATGAATATTCAAATTCATGGTAAACAAGGAAGCATTGATGAAAAGGTTTAGCATTTTTAAAATAATACAATAATTGTAAAGTTATCTGTCCTTACAAAATCTTGGAATCCCAATGGTTATCATAAATACACACAGTAACCCCAATAAGACTTTGAGACCTTTGTTAAAGCGTTAACAATCTAACTGGATGTGTGTTGTGCTTATTCTTTTTGGTAGCCTTTGGTTTTGGACCAACGGGTGTTAAAGCAAACAAGTTATTGTTAGTATTTGCAACATAATATTCATTCCCGACATGAGTGTACATTCTTCAAGACAAGGAAACAAGACACGAAACCAATTTAGATCATGATGCACACTGAAATGTAATCATGTAGTCATGACTGATTAATAACTAGCAACATTAGAAAAAAGAACCATATCAGTCACATTAATTCCTTCCCTTTTCTAAATTGAATAGTGATACATATAATCTGATGATTGGCTTACAATTCATCTCCCTTCAATCCTTGCAGTTGTAAATGTCTACAATAAATAAAAATCAGATATAAAAAAAATTTGAAATATCAAAATAAATCAACATAAGGAAAACTTGAGTAAGACAGACCTTTTGTGAAAACAAATTCGAGTTGTGTGATATCGAACAGTATCTTGTATGTATGTATGTATGTATGTATGTATGTATGTATGTATGTATGTATGTATGTATGTATGTATGTATGTATGTATGTATGTATGTATGTATGTATGTATGTATGTATGTATGTATGTATGTGTGTATGTATGTTCAGCAAGGATAAAATTGATACATTTGAGCATAAGAAGAATGATAAATAATTCTAAACTGTGAACCCAACCTACTAAAACAAGGCATCAGAAGACAGCTTTGAACATTTTATAAAATCTTCTGAACTGCTAGGAATGATCAGTACATTTATTTTTAAACTTCGACAAAGGGAACTAGATTTAGTTATTAATATAAATGTCGCTTCGAAGAACCACTTTTTGTTGTTTCCAAGGCAACGAATAAAGTGGTGATACAGATGTTTAATGCCATGTTTGCCACAAAATATTTTGGAAAATTGGCAAAATTTTCAAGCTTTGAGACAAAGATGCGTTGCAACAATTACAACTAACGAATCATGCCGCCAACCTTGACAATCCAAAGTTTCTTGGTGTGATTTTAAATATTTGATAGCAAGGTACAAGTGAATAGCTAAAATAGCTATTTTTAAAAAGCACAAATCATACAACAATTACAGCCTGTACAAGTGGTAAAATTGATTTAACCTGTTTCCTTACAGCAAAAGATTGGAATGAGGATATGCTTAGCTCAAAATAGTGTGTCATAAAAGCATTTAGATAAGAAACAATACTTATAAATATAACTGCATACCTAATAGAATTGAAACGTTATGGCAAAGAAATGTTATAGTCCAGATTAAACTAGAATAGAATATTTTTGATCTATGAAGAACAGATCTGAACATCACCATCATAATTTATTGGCGGTTGTAGATACGACACACGGCTTTGCTTCATATGAATAAAAAAACTTGTGAAAACACAGACGTCATTTATAATTCAGAGAATGGACAAGCTTGTGGTAGGAGTAACCTAGTCTTTGACTTCCAATTATGAAGAGTGACATGTATATTCATAGCTTGAAATGGCATGTGACACAGTCAACACGATGTAAAAGATATACAAAATATAATTTAAAACATACGAATTGTTGAACAAAATGTAAATTCACCTGTCAAGAATGAAGCTAATTTTGATCTCAGACCGCCTCATACATCACATTTAGTAGACACACATGGCTGCAATCAGTAAGCCATTATCAACATTATCGAAATGAATAACTAATCCTGATTTAATAGAAAATATATGTATTTCAGAACTATGGCCCAAAGACGAAATTGTGTCAAATGGAAAGATATAAGAGAGAAAAACAATGGGAAAGGTGACTAGGGAAGTGCATTACTTCTTACATTAAATGACAGCTTTTTCAAATTATATAGATCACCATTTCATTGGTTTCTTATTTGCGACAAAATACATAGCCCGATTTATACTGTCATAACTGTTCATGCCAATGATATATTAGTATGATTAAGTAAGTACTCTACGGAGTTTCGAAACCAGATCCGCGAGTAAATGGCACCACCGTCTTGCCTGCACGCACCATCCCATATACCGTCACTACTAAGCACGCATCACCAAACAATGATGGCACTGACTCGGTGTTATATAAGCTCGTGTGTAGTAAACACATATATATAGTTGATGTTGTATAAACCAGGTTAATCCTTTTCTTCCTAAAATTATACGTGCCCATAAAAAGTGTTGTTACAGCATTTTGCTGTTGCTAATCTATATGTGTTTTGACGTTTCAAAAGCAAAATCTTCTTTAGCCAGATTCCTTCCTTAACATATGACACTTTCCTTTATTAACAGCTGCTGGAAAATGTCGATGCAAAATGAAATAATTTCCGAAGATTGTATTGTAATGCCTGCCTTACGCCATCTTCGGCAAAAGCCATGAGTGTTTGACTTTAGTGCTATGCCTTAGTATCAAACCAATGGCCTTGCAATGCCTGTGCGATGTCGGTGACATTGGAAATAGTAGTCAAATTTTCTGGAATATCTCTAACACTGGGATGCCTATACTGTCACTTTATCACCAATTCGTGCGTAAATTGTATACTTACTGCGCTGTTTTTATCCTGGTGGAATCAAGACGTACCAACAGTCTATACAAACTGGTTTTCTAAATTTGTGCTCAAGACTAAACTGTAAAATAAATGAAGGAGTCAGCAGTAATCATTACATATATGAGCAAACTTGATAAATATATATGAACACAGAAAAATGCAGTTAAGATGCATTACTTAATAAGAATTTTTTGCGAAATTTGAAATGCATCCAACCAAATAATTCTCAATTGGAAGCAGGAAGTATAATTGATGGTTTATGGGAATCTTTCTAAGCGAAATTGTTATGCATTCAATAAAAACCGACGTTTTTTATATCTTTTTTTTAAATAGTAGCACATTTTTTCCATTGTTTCATCGCTAGATTGCTGTTAACATCTTCCAACTTTTCCTATGCTTCTCTATTGATGGCAAAATAAAAATTTAATACAAAAGGAAGTTTGTGTTTTCCAACATCCTCTAAAAGAAAACATAGAATCACCTGACAGACTCGGATTGTTTCACACCATATCATGACCATCCTAATACAGACTGATACACATCCATCACATTGCAACTTTTGATAACGAACGGTAGTGAAAGTTAGTACAGGGCCGCCATAAAAAATATATAACTATTGAACAATTTCCTTTTGTATACTTCATGCAGGCCTATGAATCGAGTAATAAATCTGCAAGAATAATGGTTATTATGTGTTGTTTTGATCATTTTATTTAACGGATAATCTTTTTTTGAGTCCTTAATATATAGGCCAGTCATCGTGCGTATAAGCTTTTATATTATGACCATACGGTGGCCGTGGGAATAGTCTTTCAAAACGTTACTACACGGTCGTGCGTATAGTCTTTTCAAAAGTTAGTACACGGCAGCCGTGCGAATTAAGACCTATATAATTCGGTCGTTTATTGTGGTCCTACTAATATTCGTATTTGTCATGTATTTGTTTCTTTTGCATGCATATGATCTGCACTTAAACAATGATGACAAAGTTTAGAAGAAAAAATATATGGTGCATTTGTATGATTTTTTCGTTCAAAATTTCGTGGCGAATATTTATAAGACTTTCTTTTTCATGTTATTGAATAACAGATTATTCGCCTTATTTACTTATTTTTTCATAAATCTTATACGAAATAAATGGTTTTAGTAACAAAGATTTAACGAATTAAAGAAGATTGCGTAAGGCAGGCATTACAATCCAATCTTCGGAAATTACTGCATATTTCCATACATAAGACATTATATTGCCGTCAAAATTGCAGGTTTGGGGGTTTTCCGGCTAATAAAAAAGGTCTGGTAAACCAATGAGAACAGCGGTCTGGACTTGAACGACTAACACTCTCTCCAGAGCCAAAAACGTCAGGCAAAAATGGCATCAGTTGGATTGGATATTTCTACCACGATTCTCTTTTTTCAAATTGTGATACGTATTTAAATTGTATTTTGTCGAATATTTCCTAATCAGTACCTCCCATGAAAATCGACAAAAGTATTGACCGATTTAACATCTGGTAAAGAAAACGAGGTTGCGAGAAACGAGCAGCACAAACCAAGAACGGGCAATATGTTAAAATGGTAAACAAAATGTGTGAAGTGATCTCTTATCTGATCTGTAGTGGGTTATTAAAATGTATGTCGTTGAATATTTCTTAACGAACAATTTTGCCATGGTCAAGGAATGGTATTGACCCATTTAATGACGTCAGTATCTCATAATTAGTGAGTGATTTGGAGATAAGCGTGGCGCACGAACCAGGGACAGGCACGGATTTATGACGATCGACGATTTCCCTAGAATGTTGGGATATGCTAGAAAAAAGGAAAATTATTGGAAAGTATGCAGTGCATCCTCTAAGGTTTTGATAATCAAACTCTTTTTAATGTCAGTGGCTCAAACTGAGTAGAAAAACTGCGGTTAAGGTTAAAGAGCTAATTTACAGATAAGGATAATGGCAGACATTATCAGATCAATGGTTAAGTGTGCTTTATGTGATAAAATGTTTACTTATAGTGGAAGTCTGAAATTTCACACAATAACGCATGCTGTAGGAAAGCCATTTAAGTGTGGAGTATGTGATCAAATATTTTTTCAAGGTAATTATCTAAAGTTCCACATGTTGATACATAACGATGAAAAAAGATACAAGTATGAAAAATGTGATAGAAGTTTTCAGTACGGTGGATTTCTGATGAGGCACATGAAGACACATACTACATTTAAGTGTACAGTATGTCGTAGAGAGTTTAGTCATAATCAAACTCTCAAAACGCACATGAGAACACATACTGGGGAAAAAACATAAGTGTGAAGTGTGTGTCAAAGTATTTAGTCAGAGTCAAAGTCTCAAAAGGCACATGAGAACACATGCTGAGTAAAACAATTGTTAAGTAAGTGATAAAAACTTTCTTCACATTGGAGATCTGAACAAGCACAAGTGTATTCATACTGGAGAAAGAAAAATAAAACATTAAAATGTGAAATGTATTCCGTTACCTATGATATCTATTATAACAAACATGCAAGTGAGGTCAAAACTTTATTTTCCTTATACTACTCTTTAGAATGATATGTTTTTACTTAGACATAAAGGAGACCATCAGTCGGATTGAATATTTCTACCATGATTCTCTTTTTTCAGATGGTAATACGTATTTAAATTGTATTTTGTCGAATATTTCCTAACGAGTACCTACCGTAGCCATCGACAAAAGTATTGACCGATTTAACATCTGGTAAACAAAACGAAGATGCGATTAACGAACTGCTCAAACCAAGAACGGGCAATATGTTAAAATCTGAACAAAATGTGTGAAGTGATCTCTTATTTGATCTGTATTGGGTTATTACAATGTATGTCGTTGAATATTTTTTAATGAATTATTTTTGCATGGTCAAGGAAGGGTATTGACCCAATTAATGACGTCAGTATCTCCTGATTAGTGAGTGATTTGGAGATATGCGTGGCGCACGATCCAGCGACAGGCACGGATTTATGACGATCGACGATTTCCCTAGAAAGTTGGGATATGTGCTACAGAAAAGGAACATTTGTGCAAAATATGCAGTGTATCATCTAGGGTTTTGATAATCAAACTCATATTAATGTCAGTGGCTCAAACTGAGTAGAAAAACTGCGATTAAGATTAAAGAGTTAATTTACAGATGACGATAATGGCATACCTTATCAGACCAACGTTTAAGTGTGATTTATGTGATAAAATGTTTATTTTTAGTCGAAGTCTGAAATTCCACAAGAGGACGCATGATGAAGAAAAGCCATTTAAGTGTGCAGTATGTGATGAAAAGTTTAGTCAAGGTGAATATCTAACGTTGCACATGTTGATGAGACATAATGATGCAAAAAGATACAAGTGTAAATTATGTGACAAATGTTTCCACGGTTCATATCTGATCGAGCACATGCGGACATATACATATAACTGTACAGTATGTAATAGAGTGTTTCGTCGGAAAGAAAATCTAAAAGGCCATATGTTAACACATACTGGGGAGAAACCATTTAAGTGTGAAGTGTGTAATAAAGCGTTTCGTCAAAGTAATAGTATCAAAAGGCACATGAGAATACATACTGGGGAAAAACCATATATGTGTGAAGTGTGTAAAAAAGCGTTTCGTCATAGAAGTAGTCTCAAAAAACACATGAGAACACATAATGAGTAAAACAATTGTTAAGTAAGTGAGGAGATCTGAACAAGCACAAGTGCATTCAAGCACAAGTGTATTCATACTGGATAACAAAAAAACAATCAAATGTGCAATGTGTGTTCCGTAACCCAGGATATCCATTGTAACAAACATGCAAATGATGTCAAAATTTTATTTTCTTTATATATATATATATATATATATATATATATATATATATATATATATATATATATATATATATACATTATATAGGAGACCATGAGTTGTAAATATGTACACAGTGGGCTTTTTAATAGTCTGAACTTAGTATTTTTAAAATGTACATTTCTCTTACCAAGATCTGTTTTATAAAATAATGCAGAGGAACTTTTATTTTTATTGCATGACAATATCTTACAAGATAACCGTTTTTTAACTTCAAATTATGAATTCGATTTCGCATGAAATAAAAAAACATGAGCTCTTTTACGACATGTCAATATATTGTAGCATACATTTGTCTTTTTAATACTAACACATACTGGGGAAAAACCATATAAGCGTGAAGTGTGTCTCAGTGTTTAGTCATAGTCACAGTCTCAAAACGCACATGAGAACACATACTGGAGAAAAACCATATAAGTGTGAAGAGTGTGTCAAAGTGTTTAGTAATAGTGAAAGTCTCAAAAGGCACATGAGAACACATACTGGGGAAAAACCATATAAGTGTGAAGTGTTTGTCAAAGTGTTTAGTCAAAGTCAGTCTCAAAAGGCACATGAGAACACATGCTGAGAAAAACAATTAAGTGATAAAAACTTTCTTCACAGTGGAGATCTGAACAAGCACAGGTGTATTCATACTGGAGAAAAAAAAATTTCAAATGTGAAATGTCTTCCGTAACCTAGGATATCCATTATAACAAACATGCAAGTGAGGTCAAAACTTTATTTTCCTTATACTAATCTTTAGAATGGTATATGTTTTTACTTAGACATAAACGAGACCATGAGGTGTAAATATGTACACGAAGTGGGCTTGTTAATAGACTGATCTTAGTATTTTTAAAATGTACATTTCTCGTACCAAGATCTGTTTTATAAAATAATGCAGAGGAAATTTTATTTTTATTGCGTGAAAATATCTTACAAGATAACCGTTTTTTAACTTCTGTGTCTTTTTAATACTAACAGATTACGTAATGAATCATGTATATTTTAAAATGCACTTACGTTACAGCATGTATTTTTCTTAATGTAGATATCAGGCGTGCCTATTGTGCTCTTCTCCGAATTCGCAACAGCTATGACTGCATTTTTCTCTTTCTTTGCTATCAAAGTGATTGATAAACTTAGATCATCAAGATTGGAAGGCTCCTTGTTTTCACCATCCCTTTCACCTATTGAGTACTAGACCATGTGGTTCTGTTAAAGTGCATGTGTAGAATGTTGCACAATAGACTGAATGTATCGAACACAAATTGCATTTATTCCATCATCCACCTGTGTTTTGTCTGTTGTTATAAAGAGTAGAACTTGACCTATACAAAGTCATAAAGATTAAACAGAAGGTTTGATTTGATGAAGGCATTTTTCACGAAGGATTATATATGTCTTGAGTCTGAAATAACTTATGAACATCCATATGAACATCCATAACATGTTAGAAGAATACGAAATGAGTTTGATTTACATGAATAGGACATCATTGTAACGCCAGTGTCATTTTCATTACACAAACATCATTTCATCTAAGCAAAGCTTATCACACAATCAGTCTGTATGTACATATGCAAGAATGCTTGTCCTTTATATGTCCAATGTATATTTTTTTGAAGACAAAATCCCGCCAAAGGATCCTGCATGTTTCCTATTTCAACAAGCGATTAACATGATTGTTATTCAATCGTATTCTCCAGCCAAAATTAATGTGTACACTGTACTGGACAGCTCTGCATCATTCGTGAAATATTATCCAAGGTCGTGTTCATTGGTAAGTTGTTCAGAAAAACGACTTACAATAGGACAATTTCATAACACGTCAATTCCTTCAAGACATCTTTTGTGAGAAACAAAGTGAAATTGTTACAACTGACAAATACAAATTTCAATACTCGGACACAAAAAAACATCATTTTGAAACCTAGCGGCAATGCGTCTATGCTTGATGGCATGTGCGTGTGTTGGGGTGAGGGATAAATAGATAAACACAGAAATAACACATATATAGATATGGCAAAATTGAAAATGATTATCTCTTCGAGGCATAGAAAGTGGCCCTGAACAGGGCCTTTGGGTTATTCTTCCATCTTTTCTATTTCCTCCACATTGTTATGATTTTCCGCATAATTTTCATTCTTTTTTTTTTCTCTTCGGGCTTCCAGGCAGGATATCCCAATGCTCTGAAATTTTCCTGGACCTACACCCAGTTCCTGTTTAGTTTATCCTTTCTTTCATTTGTCCAGGTTTCTTTTATTTTTCTCACTTCTTCCAATATCTTTTGATAGTTTCGTCCGCTTTCATTATATCTTGTAAATCTCTTTTCACATAAGACCAGTTGGTGAAAAGGAAAATATCTTCCAAATAAGACTTACTTAAAAAAGATCTAAAATGTGTTTGGATTTGGCAAAAAATGACGATTTGCGTTTTATGCACACGTTCTACACACCACACCCACAAGGTTTACTCTGTAGATCTTGCAGAGAATAACTGGGGAAGAATTGATCACTCGAGTAGCTCAGGATGTTTTGAAAGGCATGATGGACATTTCTCTTTATAATCGATGATTTGATAAGCGTCGATCCAAAAATAAAAACTTAACGAATATCCTTTTCAGTGTACTTTGACTTCTTTGACACGTCGATTTCAATATCGTACACTTGATCTTCGTTTTGGCTACACGTTGTAACTGAGTTAATAAAACCTTCCTTTCAACAATACCTCGTTCATGTCTTTCAATTTATAGGCGAGCCACGCGCTCGTTCAGTGATAAGAAACAATTTGGTGGTCTAATTGGGTAAGAAACTATTATCGTAAGTGCAGTCTCCTGTGGCCAACACCCCATCTTTCTTGGGAACAGATACCACTGAGGACTCGCCAGTCACTTGAAGATAGGCACTTCGTTGTCAGGATTCACTTCTTCGGAGGGGGGGAGCACATCCAATGCTCCGATCGTAAGATTGGCCATACGATTGTACTACGTTAGGTAAGACATCAATATACTTAAGAGTGTGTTGGTGCGTAAAACATTTTCACATGCGCTCTTTCAAGATGTGTTGAAACGGTCCGCGATGCTAACTTTGGTTTCAGTATTCTCGGTGCTGAAAAAATGAATGTCACGTTTTTTCAATTTTTGGGGGGAAAGCATGGTTCAGAAATTTGGTGCCTTTGTTGATTTGTCATCGAAGATGTTGGCGACTACTTTGTTTTAGCAGGGCTATATTAATTCAGTGCTCGATTTGAAAGTCAATGGCACGACCCAAGCAAATTTAGAAAAGACCACGCTAACACAAACCAAATATTTGTTGCCACGATTGTAGGTGGCCAAATGAGAGACATTGGCTAAATTAGCATGTCATTCATGATCTATGCCGTCCACTCAGGTGCGACTTCTAGAAAAGATTCGTCGAATGGGTTTGTGTAAGGTGTTAGTGGCTTGGCTTTTTCTTTTGACGAATGTGTAATTTTTTGGCATCATTTGGGTGCCATCATCGCTTGCTGATTCTGGGATCACACAAAAAAAATACACTAATGTCGATGACGTGGGTATACGGCCCTTTATCCTCTTTTGTGGACTATCGCTTTGTCATAAATGTGACAATGTGTTTTCCAAAATCGCCAAAGAATCCAACTCTTTGGCAGCTCCTCTTTGTTTTCGGACAAGTTTGTCGTTCCTCGGGTGACATTGAAGTTTGTCTAAGCGTTGTTTTTTTTTTGCATGAGGGAATGGCATTTTTCTTAATCTTTTCTGGACAGAAGAACGATATTGAGGAGACATCTTTTGGTGCTTAACATACACTTTTGTGCATGGCTTCAGATGCATCTTTTTGTACTAGGTTCCTCTCCGCAGTAAATATGCGTTAGGGTCTAATAATCGTTCCGAACACGGCGCAGAATCTTCCGCCAATATTTGTACTATCAGAATTTTAACTATATATTTCTGTTCTGGAAATTGATACAAAAATTAAAATGATGCAATTTGAAATAAAAACAAGTTAAACATTTTATCTTGTAAAATTAGTTTAGTGACGTTATTTAACCCGTGGTAGAAATGGGTTACTTCCTCAAATGGTTCAAGTCTCCAGGGTTTGTGACCGTAATGGTGAAAATAAAGGTTTATTCGCTAAATTATAATCATGCGATGGTCGTCTGAGGGTCATGAGAAGGTACTTTACTGTTGGGGGGGGTAATGGATATGTGTAGTCTTTCAGTCTTCGTGCAATTCTGGAGGGATAAAAGACGCGTGAGAAAATTCGAATCGAGTGGAGGGTTGTGGTCGAGTTGCATTCCTTATTATTATTTTATAATACCGTTAAGTTGATTTCATGTAATCAGAAATTTCGCCGTGCTTTATTGATAAAATTGGAGACTCATGTGCATGAGGATACATACTGGAGATAAACCAGTCAAATGTGAAATTGTGACGAAATGTTTGGACAGAGTAGCTATTTGCAGCTCCACATGAGAATGCATACTGGAGATAAACCATTTAAATGTGGAGTTTCTTTCAAAATGTTTAGACAGAGTAGTAATATGAAGCGTCACATGAGAATTTATGGAGATAAACTATTCAAATGTGACGTTTGTGATGAAATGTTTAGACAATGGTGATTTAAAGAGTAACGTGATGATACATACTGGCGATAAACCATTCAAATTCCAATATTTTTTTTTCAAAATGTTTAGAAATAGTAGCAATTTGAAGTTCAACATGAGGATATATACTGGTGATAGACCATTTTAATGTGAAGATTGGGATGAAATGTTTGGATAGAGTAGTCATTTGAAGTGCACGTGGATGTAATAAAATGAAAGGGCGGAGTAGCAGCTTGAAAGACCACATGAGGATACATACTGGAAATAAACTATTAATATGTGAAATTTGTTATAAAATGTTTGGATGGAGTAGTAACTGGAAGGTCCATATGATGATACATACTAGGTATAAACCATTTAAATGTGAAGTTTGTGATAAAATCTTTCGAGATAATGGGCAGTTAAAAGTCTACATGAGTATACATACTGGAGATAGACCATGCAAATGTGACGTTTGTCAGAAAATGGTTAGATATTATAGTAATTTGAACGTACACATGAGGATACCTTCTGAAAAAAAAAACCATTCAAATATAAATTTTGTCATAAAATGTTTGAACGGAGAACTCGTTTGAATGCCCATGTTAGGATAAATGCTGGGGATAAACCATTCAAATGCGAATCCTGTGATAAAATCTTTGGATGGAGTAAGTAGTAAAAGGAAACCAGTTTACTAACCCACCCAGCCCATTTAACTATTAAAATAAGTATAAATTACCCACCCCTTTTAACTAAAACTCTTACTCCACCCCTTTCAAAAGGATACTACCAGGTTCCTAGCCCGCCCACCCCTTTTCACTATTAAAACAAGTAAAAATTACCCACACCTTTTAACTATCAAACTGTCCTGAAACTCTTACCCCACTTCCTTCTCAGAAGGATACTAATACTTCTATCGCAAGATACAAATACCCCCTTCTCTCTATCTCTCTCTGTCATTACATGTATATTACGCAACAATCTATTGTCGTCAATACTTTGCAGTTGTGAAGCCAGGTCGATGTTAATCATCATTGCGTACATGGTTTAGCTATATCTTTAATCCTGTCTGCCTCCTGTCTAAATTGTTGTCTAGAAGCCGGTGTGTAAATGCTTTATAATCCAGGTAGCTCTCTATCTTTAGTAACACAAGCATGACTACTGTATTTGTCACATAGAAATTGGGTGATTATGTAAAATTTACTGAAAAAGTATATACTGTCATGCGCATGCGTGGAATGTTTTAGAACAATGGAATCCTGTAATGCGCATGCGTGGAATGTTCTGGAACTAGACTAAATGCAGAAAATAAAAGGCTGTTTTACCCTTAATAAATCAGACGGGGGCAGGTGCTTCACCTGGTAAGAGCTATACTGAGATCACGCGAACACCCAAGCGGAAATTAAACTACGCATTTATGAAAAGGTGAGTATATTATTAAGTTTAGATAAAATTTTATATTATATCATACTTCTTTTGATAATCTTTTTTATGCTTGCTAACCTTCATTGGTAGAATATCTGCTAACATACTGTCAATAATGCGAAACTCACGCATTAAGTTGTCAATATCATATTTTACACCTCGCAAGTAAGATCGTATCTGATCAAGTAGTTTTTGTAAGTTATAACGGCTGCCTTACAACCATGCTGCTTTTATAAAAGTCGAGGTTCATTTTTTTACACGCTGTTGTAAGAGAAACGCCAATACCAGATATGATTAACAAAACGAGTTTCATGCTGCCCCACTTGAAATGATACCAGAACTTGTCAATAACAACGGTAGATATGATATTATTCGAAGTACTTTGTTGTAGTATTTGTAACATTTTTATACACATCAAAGCTTTTTGTGATAATATTTGCAATCTTGTATTAGTGCGTCAGCATACTGTCCTGGAATATCTTTTGATATATTATTGAAATCAACTATACTTTTTTCATTATAATATTTGTTTACATAGTCACAGGTTTGATTAAGTAGTTAATTGCGGTATTTCAACTACAAATTCCAAACACCACCAGTAAGCTTGAGGGAAATTTCTACTCGATGATTTCAGCATGAATGTTCCTTCAAATTCTTTATCTAATAACACAGATATAGTTTTAAAAGAATCGCCAGTTGATGTAGATGTAGTGGATATTCTAAAATCTGCAACGCTAAGTACAAACATCCTATATATACCAGTAATCTCCACAATGTGTTTGATCGTTTTTTTTTTTCTTGTGTCCTCATCCCAATCCAAGATGCATCAGTATACACAATATATTTTTATTTGTTTGTGAGGAATTTTAATCATACTTGTTTTCTTAGCAATACTAGGAATTTCACTGACAATATCATTTAGTTTTGTGTTAATATTAGCGAGTGTAATGTCAACATTTGATGGATTTCCGAAAAATTCATTTTTGAGTGTGTTTACGTTTCTGATTGGAGCTTTCTTATCATCGACATATTTCTTTGTTGCAGCGTCAAAATCAGAATCTTGTGTTCTGAGGTCAATAATGCCATTATTGTTCATGGTGAGAAATGCACACATCATACCACCATACACTGACACATACTTTGATTCCTGATCATCAACATATTTCTTCGTAGCAGCGTCATTATATTCAGTTGGGTTCACAAGGTATGTAATCTTGTTCTAGTTCATAACAATATTCACATTAAATAAATCACCAGCATTTTTAACATAATCATTAAGTGACCTACCAGAATCTTGTATCTAACCTCGATTCTTAAAAGTAACGATATTATCAGAAACCGCTGTAGGATTTCGTACAAGGACATCTGACAGTTGCACATTACTCGTCTTTAATCGTCATTGTTTGTCCTGGAAGATGACGACTTCATTTGGATTTACACTTGCAACATATAGTAAATTATTGATTTCATATTTGAGCTGATCCAGAGTTGCAAACTTAGATAAGTCACGTTGATAACCTTCATTTGATAAATCTCCTGCTAATGTTCCAAATTTTGTATAGTAACTCATTATTTACTGTCCTACATAAAATTATCAACAGTAGATTAATATTATATAAAATTATAATAACAATGGCAAAATCGTCGATACTAAACTTTGATACAGAGAGGCTGGTGAAGCATAACAATAATAATGAACTTCATGATTGTCATTATCTTATTGTTGGGCGAAATGGATCGGAAAAACAAATTTACTTATGAAATTGCTTCTTGATAATTTTAACTACGATAGAGATTATATTAACACAATCAATCACAGCAGGATACGTATGAGCTATTAAGCAAGTATAATAACAAGCTTCGTAATGATCTTAAGGCTGGTTAAGATTTTTTATAATTAGGCAGCGAGATCTTATTCCAGTTAATCAACTTGATGCAGATGAACATATTATAGTAGTTTTTCACGATATTCCGCTAAATAACATGGAGATGAATAAAAATATGATCGTATTTTTCACTGTGACGTAATGAACAGTGTAATTCTGTTTATCTCGCTCAAGGTTTTTATAATGTTGACAGATTTATTCAGCGAAATACTGGTTGTTTTATATTATTTCCAGGACTGGACAATGCTGACGTTAGAAATATTGCGAACGAGCAATGCGTTGACGTGACAAAAGATAAATTTATTGAACTTATCGTAAGGCTACAAAGGATAAATATAGCTTCTTATTTGATAAACTTACAAATGATCCAACTAAAATGTTTCGCTGTTGTATTAACAGTTATTTACAGTAAAACGTCGTTTAGTTTTATAAAATTTATAAAAATAATGGATACACGAGGAAAATATAGAAAAATATAGAAGATCTAAAAACAACTTGATCATTCTCATGTATCACTTAAGGAAAATGTACAGCAAGCACAACGTGGACAAGTAACTGCTACAGAAGCAACAGCTACAATTTTTAAACCACTTATTGAAGCACTTTTTGGGTAAACAACCTGAAACTAAACCATTATCAGAAACAGCTGCGAGAAAAAGGTTTGATTGGAATTGTTAAAGAACAAAAAGAAGCGGCTGCTGAAAAAAATTGTTACTAGACCTGATGAGGAAAAATGAAAACCAACTGAGGCACTTACAGCACATATAGCTGATCCTGCTGCTAGACAAGCTGAAACAGATCGATTGATAAATAGTCCACTAGAACTTGAGCGAAAATTAGCAGAGTTAACAACACAAGAAATAAAAAATATTATGACAAATTTATCAGGAGAAATTAAAGATATCAAAGAGGAGCAAAAAAGAGTTGGTGGTCTTACTGTTGGTTGGAGAGCAAAAACTTTTTTTTATAAAAAAACAAATAATACGATAACTGATGACGAGTATGATGAAGTTTCAAAGAAAGAAAATATTAAAGATATTGATCATATAAATATGTATACTGATGCAGAATATCAAACATTAATTGATAAATTAGATGCAATATTTAAAGACGGAGTTGCTGCTAAAGATGAAATAAACACGGTTACAAAAATTGAGAATATGCATCCACTTTATTATAGAATGAGAAATAGTATTATTGCTTTCATGTTTGGAAGAATAGCAGAAAATAGAGCAAAACCTTTTGGTAAGGGGTGGAGTTTTAAACGGAAATTTACTGCACTCGATAAAACTTGTGTAGAAAATAATAGAGAAGGGAAAATGGGAACTGGTGTAAAAATATCAACATCAACTACTGAAATGAAAGGTATATTAATGCTATTAATATTATTTGATGAAGCTGGGGACGCAAGTGTTGAAATTGATAATGAAATCATTGATATACTTGATCATCTAAGATCGAGCGGATTCTTAACATCTGACGAATATGAAACTGTACACCGCGACTTAATTTTGTGAAATGATTTTATATACAAAATTTCAACAACGTTATTGCTAGACTCTAGTGAGTCTGCGAAAGATATCACAATTTTTTCAGTAAATTATATTCCTCCTATACAGCTAGATCCTGCAAAACAATATGAAATTGAATTAATTTCTTGTACTTGTTCGAATGCTATGCCTAACGTGAAAATTGATGTTATCGATGAAATTTGGTTTGGTTCTGGTGCAAAACAAATCGTGGCTACTGATGAAATTTGGTCTGGTCCTAATACAACACTGATTATAAGGTGGAAAATAATCAAAATTCCACAAGGAGATTATATTACTGATCTAAACACGACAATCAAAGAGTTTATAGCAAAAGGTGGCGATTTGGCTGATAATTTTGAGTTGCCAACAAATTATAACACATTGCGAGCCAGGATGACTTTGAAAAATATGACAATCGGTTTTAGATCAGGGGAAAGAAGTATTGCATAACATTTAGGATTACTGAAAAAATTTACAGTGCTCTTGATCAGGCTATTACGTATGACAGTGAACTGCCAGTACATATAACAGAAGTAAATACAATATTAGCAAATTGCTCAATTGCGTCTGGCTCTTACACATCAAAAGGTAGCAAGGGTCAAACTATTTACAGTTTCTCATGCAAATAATTCCCCGACATATTATATACAACGTCAGATATAATGAGACAAATAAAACAAATTTATCGAAGAAAAATAGGAGGATTTTCTGGAAATATATTTACTAATGTTATTGAAAATGTACCGGGAATAGCGCGTAAAGTTGCACAAATTGCTCTTGACGCAAGTAAAGCTTTTGCAACTGGGGCTGCATTTGCCACTGGGACTGCGGTTGGATAAAAATAGCTGATAAAATAAAAGGAGATCCACCTACTGCATCTTAAATAAAACAAGCTATCTCAGAAATCGTTCCAACAAAAGAAACTCAGCGAGCTATGATAACAACAACAAAAAACTATTACCACCAAAGGGCGAGCAGAACATACAAAAATTAATATCTAAAGTAACAGTGCCGCAATAAAATTTTATATAATCTAATAAATGTTATTGTTGCTGTTGCGCTTAACGCCATTTATCAGCACACGATAGGCTATTCATGGCGGCCAGTATTAATGGTGGAGGAATAAACCGGGAAATCACCGGAAAGAACCACCGACCCACGAGAAGCTACTGTCAATCTTTCTCACATATCTAATAAATAAAATGTCTGTTAAAATTATCTCGAGTTAACAGAAACTCATGACATCAACAACTCTGAGACGGAATTTGAGTATGTTTCGTATCTCGATAAAAATTCTAACGAACCAAATAAAGCTGGTATCACAACATTTAATACCAGAGACGAAGATATATATCTACTGCCATATAAGGCTATGTTAGACGTTCGCGGTTAGATTATGACAGTAGTCAATCTACCTGCTGCAATTGTAGTTGGAGTAGAAGAATCTCTTATAAAGAACGGCTGGTGGTTATTCAAAAGTGCTTCACATCAACTAGCCAATCAAACTATATAAGATATTTCAGGTCATCTATAATTGCAAGTACAATTTTAAATATTATTTCGTTTTCAGATGATTACTCGAGATCAACAGCAACGAACATTATGTGCTTTAAAGATACTGGACGGGGTATAGCTGAATCAACCGAATTTTAAAGAAAGGCGCTATATTACAGGGAACAAATGTACATGAAAAAGCTGTAATTGTTAGAAATTGTCTCATTGCTAATGCTGCTGCTCTGGATATTGCCACACGTGCTAGAGGTGTAAATGCAGACGCTACAAGAGTTTCCCTTACGGTAGCTTTTAATAATCTTAATATAACACCACCAGCTGCAGATTCAAACGGTACTGCAATGTTAAATTTGTTTCTTAATACACTTGTCGTAAAAAATCTACGTTATAACGAAGGTTTTGCTAGGCGAAGAGAACTTGCAGCAGGATCACATCAGATTACAATGATGCTTCCACTAAGTATGGTTTTCGGCTTTTGTCGAAATCATGATAAAGTATTTCGCGGAGAAAACATACTCTTATTTTATATCGAGTAGAACAAAATGATTGATTGCTTGTTTAGATCTGGAGGGGTCGATGTACAGTTTATCATCTTCAAAATTGCTCTGTGGATGCCACGTATAACAACGTCGATCGCTAAAATGATATAATTAAATGGCACACTTGAGAAGCATGCAAACAGAATTTATTTTAAGCAGCATAAAATATATCAGACAGCAGTTCCAAATACTACCGACTCCTCGTGGCGGGTCACAACAACATCAAGCGAACAACTGCCGAGAGAAATATTTGTTGTATTTTAACAGCACGCCCGACGAGGCAACCAACAACAAAATAATGCAATATTTGACCACGCTGATGTCAGACGAATATACGCTAGACAATCCAAAGCAATATCCAGAACGAGCTATATAATGCAATTTTTCAGATGACGCTAATAAAAATATTACTCGACCGTAGATGTACCTGCTTGACACAATGCAAAAATATCAAGATGTTGAAGATGGATTGCAGATAGCAGCAGAGGAATTCCGTACATTTTATCCTATATTTCATTTTGATGTTAGTAAGCATGGCGAGCGAGCTGTAGACAGCACAGCTGATATTGAAATCACTTGGACACTCGGAGCGGTTCGAGTAGCGCCGTTGTACGTATACACCTTAGTGATTAGTAATAGTTCTATTGCGATAGATTCCGTTGGAGGTAAAATGACAGTTCAAGTTTAATCTACAGCTGTTATATAAAAAGAACAAATATATTCTAAAAGAAGTAGATTTAACTGATGGTCAAGTTACAAAATTAGCAGCTGCTGTTGCAAAGCGAGAAGAGGTATCATTAAAAATCAACCCTAACATTTCTGATGGTGTTTTAACAAAATTAATGCTGACAATAAATCAAGCATAATCTTAAAAAAACTTAATTTTTTAAATTTAAGTGCTGCACAAATAACATCGCTGGCAAACGACATTGTCGTTGAAGGTGGTTTTCTTGCTCCAGCATTATCAGTATTAGCTGCAAAAGAATTTACCGGTCTTAGGCACATTAGGACTAGCAGTAGCGACTGGAGCAATATCTTGCGCAAGGAAAAAAGCAGTTGAGGGTAACGGTATCATTCGTGAAAGTGGAATAAAAATATGGGAAGTCAATAGCATAAATTTTATATAATTGATATATTCTAAGGCCACAACGAAAAACAAAATCGTCAAAAAAAGAAAACAACAAAACGCAAACAAGCAAAACAAGGATGGATTAGTCCATTTGCTCCACTTTTGGCGGGACTAACGGGAAATCTGCTGCCAAATCTTCTAGGAATCGGACTTGGTCTAACATTACCGGAAACACGACCAGCCCGCTAAATGTAGAACCAAATCAGAAAATATTAATGAAAAAACAGAACCAAAAACAGCAGGACGATATTTAAAAGCATTTGTGTAATATGTGGAAAAAATATGTTTTTAAAGAAAAAGTCACTGGGAGCTAGTTGTTCTGATATCGTCAGAGAGGTTATTTTAGTAGGCGACTAAAAATATATAATGATATGAAACTGTTTCTGACACAGATTTGTGTCTTGAGCAAAATAAAATTATCGCATACTGTCAATGTTGTGACAACAGATAAATAATAGTTACAGATATATATATATATATATATATATATATATATATATATATATATATATATATATATATATATATATATATATATATATATATATATATATATATATATATAAAAACTAATTGGTAAATTACCAAAACCAAAAGACGGGTGGACTTTGCCAGGTCATCGGTATACTGGACCTTACAATCCCCTTAATCAACAACTAGATAAAAACGATAATCCGTTGCCAGGACAAGAGCCTTATAATCAGGTGGATGCAATAGCGATGCGTCATGATATCTGTTATCGTGATCATGAAAACTCGACAGCAGATTGTGATAAAGCGATGTTAGAAGAATTACGTTATATGGAGCTAAAGAACATAAGAGAATGTTTTGATAGAAGATTTGTTCAGGGAATGAATGGAGCGAAATATAAATTAAGACTTGGAATAAAATTATAGGATGATCTTGCAGTCGAACTGCATAGACCTAAAAAAACCTTTCCGAGACGTAAAGTTGTTGCTAATGCTATAGATGATATCTGGGCAATAGATTTGGTGGATGTGTCAAATCTGGCTCAGTTTAACGAAAAGAAAAAGTATTTGTTTAACGTTATAGGTGTTTTTAGTAAATACGCTTTCAGTGTATCTGTTTCGGATAGGACATGGACTTCAATGACTGATGCGATAAAACAAATAATAAGGACTACAGAAATAAAACCAAATAAAATCTAGACTGATCATTGAGCTGAGTTTTTTAAACCAAAAATTTGAGCAGTTTCCAGAACAAAATAATATTATCAAAATACGTCGATGACCTTTCTCAAATCGTGGACAAGCAGGATAACACGAAACATCGAACCACTAAACTATTGCCAATTGATGCTATTAAAAATCCAATATTAGCAAATGAAAACATGTACCGCAGACCTAAATTTAAAGTCGGTGATAAAGTTAGAATTTCTTTGATAAAAAAGTATTTGAAAAAGGATTTACTCCAAACTGGAGCGAAGAAGTATTTTTGTTGATAAAGTGCTTTTGACAAGGGCTGTGACATACGCGTTAAACGATCTGTCAGGTGTACCGACCGTATGTAGTTTTTACGAACAAGAACTACTGAAAACTGAGCAGGACGTTTTCGTTATTGAAAAAGTGATTTGGAGAAAGGGTAATAAAAGTTTAGTCAAATGGCGTGGGTATAGCGATAAATTTAACAGTTGGATCCTAACCAAACAAATTACGAAATAATGTTATCATAAATTTCCTCTTACTTTTGTTTGACATATTTACATTTTATTGGTTTACATAACGATATTAGATATTGTCTGCGATCGTCAGAGATCGTCATCAGATTAAAAATTTTTACAGATATGAAATCGAATTTGGTATTTTTCTGCCCGCCTGAAATTCTGATGTTTAAGGTAGGTCTGATTAGCTGCTAATATATTTACTGTTCAGCAACGGTAAAATTAAATTTCATTATTTTTTAACACCGTGATAGTTGACATATCGTTCAGTTGTTGGTCTGCTGTAATTGGATCTATTGACAACTGTGAATATTTCATCGTCATCAGATTCGTTGTTATACAAAATATCATCTTCACTATAACCAACAGATTTGCCTATAAAATTATTGTTAGTAATTGTAATATTGTCTATAATTTTATTGATGGCGACCTTATCGCTGGCAACATTACCACTAGTATCTTCTTCGTATAGTTCAGCAAGTTGTTTCATCAACTCCATATTATAATATACTTTTATCTAATTTGTTGTTATAAGATAACTGACGAAGTAAAATATCACCAAAAAGTTAATATATTTATTAAATTACAGCGAACTAGCCGAAGCGATAAGAAAATGCTTGTCAGGTTGCAGTGTATATTTCGTTGACGTTATTGTGATGCAAGGTGATTCTCCTAAAATGTTATTAACAGCAGCAGAAAAAAATATCATTAATGAGTGTGCAGTAACAACGCTAAAATTTAATCGTAGTGATGTTTTATAGCATTTGCGCATCATTGTTTGACTAAAACCGAGCTATCAAATATTTTTAATCATCATATCTAAATATAATACTAGCATTGTATTCGATTGAAAAAGTTGATCTTGTTCCTCTGTCCGCTACAAATTTTAACTGTCATAGGACTGATATTAAAATATTTTGTCGCAGCTGTAATCGATTTGAATTTCATCTCGTCTCTTTTGAGGTTTAACGAAATAACAGGTTTTGCTGGACATCTGAAATTATTACCGTTACCACCTCGTCCTTTTCTCACATTTTCCTGCTGTGTAACTAGTTCTAGATTTTCCACTCGATTGTCTTTTTTGTTATTGATGTGATTAATAACGAGACCATCGGGTAGAGATCCGTTAAAAACCTCATAAACAAAACGATGACCATAGTAACGAACATGATTTGTCGATGTTCCTCTAACACCTACTATGAGATATCCCATATTGCTTATAGTACCAAGAACTTTTTTAGTTTTTTCTGTTTCTAATAATACCGCGATCGCTAGCCTCGTCCAAATCAAAGACCAGATTCGGTTGAAACTTGTTTTGTAAATATAAATTTTCAATATTGTCATCAGTGACTTTACTGTTCACATGATATACACGCTGTCCTTCTGCAATGTCATCGCAAAATAAAGTGTAAATAAAATCTTTTTTAAGCATTATAATACTCTCGGTATTATCTCCCATTACACTAATCTTATAACCCGCTGACGTTGTCTTTGCCAACAGATATTCCAGGTTTGATGCTAATAACCGATCCAATTTCCTTTCGAGCGTATAGGTTATACTTTGGATGAACGTTATAACACTCTTGTTCGTATGCGCTTGTCAGATTTTGTAACATTTATTAATAGTAATTTGTTAACTCTAATTGATTTTTCAACCTAGTGCATGCGCTGTTATCAGTCAAACAATCACTTAGATATTACACTGTAGTATAACAATGCTGAAATTGCGTGATATAGCCAAGAAGAGCCATGTAGAAGAACCTGATAAAATAGCGACTGCTTTTGCAGGTTTTGACAATAGTTATAAATTTGATAATCAAAACGTTTTAGTAAATCTTACTGCAACAAATCTGTACCACCTGCTACAGTCAACTATAATACAGGAGCTTAAAAAACATAAAATTATAAGATTATTAGTGCAATATCATGCTATATTTTTTAAGCTACTTTTGACAAAAGAATCAACTGACAAGGAAATCATTGATCCTTATATTAACGCAAAATCAAGACGTCTTTTGCTTGGGACTGATCTATTAACACGAAATGATGAGATACACCAAAAAATTTGGAAATACATAGAGGAATTTACCGAAATAGGTTCAGGATGGAAGTTAGAAATGATCAAAGAAATTTTGTTTCACATAATGCAATATGACGCATTACGCGGTAGTTCACATATTGACCTGCCACCAAAAATAAAAAATAAAAAATGTTGTATAAACGTAAAAAGAAAACATCGATCGCAAATGTTTCCAATGGGCTTTTCTTTCTGCGCTATTTCCAGCAGAAAAACACGCTGATCGCGTTGAGAAGTATATCAGTCACGTGTCAAGATTATTTTTATTGACTTTCCAGTGGCAGAAAATCAAATACCAAAATTTGAAAAGCAAAATAATATTTCGATTAACGTATTCGGACTAGATGAAAAAGAAAACTTATATCCGAGATATATTTCACAAAGAGCTTCACAATAGACTATAAATCTACTGCTTTAAAACAAGCATTATGTTTGGATCAAAAACTTTAACGGACTAGTTGGTAGACAGTATAATAAGGATATGAACAAAAAAATTTTTTGTTATCGCTGCTTGCACGGTTGTACAATCAATGAAATATTACAAAAGCGTTTTCAGTACTGGAGTGATGTACAAAGAATAACAATGCCATCTTAAGAAGATTGTGTGTTACAGTTTGTCCATTGTAATCATAAACTAAAACTACCTTTCGTCATATACGCAGATTTCGAATGCTTACTTCAACCGGTGCTTGGCGTAGAAAATGATCCTAACAATCGAGTTCAAGGGAAACTCAAAATTATGTTCCGTGCGGAGTTGCGTACAATGTAGTTTGTTGTACTGATTCGAGATTATCTAAGCCAATCAGATTATATCGCGGTAAAAAAATCCAGCTGTCTAGCTTCTCAAGCAATTGATTAACGAAGTTGGTAATATTGCTTATCGTTTGAAAAGAGTAACTCCAATGAAAAAATTAAATCCTCAACAAGAATCTGATCACGAGCAAGCAGAATTTTTTTATATTTGTGAAAAATCTTTTGACGATAACAAAAAGGTACATGACCATTGCCATTTGATCGGATAGTACCGTGGAGCAGCTCATGATCCAGGTAATTTAAAATTTTACGCTCCAGATTTTATTCCAGGTATTCTTCAAAATGTTAGAGGATGTGATGGCCACATTATCGTAGAAGCTTTTGGTGATTCTGACATAAAAGCTCGTCTGAAACTCGATAACATCATCAAATGCAATCCAGATAATTTTGAAAAGAATGTCAGTTACGCTAGGTAAATGACAGCCTGCAGTTTATGGCAGCATCGTTAGTTGAGCTAGTGAAAGGTTGTAGTAAAATTGATAACCCGAGAGACTGTTTTGAAGATAAATTTAATCTACTAGCTAAATAAGTTTTTTCATAAGAATATCTCGACGATTGGAATAAATTTGATGAAACATCTTTACCTGACAAAGACACATTTTACTCGCATTTTAAAAATGAAAATATCACCGATGATGGGTACAAGTATGCACAAGATATCTGGAAAGAGTTTGATTGTGAGACGTTTGGTGATTATCATGATTTGTATTTGAAAACTGACTTGTTATTATTAGCAGATGTTTTTGAAAGTTTTTGAAAAGTGAGTAATGACAATTATGGACTAGATCCTTGCTGGTATTATTCTGCCCCTGGCCTGTCATGGGATGCTCTGCTACTAAAGTTTAGTATGGTAAGGTTGGAATTACTGACTGACGTTGATATGTTCAATTTTATTGGAAAAGGTATCAGAGTCGGTATATATGTTTTCTAGTTTGTAACAACTTCTACGGGAGTTCGATGGTGGAACCAATGCCTTTTGGTGGACTTTATTTGATCAGGGCTGATAGATTTCTATCTGAAACAGAAAAAAGATACCTGACGATGTTTCATATTTCGTTGAAGTTGACCTCGATTATCTAACTTCGCTACAGCAATTGCAACACGATTATCCTTTCTACGCGAAATCGATGGTCATAGATTATAGTCTATTATCTTAGGATCAACAAACGTCAGCATCACCAACACAAAATTCTATGGTCACAAAACTAGTACCAAAATTTGTTTAATAAACGTAATTATGGTATGCATTACAAAGTTTTAAAACAAGCAGTCGATGCTGGTCTCGTGTTGAGAAAAGTTCATCGTGTACTAAATTTTAATCAGTCGCCTTGCGTGAAAAGATATATTAACTCGAACACTTCAAGAAGAGCTGCAGCAAAAACTGATTTTGAGAAAACCTTCAAATTAATGAACAATTCCTTTCTTGCTAAGACGATGGAAAATATTAGGAAACGCGTAAATATCGAACTAGCTAATGATATCAATCGAAGAAAGAAACTTGTGTCAGACGATAATTTTGTGAGTATGAAAATTTATAATGAGAATTTTGTTTCGATACAAAGAAGAAGAACAAATCTAAAACTAAACAAGCCGATCTACTTTGGAACTTCAGTGTTAGATTTATCAAAGTAGCTGCTGTACGACTTTCATTATGATTTTGCTAAAAATCAGAGGCCGGCAAGTAGATTATTATTTACTCATACTGATTCGCTCGTATATCAAATCCAATGCGAGGACATCTATCAGAAAATTTATGATAATCGACATTTGTTTGATCATTCTGATTACTCACGTGACATTAAATTTCATGACGACACAAATAAAAAAATTATTTGTAAGTTTAAAGAGGAAATGAACTCGAGCGCTATCAAATATTTTATCGGATTACGCATCAAAATGTATGTTGTATTGTTAGACAATAATAAAATAACGAAGAAAGCAAAAAGTCTGCCTCGCGATTTTGTTAAACGGTTTATGAAATTTGATGATTAGAAGTATGCGCTGGATGGCGGTGTTAGTTTTATAAGAGCAATGGCTATACGGACAAATCATCATAAACTCAAAACAGATGTCATTATCATACGTGAATTATGTAACTTTCATGACAAACGTTATGACAAATGACTTTCATGACAAATGTTATTGCGAAAATGACAGATGGCAAATGATTGACGGTTGAAATTAGTAATGAAACATCAGGTATCTGATTTAGTGGAACACGTGACAAGCTAAAACTTTCATTCATCAGATCTGATAACAGCAAGCATTTCAATTATCTCGAACAATTGTATCAAAAGTTGCTAGCGGAGTTTAAAAACTTCCATAGCCCGATTAGCCAGCAAAAATATACTAAACTTACAATTGATCTCAATCAGTCAAAAATATGTTTCATCGACAAAAAATATCCTCTAAGCAAACCACAAATAAAAGATTTGTTTGAATGTCGTCATTGTGTGAGTGGTAAAGTAAAGATAATCTCTATCATCGTGATAATGAAATATTTATAATATCAACAATTGAAACATTAATCATTGGTAATGATGTTTAAAATAATATCACTTACCTTCCTCGCTCTGTGAATGTCCGCAGAGCTCTTACCTGTTGAAGTTTCTGCCCCAGACTGATTTATTTAGCTTAAAACAGCCTTTTATATGCTGCGTTTAGTCTAGATCTAGAACATTCCACGCATGCGCATTATACGACTTCCTTGTTCTAGAAGGTTCCACGCATGCGCATTAAAGTTTTTCCTGTTCCAGTAAATTTTACATAATCACCCAATTTCTATATGACGCATACAGTAGTTATTCTAGTGCTTCTAATGATAGAGAGCTACCTGGATTATAAAGCAGTTACACAGCGGCTTCTAGACAACAATCTATACAGTAGGCAGACAGGAGGCTATAGGTAATAGGTCGACGCATTATTGTGTGATTAAAGATATAGCTAAAGCATGCACAAAAATATGATTAACAATCACCTGGCTTCACACCTGTAAAATACATCTAATGACAGTGAGATTGGGGTAATTTGTATCTTGCGTTAGAAGTCTTAGTATCCTTTTGAGAAGAGGGATGGGGTAAGAGTTTTAGGACAGTTAGATAGTTAAAATGGGTGGGTAATTTATATTTGTTTTAATAGTGAAAAGGGGTGGGTGGATTAGGAACCTGGTTTCCTTGTACTACTGAGCAAATATTGAAAGGACTATAAGAGGATACATACTGGAGATAGTCTATCAAATTAGAAGTAGTACCACATGATAATGAAAACTGGCGATAGACCATTCAAATGTTCAGTGTGTGATGAAATGTTTGGACATAGTAATAATTTTGAAAATCTATGTGAGAATCCATACTAAAAATAAACCATTCAAATATTACGATTGTGATAATTTTTTTGGAAACTGGTTATTTTAAGTTCCACATGAAAACACATATTGTAGATTAACTACTTCGATGTAAACTTGTGACAAAATACTTGGACAGATTAGATATTTGATGTTCCTCATGATGATGATATATATATATATATATATATATATATATATATATATATATATATATATATATATATATATATATATATATATATATATATATATATATATATATATATATATATATATATATTGGACACAAACCATTCAAATGTGAAGTTTTTGATAAAATGTTTTAAAAAAGTTGTCATGAAGAAAAACATACCAAATGATACTTGAGATATGCAAAACACAATTCAAAGGTAAAGATTATGATTGAAAATTTAAAGAGATTGGTGTTTAAAGGGCATTTGAGAAGAACCATTCACATTTGAAATAAGTAATCACATTTTTGGAATAAACATTGCTTTGGACGGCAAAACTTTGAAAGCTACAGGAGAATGAATACTGGACACTAACCAATGAAATATTATGTTTGTGATAGAATGTCAATGCATACTGACCATTAACCATTCAAATGTGAAGTTTGTCCCAAAATATTTGGAACAGTAGTACTATGAAGTGCCACAAAATTTGTATACTGTTGATATTGAGAAGATTTGGGGAGTAGATATTTAATCATAACATGATAATACATAATGGATAATAAACATTACATGTGTAGTGCTATCTTTTTCAGCTTAATTGTGTTATGTATGTATTCTATTCATACTTGTAGTAAATGTGTGCTTGGATTGAGCATTGTTTGGCCATGTGGCTTTAAAAGAACAGCAAAAGCTATACATTGTAACAAATTTTAACTGATACAGCATAAGCTATACATTGTATTTAATTTTAACTGATCAGAGTAACAAGATTAGAGTCATGTAAATGCAAGTTGGTAAAAATGCTTAACAAACTATCAATTAATTATTTTATTTTATTTTCTACAAGTTTTGTGTAAAATTGCAGCATAAAATATTTCTATCATTCTTTGAAACAGCCTCTTATAAATGACGAAAGGTATAAATTACAAGCAACTTCGAAGCATACTCTTCATCCTTATTTACTTGTTCCCCATAAACATTATTGTAACTATTCACAGACAGCAAACTGAAGCACTAAAGTTAACATATGACTAAACTGGACCCTTCTCTCCCCATATAAAACATCAAAAACCTTTGTATTGCACCATGCAAGTGTAACTATTTTTAGAAACAGGGCTTTTCTCTACTATAACTATTCACTTTCTTGCTTCTTTACAAAATTCATTAATAGGACTTTATATTTATGGTTGTACTATATGACTACATACTGGCAATAACTATAAGCATTGATTAAATAGTATTTGCTTCACAGTATATATATATATATATATATATATATATATATATATATATATATATATATATATATATATATATTTATATATATATATATATATATATATATATATATATATATATATATATATATATGTTGAATTTTCAAGAAAATTGATTACTGTATGTCGGAAAACAACCTTGACCTTACAGCATTGTTTTGAATAACATAGCAGAGATTTTCACATGTTTCAGACCTAAATTATGAAATATTTAGGTTAAATCTCCCATCACATAATATTTTTACTTAGGTTTTGTTATATTATATATTTTACTGACTTTTTTTGCCCAAATACTTACAAATAAGACGGTTTAACGAAGAGATGTGTAATATATGCAGCGTTGTCAGCCAATTAAAGTTCATTTATGTTTTTGAAAAGAAAATACGCAATTATGGCTGTTAAAATCTCCATCTATAAAATATAAGAAATAAATTAGAAAACGCTCTTCACCGATAACATTTTTTAAAAGCAAATTGGATATATTTTCATCTTAGTTGCATACAGTGGGACCAGCCCCATGACGCCAAGAAGTGAAATATGTTCCTCACAAAAGAATTAATTTTCAGTTATCTATTAAAGCTTGCATGTGAATGTGCAAGAACGTTTTTCGAATTAGGCTGATGGTATCAACACCACGTAAATACATTTCATCTTGGGTTACAAGAGTGAAAGAACTTACTGACAACAGTGAGGAAGCATCTCAGAAGTCATCATCTGCTGCCATTTTACGTCCGAAAATCAGAGGGCGAAGTAGTTTATACATTCCAAACAGAAGAAAATGAAGGTTACATTTCTCCGGCGACTTTTTGCCCACTTAGACTGAGAGCGTGACCCCTTTTATATGAGCGAAAATAAGTTGATAAAGAGAGAAAAACTTTTTTCAAACAGTTAGCTACAGATATTAGATTATTATTGATCTAGTTGATAGCATCAATTCAAATTGATGTTTGCAGCAGATTTAAAACAATGATTGCTTTCCATAAACGAATAATGGAGACATGTATATGTATTTGATATAATGAATAAAGGAGATATTAATGTTTACCTTATCAAAAATCAATATCACTAATATTACTAATTTCGCCATCAAAATGTTTAATTATCTATAGAGAATTAATAACAATAATCGGATAATATTTTAGTATTTGCGAATCATTGGCAAAATTGCCTTGTTATCAGTCTTTTCCATCGGAATTGTAAAATATTGTGCTCCTGTAATATTACGTTTTTGATTTATTATATAACGTTGTCTAGTTAATATCATCGTTTCATATTTCAAACCGCCAATTATAAATCCGACCAACACTAGAGTTTAATCGACCTCGCAAATGAAATTGCCAAAATATCAGCTGAGAAGTACATTTAATTTTAATCAAAACGTCTCCAACGTCTCCGTATGTCGTCCACTCATGTTTAGTAAAGAATGAGTAATAATGATAATTATCTAGATAATTTACTGATGCGCATGCGTCAAACACAACTCAATATCAATTGTCTTAAACATTGTTGGAATATACCAAACATATTTGCTGGTTCGTTGTGGTCAGCCTTTCAACGTACTCTTTATTGGTCATATCATCAGAGTTATCTGTAAAATAAGTCGATATTCTCTCGTGAGCTCTCATATTTATATCACCCGACATTGGTCCACTGGATTTATTTAAATATGGGGTAAGTTCTTTCAACTGAGAATAACCAATAGCATCAGTTTCATTAGTTGGTGGTGTGTTTGTCGGTAATAAAGTTATCGTTTAGTTATAACCTATTACAAGGTTACATGTCATTTGTTCACCAACTGCGTTAAGCTTACACTCGTCAACATATTTTAGTTGCGCATAACTTAAATCTTAAAGCCTTATCAACATTTGCCTGATGCAATAACCAGCTTTTAACGCAATAATCATTTTACTCGACATATTAATCTTATCTGTAATTGTCCCACCAGTTTTATCAAGTTTGTTATTATCGACATAGTTCAACTGCAAATAACTTACCGAATGAATTTCATCTAAATTTGCTGTAGGATATCCAGTATTTAGATTTATTAAAAAGCTTACTGACATATAATTTACACTTAAAAGTCCTCCTGTCAGGAGAGATTGACTTTGTTGACGAATTTTTTAAGTGGTTTATAATCAACTTCTTGTGCATTAACAACATTTAATGTTGGAAAATTCATTTCTAAATGTAATATTTGTTGATATGACACATACAGGTTTCCTATCATTGAGTTGCCAATTTTTTCTTCAGACATCTTGATACATCAATATTGCCATTTATGATTATACTTACAGCCGATGAATATCCAAATAATGTACCAAATTTACTATAATAGTTCATTATTTTTTTATTATCTTACAATATTTTCATGACATTAAATTGTCTAACAATAATGAGAAAATCGTCGAAATTAACCTGCTGTTGGTGAAACATAGACATAACAAGGAACTTCCAGATTGTCAATATCTTATTGATGGAAAAACTGGTCCGGAAAAAAAAAACTTGCTTATAAATTTACTTCTAGGAGAAAATTTTAGCTACGATCGCATTTATATTTAAACAGTTAATATATAACAAGATAAGAGCGATGTACATAACGAATATAACAATAAACTTCTTAACACTTTTGAGGCTGGTGAAGATTTTTGTATTATCAAACAACCAGAAAAACCAGTCCCAGTTAATCAGCTTGAATCGTCCGAATACAAGATAATTATTAGTGTTGATATTCAGCTAAAGAGTGTAGAAATAAATTAAATAAAATCAGATTTTTTTAATATCACCTACGAAAAATGTAATTCTGTTTCTCTCGCTCAACGTTTATATAATACTTACAGATTTCTTTAAATCCTGGATGTTTTTCTGTTGTTATAAACATTGTTCATTTGGCGACATAACAAAATATAAATTTATTGAGCTATATCAACAGCGAATAAATATAACTTCTTCTTATTTGATAAACCATTACATTATCCAAACAAAATATTTCGCTATTGTATGGATATATAAATGCAGTAGGATGCAGTAGAGAATTAGTGTAAACTCGTGCGTAAGAGAGGAAACACAGTAAATATATAGAAGATTTCAAGAAAAAGAAAACTTGCACAATCCCAGGCAGAATATAAGCAAACAGTTCAGCAATCACGACGTGTACAGATAGCTGCAAAAGAAACCCATTAGAGCAACCTTGCTTAGATCATAGTGTATATCCCATTTATTCAGGTAAGGATTTCATTACGCAATAACACCTACCCTACTGATTATATATATTATCCCAATTATTCTGATCAGAATTACTATCAAATATGTCATAATCCGCCTTATATTGCAACATACACATACACTCTAACACAAACACACGAGACGAAAAAGTAATTTGTAAGATTTGACATAGAGTCCGTCTTACCTTGGTAACAAAATCAACATGATGTTAAAATGTTTGGCTAGCATCACGGAAATACTTTATTCGCGTGATCACTGTCTGTAAACAGCCTTTATTATGTTTGTTTTTTTAAGTGGAGTGACATTGACATTACGTGTGAATTTTAGCGTGGTAAAACACAACATTATCAATCTCTGGAAACCAGAGCATGTTGAATTTTCTATTTAAAAATGTTCTGAAAGATATTCAAGAAAATTTATTCTGGAATTATATGGAAACAAAACTTTGATTCAAGTGAGGAATTTTTGTTGTTCATACATTGTACTTTATCTGACGTCATCGCCTTCCTTATTTGTACGTCGTCTTGACTCGAACCTGCATTCTTATAGGACGATTTAGTGATAGGACTTGTGTTTTCATTCTTAGGATTACATTTGGATTATAGTTACAGACTGTAATTTCTATTTACCAGTTTTTACATTGTCTAGGGAAAAATTGTTTTCTTAAAATATGCTAAGCTTGTTGACTTTCGCTCTTTTCACGTAACTATATATATATATATATATATATATATATATATATATATATATATATATATATATATATATATATATATATATATATATATATATATACATATATATATATATATATATATATATATATATATATATATATATATATATATATATATATATATATATATATATATATATATATATATATATATATATATATATATATATATATATCAGACAGAATAGACAGTAATATTCCTGGATTCTATAGTAGAATCTTGATTATAGTGGGCAGAAATAATAGTTTAATACAAGCAATACTATCATACAGGTTAGAAAAATTAAATTCGTACTCTACCAAGTTTCGAAACTATGTCTGCAAGAAATCGGCATCCATCTCCTTTCCTGCACGCACCAGCCCATAAAACGTCACGACTATGCACGCATCACTAAAAATACGACCTTATATACACATACACACTGTTCATATATACATTTAAAAAGCCAATCATCCATATAAAATTGTACATGATATTGGCGCACTTTACAACTAGACTAGAACATTATACATAAAAGGATTGTTTTCAATTGACATTGTAAATTATTTGTCTTTAATGGAAATATTGAAATTATCAATCAATGTTCTTTTCTACAACTCGATGTATTATATTGGTTTAATTAGAGATCGTATCCTAAATTTTATTAGGAAGATGTGTAATGTATACTAGTAAAATGCAGTAAAAGCTCGTGCTAATAAAAGGAGAATGTTAGCACGTGCGGATTGGGATATTCTTAGACTAATGTTATAAGTGGATTAAAACATTATGGCTAAAGTCTATGTGTTAAGAGTTAGGGAGAGATTCTAAAAGGATATACAATTGGGTTTGTGGAAATCGAATGGTGAGTAGTGAGTATTATTCGAGGCTTATGTCAATTACTAATTCAAAATTGGAGAGAAAACATAATAATCCAGCTAAACAGCATTTATCTTTAAAGTGCAGTATGTTAAAGGAGACCAGAATCAAAATTTTTCCTTTTATGTATGTTATTTCTACAAATTTTAATTCGAATGTAATGTTTATAAATTACATATCGTAGGCAGATAGTGATTATATTGCGCGGAGGATACCACGATACCGTAAATTGCCGAGTTTTTTCCGAGTTTTGATGAGCCGACAGATCACGTGGTCCCGTGACGCAATACCAGCCAGTCTTGAAACGGAATGAAGGCTATCGATAGAAGGAAATCAGATTTTGGGCTGCACATTAATAAGATGAATCTGTTTCTGAGAGTTGCTCATATCTTATATCTGTTTAAATTTTTGTTAAGAATTTAAAGAAAATCAATGTAATTTTAACATAAATACTGATACATTTTGTGCTGTGCAAAAATATGATAATAATAAATTGAAGGTGCCCAATGTGAAAACTAAGATATGTCACAATACAATAAATTCATTTAAGAAGGATGAGATTCAAGTTTAATGTATTTAAATGACATGTTCATTGCATACCATCAACAAACCACCTAAGGACTAATATTTTGAAAATATTCATCTATCACTAAAACACTGAGAGATAATACTGACTTTTGTGTGAAACAATATCCACTACCGGGGATGTGTTAAAAGGCATTGAGAACGGTTTTCATAGGTCTTAACATAAGCATTATTTTTTAAAAAATAAATAATAAATAAATAAAACAACCAACAAATATATTTGCAAAGCAGAAATTGTAAGTAATTAATTTAAACATCAAGAAGCTTTCTCCTCATGGTTCAGTGCATTTTACGTGAAGGCTACAGTTAGCTTATTGATAAAGCTGATAATATATACATGTCTGGTATAATAGTGTATAATATTTTAAGCATTGGCCCATGGCTGGTGACTTGAATAAACTCACAACCCTTTACTAAAGTCCCATAAGAGCGGACAGCTCATGCCTGTCAACTTTCAAGCTGGGAGAAAAACCTCCCAATATGTGGGTATTTACACACCTATTTCCTGATCTGGTAATATCTCCAAATTCTTAGAAGTGCTCTCTCAAAATTTATTGTATGCCAAATATAGGATCTGCAATAGCTTATGTCTATTCTATGTTTAAATCAAAAACTGGACGAAGTAATTAATATCACACGTTTCGTGTCTTCAGTAAATAGAATGTTAGGATTAAAAATTATTCACGTAATTATCAAACCTTTGAAAACCTCTACAACAGTAATACAGTAAAACAAAATTAAAAACATAAAATTGTCAACAATTAATTTAAATCCCGAGAATTTCACTGTGAAAGCTATGTAATTTTCTCTACAATCAAATTTTCAGTTCCACTTCCGCCAAAGAAACTCGACCAGTTAACACCTGACATTTTTCTAACGTATATGAAAATATTTTATTTCCATTAGTAAACTAAAAGAAGAAATAAAACTTTAATATTATGCAGGATATTCGCCCTCCCCCTTCCCGATAAATAAGCTAATTCACAGACTCCATGGCCACCTCTCTTTGTATACAGGATGGGCCCAAAATAACCGCTCCGGTGGCCTAGTGGTTAGAGCGTCCTCCACAGATGAGGGAGGTCGTGGGTTCGATTCCCGGTCGAGTCATGCCAAAGACGTACAAAAATTCTACTAACTGCTGCCTCGCTTGACGCTGAGCTTAAAGAGGCTAGTTTTAGAATTGGTTGGCCTGGTGTCAGGATTATGTGACTGTGTGGGACATCATGCTACATGTCTGCGGCATGGTGTCCCAGTGCTAGACATCACTATAAACTGCCACACTGCAGACATCGTCGCTATATGAAAAATTGTTAAAGCTACGTTAAAAATGATAAACACCATAAACACCTAAAATAAGATTAGAAGAACCTCGGGTGTCAGGTTAATATATTTTTATCACTGCTACTGCTTGTGTAGATAAAATATATCTGAATTAATTATTGCATATTGTGGTCACTTACTCAGCCTTCTGCCTGTCTTCCTAACTCACACGTTGAACACTTTTCCCAGGATTTACAATATCTTTCACGCTAGCAACTGCCGGTCAAGATGCCGAATCTTTACTATGACGTCACATCATGAAAATAACAGAACAAGCCCGGAAATTTTGCATACCACTTCACAGAAACTCAGCTCCTTGAATATGTGCCATTATTTATGTATTGGCATTACCATCACAGATAATACTTCAGAAAATTGTTTTAACTCTATAGTACTTTTGTTAATTTTCTATATTTATTTTGATTTCTGGTCTCCTTTACGTCTGGAAAAGTCAGCTTTGATTCGACATTTTAGTCGAGAGAAAAATAAGGATAACAAGGTGATACCAAAGACCACTTCATTATGATAATATGCTTGTATACGTTTAATCCATATGGCATATTTATATTCAGCACATAGTAAAAGGCACAAGTCCACGAATTTGGGTTCCGGGAACGAGGCACTATTCGGGATACGGCCGAAATTTAGGAAAGTATAAAAGGTATTGAAAGAGTTTATTGAACGTTTTTTTAACCATTTGATAATGAGCTGCTGTAGAGGGAGTATTGATTTGCATTCGAAAAATATATGAGCAGTAGTTTCAATGCTGCCGCAAAAAGGGCATAATTTAGATTTATAAATATTTTTTAAAACATGTTGTAGTTAACAGATAACATGTCTTGTAATGTTTCAAAACACATCTCTAGTGATGGAATCTAAAAATTTATTGTGCACGTTTTACCAGATTCTGATGAAATTTATGTTGTAAAAATTGGATATTTTGGGTTCCAGAAGGTAGTTTTTAATTATCATTGATAAAACAATTTTGTAGGGATTTGACAAAAATCGAGATCAAGATTATTCTCGTGAAATTCTTTGAAAATGCTTTTGCACTTTTGATAAAATTCTTGTACATATAGTGTATGAGTAAATTTGTTAAGGTCTAACTTAGGGTTGAAAGATCTTAATTTTAAATCGACCCAATACCTTACAAAATCTTTTCATTTGGCTGAATAAACTCATCATCGATAACGTTTTGAATATGTTGCATGCGTATTGCTTGTATTTTACACTTTAAATGGGTGATGTTTAATCTACCATTGCGGAGTAGGTTGGTACATACGGCTCTAGCGAAAGTTTCGAATTTAGAATTCCACAAAAATGTGAAAATCTTCCTATTGGAACTACCTTCTGGGACCCAAAATAACCAAACTTTACGACTTAAACTTCCTATAATGTTTAGGTGGATCAGTTAACAATTTCAGTATACCAAATTTCGCTGCAAGCTAAAAGATTAATAACGTGGGACTTGGAAATGAGAGGCAAATTTCTGTTTCTATAGTAATAGTGTATTCGTCAGTTTACTAACATTTTTATACCAGTGATCATCGTTATTTAAATCGATACCAAAATAAAAAGCTACAATTTTTCGTTTGTCGATTTTTCCGTACAAAAAAATCCCTTACAATCGGCCGCGTAAAGGGAGATCTTACAGGTCTCTGTTGCACCTGATACTTGAATACCTATAATATCTGGGTCATTTCGAATTTTAATTGCAAAAGGTTCATAACTATTATATATACAGGTTGGTTAAGACTGCAACATTGAAGAACTATTCTGGAAACTAAAATGGAATCTGAAATAAAATTGTTTACTATAACTGACAAACGAATATCAGTATAGAAAATAGAGATACCTTTAATAAAATTGGGGTGAAATCCCTAAAAATTTTAAAACGTTGATAATTTACCTTATTGAATGCCTTCTCTTGATCTAAGGATATAAAAGCACATGATGGTTCTTTGATCTATGAAGTCACAAATATTTCCTATAAGGTGACCGTTGTCAAAAATAGATCGGTCGTTAGCTGCACCTATTTTTTATAGAATTTTGTAATCTAAATGTAATATGGACATATGTCTCCAATTTTCCTTCTTTATATTTTGAGGATCCTTGCATTATAGCGCTGTATAAGATAGTTTTGTGTGAATCAGACAGTGTTTGATTCAAAGATCAAATTGTATAAAAGGACGAAAGCGTCACCTAAGAATTCAAACAAAACATGACGTAAAACTCTTTTGTGAGACCGTCAGGTCCAGGTGATTTATTTTGTTTCATGATAGTTAAAAATTTCCAAATTTCTCCTTTAATAATTGGTCCAATAAGAAAACAGCTATCTTCTGCGGTTAATTAAGGTAACCCAATTTAAAATTCTTCAAATAATTCTTCAATTGTTTCAGTGGTAAATATATTTGAATAAAACTTTTTAAAACAGCTTAAATTATCAGCTCTAGAGTTATAAGTCTCCTTAACATACCAAATTTCCGTGATTTCTAGGAACCCTTCCTGTTTTTTAATTGCAAAAAGAATTGGTTCGCTCTTTTGTTATTATCTAGAATTTTTGCATTGATCCTAATGACTTATCCCATATATTTTTCATTTTGTAATTCCTTGATTGACATACGGAATTCTTGTATTTTAAGAAAACGTTCGTTATTAACTACGTCATTTTTGTTTCAGATGTTTGTAATCTTTTGTCATTGATTTAATTGCATAGATTTTAATGTTACTAAGTTGTTTGGAGTATCGAACGAATTCTTTATGCTACGTTACGGCTTGTTCAATGTAACGTAAATGGGAGAGTGAGGATAACAAAGTTTGTAAATTTTAACAAAAAAATATTTATTTTCTTAGAAAACATGAAATAATATAAATAATTTAAGCAAGACGTACAGTTTACAGAAATGATTCACATCTTGTTCAAAATAGAAATGTAAGTCCTTTAAAAAGTTCTAAACACAGTGTAAAGTGTCTGAAGTTCCGGTTTAAAATGGCGGATGACCAGGTCAGACGAAGGCTAGCTGAAAATTCCAGAACTTGCACAATAAAGCAGTTTGTGGTGTCCGGTTCCAATTTAGAATATTTTAGGAAAAATGTCCAAATCATTAATGTTGTTCTCCAGGAAAACTATTTAAAATACAAAGCAAAAGTAGCTGCTCTAAGAAGACATGTTCTAAGACAACTTCTTCTGGCAAAAAAGTACCTTTTCTAAGTTAATAGAAGTTGTATAACTGACTTCATGACTCTACGACTGTGTATGACTCTGCTACGACTACCTGTCCGTGACTGTGTATGACTTACCAAAATCTCAAACATATAAATGAAGCTAATGCGTTGTTTGCATTGCACGCGCAAGAGGACGAATGCAATTTCGTAATGCATTAGGAAAGCCTGACCCAGTATCAGCAAATCGTTTTCATGGCTTTTCCTGTATGTTTACTTGAAATGAATTTGTTATCATACACAGCACGTGCTCACATGAGCCACATCTACGACTGAAGTAATCGCTGTTTTTCAAAAAACATGTAAGACTGATAATAATATAATTATATTAATAATTACATTAATAAAATAGAATGAAATAAGAAAAGATTTTTACAAAATTGATTCCTTAATACACACAATTAAACTACATTTTCGTAACACCTTCCCCCATAAAGAAAATATAAAAGATTTATGTACTAAAACTTTCTTTTTCATAACAGATGTATATTCTTCATAAAGTGCAAAATTATATAAGAACTTATGAATTTACAAAAATAACATTTCTACACACGGGAAAGTGCGACTGCAATGACATTATCCTTTCCTTTTATGTGCCTGATATCAAGATTGTATTCTTGTAAAAATAAGCTCCATCTCAACAGCCTCTGATTCGTATTTGTCATTCTACCGATAAAAGTGAAGAGGTTGTGATCACTAAACACAACAACCAGAGAAAGAGCCGAGCTAATATAAACTTCGAAATGCACTCATGGCAGTATTAAAGCCAAGCTCTCCATCTCGATTGTTGATTAGTTTCGCTGGTGTTTATTCAATTTCTTAGAGACGAAACACACTGGATGTTCAACAGCATTTTGGTCATCTTGAAGCAAAACTGCTCCAACCACAACATCACTCGCATCTACAGATAGTTTAAAGGTCTGACTCAAATCTGGAGCCGTTAGATCTGGTGCACTTTCAAGTATGGCCGTTATTCTATCGATAGCTTCCTGACAGTTTTCAGTCCAAATAAACTTGTTTTTCTTTCTCAACAAGTTTTCCAGAGGTTCACCTACATCAAAAACATTAGAACAAAATTTACGAAAAAATACCCAGCCATACCTTAAAATCGCATCAGCATGACCATAGTATCTATAATTTTAATCTGTCTATGTCCCACAATATGTCCCAGAAAGCTAACACATGCACGACAGAACTCATGTTTCGATAAATTAATAGTCAGATCTGCATCAGTGTGTCTGTCGAAGAACTTCAGAATCGTAGATGTTCTTTCTAGGTGATGTTGTAAATGATGACATCAATGTATGCATCATAGTTGTCTAGACCAGACATTATCATGTTCTTAAGGCGTTGAAATGTACTCAGAACAAAATAGTTCATCCCAAAAAGACCACTCTGTACTGGTAGAGTCCATTTGGAGTCAAAAATGTCGACATTTCATTTGTTTTGATCTTTCCGTTACGGGAATTTGCCAAACAGTTCCTACAAAAAGTCAAATTTTGTGACGTATTTGGCATTTCCAATTTTGGCGATACAATCATAGATTCTTAGCGGTGGAAACGAGACTGTTTTTTTGTCACAATGTTCACCTTCCCATCATCCGTTCACATTCGGAAAGTTTTATCCTGTTTCGGAACAAGAATGCACGGTGCGCTCCAATCACTTTTACTGGGTTCTATAAAATCATTGTCCATTAAATACTCCAGTAAATACTGAATCTTTTTTTTCATATATTGCTGTTTTAAATGATTCATTCTGTATTAGTGTTGTTTCATGGGTTTCGAATTACTATTTCAACGTCGTGAAAAATTTCGTTTGTCCTTGTACGCACATCTGGAAACAAGTGCTTATATTCAAACAACAATTGTTCAAGTTCACTTTTTTGATCTTGCAAATGAGAAAATTTTTATCTAGATTTTCATATTTTCCGAATTCTGCAGACTTGTTGTTCCAAGGTTAGTAGAATCCAGCTCAATTCCTTCCTGCGAATCTTTTAGTGGGACAGGTACAACTAACTTATTATTTATTTGGCTATTTATTTAAAAACAGTAGCACTCCATTAATTGACAGACTTGAGTACTAACATTATAATCTAAATCTTGTTCTTCTTTACTCTGTAGAGGTCATTAAATTTTAATTGCAGAAAATTCTGTAGAATTCGCAAGAGAATGGAATTTATTACAGGAATCTTAAATTCTCTCTAGTAGACTTTGGTGAAACCCTAGTTTCATTTTCGACTTGAACTGCTGAATGTAAAATTCAAGTGTAACACACGAGACTTTAACTTTGACCTTTGACAAAATTGATAAAACTTGAGACGGTCAAATTGAGCAAAAGTCCTCAAAGGAATTACTTTTCAAACGCTTGTTGACACACGCTTTATTATCAAGAAATTTTGGTTACATGTCATGGTCTTTGGTAAGAGATCGATACAATCTACCACAACTCGAATGAATGGTTTGTCAAATGCAGGAATTAGTTTCAAATGAGCATTTTGAATCTTTTGATTTGGTTTTTCTACAATATGACCTATATGACAAGATTTGCAAAACACTGAAACATCACTTGATTTTTGGGCAATAGAATTGAGTCTAGATCTTGTGATACGTTTTATTTATTCACAAATGACCAGCCATAAATGTTTCATGGGCCTTGCAAAGTATTTCCCGTCTGTAAGGTTTCGGAACCACAATTGGATATTGCAATGACCAATTGACACTATCAGGTACCTCGAGAGGTCTCAATTTTTCTCATAAGAATTCGATTGTAATGAAGTAAGAGACAGGTATTTCAGTTGCTTTAGTTTCACTAACGGACCGTTGAAACAAACAGGAGGTCTCAGGATCCTTCTCCTGTTCAACGACAAGTGATTTTCCTTTATCATCCTGATCAGATAAAAGAGAAAGAGTATTCAAAAGAAGATCACTATCATCAACACCTATCAACTGATCTAAATTAGAAGTGAAAGTGACCTCATCAAAAACCTGACCAATACATGTGTCAGCTAGAGGAACAAAGTCCTTATCAAAATCAGTCTCAGGAGCTTTCTTTGACAAAGCTCTGGTAACTTAATAAGATGAACATAACTCAGTGATTTCGTTTTCAATAGGATCAACTTTCTGATACAAAGAATACTTGTTAGTTACAAGTGGATTAACCACAACCTTGTCCCCAGCTAAGTCTTTGCCTAGCAGCAAACGAACGCTTTCAAATGGTAAGGTATACACTACACAGACGGTCACAGGTCCTGAAACTTAAGTCTGATAACAAACTAACAGAATGGAGAGGAACATTAGCAAATCCGCACTCTACTCCCTACATGAGAACACTCATTAGATCAGGTCTTCTCAGAAGAAGTCAAAAAACCTGAAACTAAAACACTCTGAGAAACTCATGAATCTCTTAAAATTTTAATAAAGATGGGATTGGCCAAACCAGCCAAGAGTGGTATAGAACCCTTTGACATTAACGGTTCAAAATTCTCCAAAACTTGGATTTATAAAAGAAATGAGATTATAGTTTGAAGAAAGAAAAAAAAGACACGTCATTTCTGAGATCTTCAAATTCAAATATAGGCAGACCGAGGCAGATTACTAGGTGATTGTTTTTCTTTTTGTTATTGTAATTGTATTTGCCTATAATTTTCTTCCTCTTTTTCTAATTGTGCCCTCTGAAATTCAAATTTATATTTAAAGTTAAATTCTTCAATCTTAACGTCAGCATCGGTTAAAGTCGGAGAAATCATTTAAGTGTTCAGTATGTGATAAAACGTTTCGTCTGAGTAAACAGATAAAAGATCACACGAGAACACATACTGGGAAAAAGTCCTTTAAGTGTGAAGTATGTGATAAATGGTTCCGTACCACAGGAAATCTGAAAGAGCATAAGACGATACATTCTGGAGAGAAAATATATATGTGTTTAGTATGTGATAAAACGTTTCTTCTGATGAAGCAACTAAAACGTCACCTAAGAGCACATACTGGTGAAAAACCATTTAAATGTTCAGTATGTGATAAAGCGTTTCGTTGCAATCACCATCTAAAAAGGCACACGAGAACACATACTGATTAAAACAATTAAGAGTGAAGTATGTGATTTAAAGCTTCATCACAGTGGAGATCTAAATAAGCACAAGTATATATATATATATACTTGTATATATATATATATATATATATATATATATATATATATATATATATATATATATATATATATATATATATATATATATATATATATATATATATATATATATATATATATATATATATATATATATATATACTTGTATATATATATATATATATATACTGGAGAAAAAAATTCAAATGTGAGGTGTGATAAACGGTTCCGTAACCCAGGGCATTTGCATAGGCACAACAAAATACATTCTGGATAGAATTCGTTTAGGTGTTCAATAGGTGATATAGGGCTTAATCAGAGTAAATATCTAAATGTGCTAAGTTTTAAGTGCGTGATAAACTCTTCCGTAACCCAGGAAATCTGATCGTGCACAAGATGATACATTCAGGAGAGAAATCATTTATGTGTTTATTATGTGATAAAGGGATTGGTAGGCGTGGATATCTAAAAATTCAAATGATAACATATACTGGGGAAAAAACATTTAAATGTGCAGAATGTGATAAAAGGTTTAGTCAGAATGGAAATCTGCTAACGTATATGACAATACATACTAAAGCATGTGATAAAGGGTTCATTGACCGTGGATGTCTTGAAGAAACACAAAAGGATGCATCCTGGAATAAATAAAATCATTTAACTGAGAATGTGTGATAAATGGTTTAGTCGAAGTGGGGGTCTAACGAAAATGAATCATGGAGATAAGCATAGGGTGAAGTATGCAATAAAATGTTAATTGGATTGGTTATCTTATGATGCATCCTGAAGAAAAAAAATTAATTCTGAAATATGTGTTATATGGTTTAGTCAAGGTGGAGGTCTAAAGACTCAAGAAAATTAGCCCTTGAGAAAATCCTAGTGTGAAGTATGCAATAAAATGTTAATTGTAGTGGTTATATCATGATGCACATGAGAGTACATACAGTTGAACTGGAGAAGAAATATATAAGTATGAAGTATGTGGTCAGAGTTTCGTGATAATTAAGCGCATAAAGTATGTAATAAAGTTTCAAAGTTGATGTGCGTTCAAATTCAACCTCGTGCGAAGAGGGTGAACGATATTTTAGCTACAGTGAGTAGTATAGTGAAGTAAATACTCTGATTCTCTTCCATTGCTTAATATTGTGCATTTCTGTCATAATCTGAGAACGCAAAAAATGAAAATGATTTTAGACAGATTGGTGACATCAGGATCGAGGACCAACTCGCATTAAAAAGGAAAATGAATTTTATTTCCTCTTTATGGTATAAGAACGGGTATCCTCAAATTATAACAAATATGCAAGTGAGGTCAAAACTCTACTACTCTTTAGAATGTTCTTTGTTTGTATAGTTGGACATAAACGAGAACATTAGGTGTAAATATGTACAGAAAGTGAGTATTTTAATAGACTGAGCGTAATATTTCTAAATGTACATTTCGCGTACCAAGATCTGTTTTATAAAATTAGAATATATTGCAGAGGAACTTCTACTTTTATTGCGTGACAATATCTTACACAATAAACGTTTTTATTCCAATTATGAATTGGATTTAGCAAGAAATAAGGAAACCATGAGCGGTTTCACGACATGACAATATATTGTAGCATACATTTGTCTCTTTATATGTCCAATTTATATTATTTGTCTCTTTATATGTCCAATTTATATTTTTTGAAGATAAAATCCCGCAAAAACATCCTACATATTTCCTCTTTCACACAATCGGGTAGAGCAGAAAAAAAGCATTATATGCTATTTACACCAACGAACGAGCAAGAATAGAACATATACAAATATACTTACGTACCAACCAACGCACATGCAAACATGCACACATCACTAAATGAGTGAGCGTTTGTATTCACACTCCACTACATTCAGACATATTGGCATATTGAATAGTCTCTCTAAGAATCTGGTTAGTACTGACATGGGCTGTTTTTGAGAACTCCAATTGCTCTTGGCTAATGTTAACATTTTCCCTAGCGACCACCACACTCGCATCGCTGGCTCCAGTCTTGTTCTCAATTAATGCGTGTTGCTGATATCGCAGGGGGAGACTGAGTTGCTTCAGATTCCCAATCTTCAGTGCCTGGAATTCTGAACACTAGTGCATTCTGCCTCCTGTTCATGACCCGGGGATGATTTTTTCGGACGCTGAGGCTCTCCTTCTTCCTTTTGTCTTACCAAATCCTAAATTTTCTCCCAGTTTATATCTAGTGAATAGTGAGCCTTGGTACTAGTGGTGGTGGCTTTGGTGCGACTGATATTTCTGCTGCTGGAGAAGTTCTCACCTCAGGTTTCACCTCACACAGAGATAGATCGAAGAGGTGAAGTCTGGTCCTATCCGCACCTAGAATTCTGATTTTTCTCTGTAGCCTCCCTGATGAATTCTTCTAAAATGAGAATGAAATACTCCAGGTGCATTTGGATTTATATAACCTTTGCAATTATATTGATCATCTTCTTTGAAGTGAACTGATTCACATTGGTAGACAGACTGACGTGCGTGGCCTTATATTTGTGGAGAATGGAAGTAAAGGAAAACATTCCTTGACACCCAAATTGTACCACCACATGAAACAAGTGGACTTAAAAAGAAGCACTCACGTTGACGTTTGATTTACAAACACAAACAGACATGTTTTGGACAAGACAGAGAAACTATGTGCTTATAGATTTACTTATATTTTCTAAAATATTTAAAGATTTGGCAAATTGAATGAGTATGTCTTTTCAAGAATATTGGGTAGCACTGAAGAGGGCTGTCTTGGTTAACAGAGAGTAATGATAATCTCTCTTTTATGACTAAGATTGCGTCCCGTCTGGCAATAGGCTTTCCTATACTATATGGCCTACTTCTGCAAAAGAAAGAAAATTTGTTGGTGTCTATTCGACATTCCGCAAAACCTGTCTGGTTATTGCTGTTGCTGCTGATGATGTTGCTGTTGTTCGTGATGTTCTTCTCTCAGCTTCTTCTGAAGTCCGCTCTTCTCAGTCCAATATGCTTGATATTTCTTAGTTTCATCTCTAAATTACACTTCTTTAGTGGCGGGCTATGGAGAGCATCCTGGCTGTCTATATCTCCTCATGATTAGATATCAGATGTAGCCTGACAAGATGTAATTGAACGTAAGCTCCGTTCAGTTTAGCAAGTTTGGAAGGTTGACGGGTCAACAGTTGATCAGACTGGAGACCCAAAATCTTTATATTGTACAAACGCAGACTTTATAGACAAGATCCATAATGAGTTCTTAGTATCGGAACATTATGATAGCTGTCAAGGTGTGAGATAGAGATAAAATCGAAGATCATATATTCACAGTGTGTCTTTTTTGACAACAAAACGACATACACTTTTCTAAATGACATTTTTATTCAAGTAACAAGGAACAAATAACAATTATATCAAAGAAACAAAATAGTTTGACAAGTTTCACTTCGTTGTGAAATCATGTGAGATTTCCGTTGATGAAAGTCATGAGGCCTTTGATGTACACTACATTATGTAGCTAAAGGCAAAAGATAATCACAACGATCACAAATCCATCTATCTTCTTATTATTTTCATGAATAGTGACCATCAAACTAAGTTACTAAATGTTCTAAAAAATATCCTAGCGGTCTTGATGAAGAACGTACACATAAGATTATCTACACACCAATGAATTGTTTCCTTGTACTTTCACATTAAAGAATCGTGCTCTCTGGTCATTTCTTCTCATAAAGTCAATGATGCCATTCTTCCAAAGGAAGTAATCCATACGAACCAAATTGCTCCACGCAATTCTCTTGAGGAAAGTAGACGACTTCCCAGTGATTTTATGAAAGATGTTTTCGCCCCTGTTGTTGACATAAGCTTGCTGGTCTTGATGTTTGTGAGGAGGTAGTTCATCTTTAGCACACATGACAGGATACCAAGAAACAGTATATTTGTCTAAATGTAATTAAGTTCATAGGTATACGTTTTTCTCGTGTTGTTTTTGGGTCTCTTGTTTCACAGCGAATGATAAGTCATCATTTCAATTATGAGCTTTTGCTTGAAAAAGATCTGACAAGTAACCGTTTTGTTGCCTTGTTTTCCAACTCTGGGATAAGACAGCATCGATGCGATTGATCTCTTGAGTAGTCAATGGAGGGTGGGATTGATCATGCATGTCTTTATACACTCATGCTGCAAAACGTCTTCTGATATGAGACTACAATCATTCTTTTGACTCATCATCATGCTTTTATCGTGATGATTTTGATAGGGACGATCGTTTTCTCATTGCCAGAAGTCTATCTGGCTCAAGCCTCTACTTTTTTATGAATAGTGTTTAGCAAAATAGGACATTAATTGTTCTTGTTCTGGCCATCTGGACTTAACTACCGAGTCCTCTTTGTCTTGGTCTGGGGGTTCTATTTTCACAGTATCATCCCATTCTATAGATTCTTCTCCTTCAAAAGAAGGATACGTGTCTTCCTTTTTGTCTAATAATCTAGAATGACTTCCCTCAAACTGTTGATTTATATGGCATTATGGAATTCGGCATACAGGACGACGTTCCCTGTCTCGGGAAGATGATTTTTAAACTTTATTTCCACAAGCAGTTGATCTGATTTTATGAGGTACAGATGTCTCTCGTCACAGCCTTGGTCTGGAGAGAAATCCAACGCTCACAAAGTGTCACTTTCAAATTAATCTTCGTACGAAATACCGAGACTGGTAGTTCTTAGCTGACCGCTGGCTTTGTTCAGGAACAAGTATAATCTCAAGGGAAAAGTCAAAACAAAAAAGGACAAAATGTAATAGCCAATACTTTGTCCTACTTACATTTCATCAGTAGGCGACGTGCTATATTTTCCTGCACTCTCCAAGGCTCTACACGAAATTGAACTTGTCAGTATGGGTGTTCACCAAATGTTGACAACTAAAATAGCAACCAGGAGGAATTGTCAACTAATATGTCGTTCGTTTAAAGTTTTCGCTGTTGTCCTGATAAGTCAGCTACAGCATGAAGTTCATCCAGGGCTTGTTGCACTTGTTGGTCATAACCTTGTATGGACAGTGTTTTGATTTTTGACGATGTTTATGATTTGTGTAGGGTGAACCATTTCCATCAACGCTACTTTCCCAATGTGTATCGTGGTCCAATTGGATGGAATTACGTAATCTAGCCATGTTACAAAACAAATTGTAATTGGGAAAACTTTCCATGGAACTGTCACTGGGTAATTTTAAGTAAAATTAGTAGCTCATAATTACACAAATCGAGTGTCCAAAGAGTCACTGGAAGTCAGAGGAGTGACTAAAAGTGCATGGATATGGTGACTATTGGAACTAACGTTCTACACAAGTCTTCCGCTTTTGTTGTTAGTTTCGTTAGTTGAATATTTAATAGATGGACTGTAAAGAATGTAACCAATGCAACTGCTGAGTAAAATAGTCTACAATTGTTTGTCACCTTGGTGCAAATTCAGGATGGTAATGGCAGCATCGATGACACTATACACCACAAAAATTTGGCAGAAAAAGATTGGAGTTTTAGGCACACGTTCTCCACACCACACCCACAAGGGTTACTTTTGCAGATCTTGCAGAGAATAGCTGGAGGAAAATGTTTGTTGTTATTGTTGGGCTTAACGCCATTTTTCAGCACTCGAGAAGCTATTCATGGCGGCCAGTATTAATGTTGGACGAAGAAACCAGGAAATCACCGGAAAGAACCACCGACCCGCAAGAAGCTACTGGCAAGCTTTCTCACATATCCACATTCGCCGAATCCTAGACTCTAACCCACGCAGACAGAGGTGAGATGGCAGTGACCCGTAACGGACAGCGCTTTAGACCACTCGGCCACTCGGGGCACCCAGGAGGAAGAAGTGATTACTGTAGTAGCTGATGCTACGTTGAAAGGCATGATGTACGCTTCTTTCAATAGTCGCTGATTTGAGAAGTGTCGATCCAAGAGTCAAAACTTGCGGCTATCCTTTCCAGTGTACTTTGACACACGTCATTTTCTTCGATCGAGATTGATCTCTATCTCATATGTCTTGCAATTTATAGACGGGAGTATAACGTCCACGCACTCGTTCAGTGACACAAAACAATTTGGTAAAAAAAACTATTGTCAAAAATGCAATCTCTTGTGGACAAAACCTTAACCTTCATGGGGAGAAGTACCGTTGGGGACAAACCAAACAGGCGCTCGAAGATGGACACTTCGTTGTTGGGATTCACTTCTTGGGGGCACGTCCACTACTCCGATGGTACGTTTTGTTGCACGGTTGAACGAGGTGTGGTAAAACGTCTATGTACTTAAGAGCTTGTTGATGTGTACAACATTTCCACATTCTTTCTTTCAAGGTGTGCTAAAAACGTTCCGCGAGGCTATCTTTTTGGTTTCCGTTTTTTTGGTGGTGAAAAAATTAATGTCACGTTTCCTCAATTCTTTTTGGAAAGCTTATTTCAGAAATTCGGTACCTTTCTCGGTTTGTCATCAAATATGGTGACGACCACTTTGTTTTAACGCCAGTTTCAGGGTTCGCACTAATTCACTGCTCGATTTGGAAATCAATGGCACGACCCAAGCAAATTTAGAAAATAAACAAGATGACACAAAACAAACATTTGTAGCCTCGGTTGTAGGTGGCCAAATGAGAGACATCGGCTACATCAGCATGCCATTGATGATCTATGTCGTCCACTCTGGTGCTACCTCTTGAAAATGTTCGTCGAATGGGTTTGTGTAAGGTTTATGTGGCTTGGTCTTGTTACCATCGTTGCACTTGAGTTAAACTGATATTTTTAGTTTTGTTTTGGCAGCCAGAAATAATTTCTGAACTCGTCTGTAAACGGCAAGATTGGATGGATAATACCAGATCCAATTTTTGCAGATGATACCGTGAATGAAGTCAGAGGGTGGAATGGAGACGGCATTACGTATCCGATATGCCATGATCGTAGAAGTCGAAGGTGATTTTGGTAATGGTGGTGGCGATGGTGGTAATGGAATGGCTTTGGTCTTCTTATCCTTTTCCACTTCTGGTTTCAGTTCTTTCTTTTCCACATCTGTCGAAGATGTACTGAACATCATCTTTTGTACCAAAGCTTTAAATTCCTCTGCTATGGATGAAAGGAAAGTGGTCAATAAGGATGTTGAAATCTTTCTACGAAGGGGTTCGGCTGATGACATTTCAATTACTTATCGTACCTTTTCTTCAGGCATCCGTGGTGGTGATGGACAATTGCATCTAGGCCTTAAAATATTTCAGAGTGGATGGAGCTGTTTCGTCTAAAGCTGTTTGATGAAATATTTGCAATCATTGCAAGAAATGACCCTGCCATTGAGATCTTTCCCTTTTCGGAAAAAATAGCTGATATCTATCTAAGATTGCAATTCGTGATGTAACTGGGCCATTTCGGTCAAATGAGGATTGGAAGTAAAATGTGCTGTTCGTTCTTTTTGTCAACGATGGAATTCCATTCATCGTTTGTAAGGAACAAAAGGTAGTTTTCGTCCTTCCATAGAATTTCAAAAATTACTTCTGAGATCTTTCGACTACTGCGCTCCCTTTTATCTTTTTGGTTCTTTTTATCTTCATTCTCCTAGGATGTTTTCCGAATAGTCCTCTCAGCTATGGTCCTCCTACTCTTCCCATTCTTTCAATAAGGGTCATACAGTTGAACCAATGACTCCAAACAGCAAATCAGGTAAAACGGGTAAAATTCCGTCGTGTTGCACCAAAATCTTTATTATTTGACGAATGGGTATTTTCTTTTGAATCATTTGACGAAGAACTTGTCGACGTTTGCCTAATCATTCTCTCTGGTGTTTAGACAAATGTATCGTGCGTTTCAAGACATTCAGACAACATTCGCACACTTATTGATTACATCTTTGAGCATAGTGTGAACGAGTTGCTTTCGCTTGGGTGGATGGGCTCTGGACAAGACAAACAACTTGTCCCTCTGTTTGGATAAACATGGAGACAGTCCTTTCCTTTTCTTTTCATTAGGGGTCAAGGAAGAGTGTACTTCTTTGGGAGACATCTTTGATGATTCCGGAACACAAACCAAAAAATGCGATAACGTCGATGACTTGAATACACGGCCACTTATCCTATTTTGGGGACTATTGCTTTCTCATAACGGTGACAATGTGTTTACTATAATTGCAAAAAAAATCCTCCTCTTTAACAGCTCCTTTTTATCTTTGGACCAGTGTTTTTTTCTTGGATGACGCCGATGTTTGACTAAGCGTTTCTTCGTATGGGTCAATCGTATTTTTCTTTTTGCTTTCTTGACAGAAGAACGATAATGAGGAGATATCTTTTGGTGCTCAACACACACTGAATTCAATGGCTTCAAATTCGTCTTTTATTTTATGTTTGGCTAGTTGGGAATAGCTTTAAGAGATTTGATCATGCCTGGTACTAATAGACAAATCCTCAACTTTGTTGCCTATATCATTTTGTTTGGAATAGAGTGACTCTTCTGGGGTGTTGTCGTTTGACTAAGCGTTTCTTGGGAAGAAGTAACTGTCATTTCCATTTTTCTTTCCTTTCTTGAACAGGAGAATGAAAATTGTAATTGTGTACACTTCTTAAATTGGATATAATGAGAACGTTCATCAGCACACAAACTGATCTGTATTGTTTACCAGAGGTGTTTTATACTGGATGTGTCGTCACTGATTGTCTTTACGATTTATCAACTTGATGACAATCAATACACGCCGTGGAGTAATTCGCAAAAGAATAAATTGGGCCAGTTCTTGCTTGGACAAATCCAGTAAACTCCGTAAATAGCCTAAACTTTCTTGGACTTTAATTTTGGGGGCAGGTACCTTGTGAGCTACTGCCATGCTGCTAAAGAGGAAGAGGCTATCACCGCTGGAAGAGATGTTTTGGAGACGCTTTGTTGTAGGAAGAAACTGTTTCTGGTGGCTTTTCTTTTTCTGAGGCTGTAACATAGTCGTGACACCATCACTCTTTACCTTTATCTTCTGGTTACGTTGGGCAGTTGCATTTTAGGGTGGAGAACTTTTGGAGCATTGGGATCCAATTTTTAAAAGTAATGAATGATGACACCTCCTATAGAACTGCTGCCTCCAGGTTTCAACATGATTTGCTTTTGGCTTGAGTGTATTGCGAGAATCGCCAGTTGCGTCAAGGCAATTATGTTGCTCTCAAAAACATTTGGTTTGATGTGGAATCTGAATGATACTTTGCAATAACTGACGTGCTGTCACAGTAAACCATCCTAAGATTTCTTTGAGACTGGCGTCTGAAACACGAGCACGTATTTCTGGATTTTTTTAACGACTGATACCAAATCAATTCGATGGGAAGATGAGACTGAAGAGAAGTCTTGTTAGCGCTTTGTGAGGCAGAGCCCAAGTGACAGAGGTTTCTATATACTTTTTGGTGGTAGTGGTTGTGGTTATATCTACGACGGGGTCTTGTACACGTCAAGTCCTCCTTCATGTTACCAGTGGTGAAACAGATGGATAAGAAATCACAAATAATCATGGGTTGTGGGATTTAAATCCACGAGTAAATAGACGTGTAGGGTTTGAGTGGCATCTTCTTAGGCATGAGTCAGTCTAGGTGTTCAAAGAAGACCACATAATGAGTATTGTGGCTGCTGGCAAAATGGGATCTACGTTCTTAAAATAAATTTTGGGTAATGTAACTGACACCGGCATTACGATAATGCATTTTCCTCGTAAGCCAGATAAATGTCTTCGATCTACTCCTAACATGTCAAAGATGACCATATGGGTTTGACTGGGGTCAGATACGACTCCGTCGTCTTCAACATGAATGCCTTCCTAAAACACGATGTAATCACCTTAACATTCTCGCAGAAGGTTTACGCCGATTGACACTCCTTGTCACATCACACGACCATCTGATGTGGACGATCGATAATATGATGTTTATATTCTATCAAATGTTTGACAAATTCGGTTTTGCATTAACCACTGGGTCCAGCAATAAGCATGTTAAACGGACGCATACGATGCAAGGCCGACCATCTAGCACGACCAAAGCATTCGCCTAAGACTTTGAAAGTATATGAACATGGAGCAGAGACATCTAATGTAGCCATAGTAGTGTAAGAAATGTCACTTTTGACAGGAAGACCGACAATACAAGAGTTTTTATACTTTTTTCAAGACACATTTTATTGTTATTTGCCATGGTGAAAAAGCACGAATGACAAAACTAGTGCCGCAATCATCATTAATTACATCAGACTCTTCACATTTTCCAGTATCAATATTCTTTAATTTCACTATATCATGCTGAACAATTGGAGCTAAATCCTTTTCCCATTGACACACTGACATAGATGGACCAGACTGGCATAGGCAGGTATCAAACCCACAAAACTTAGATTAAGAATCCTACACTCTTCCAACTAAGCTCACTTAGTGTATCAGATCAATTTTTCATCGTAAACACTGTACATTAAAGTGCATAACATCATAATGATTACAATATGTTTCCCAATTGGGTTTAGGTCATATTGATAGTTACAAAGTAGAATACGAATAAACCATACATTAGAATGACAACAACAAACATTGCTAGAAAAGAAAAATATATAGCTGGTCCATGTAAATAAAACTTCATGTGCATCAAATCATATGATCAAATAAATGACAGTTAACAGTTGGGATTAAACTGTACTGATCACATAATATATTTTTTAATTATGTCAAACAATTGATATGTAAATAATACAAGAATTATAACATTGTCATAAGATGGGAACCTCAATATAGTATGCGTATAATCCAAACTAAAACCTTGCAATAGGAAATGTCAGAAGGGGTTGTCTATCATTGAAAGCTGATTTGCGCAAATATGTCAATAATTCCAACAGGACAATTTTATTAAGCAGTAACATTATTATTGTTGAAAAAATAAATTATATCATTTCAGTGCATTTTATGCCTCCACTGAGATAACAGAAAGGGCCATTTTATTTTGCTAAACTCCATCTTAACATTTCTCTGTCATTATATATATATATATATATATATATATATATATATATATATATATATATATATATATATATATATATATATATATATATATATATATATATATATATATATATATATATATATATATATATATATATATATATATATATATATACATCTGTATGCCCATTCCACATCCATCTCAGAACAATTGCAATATAAAAAATATCAACTAAGAATCATTCAGTTATATGCATTTAGTCATGGTTATAATACATAAACTCTTAGGCTACCTGGATAATACTGTGTCTTTCAGCTGCCTGTATACATGGACTTTGACTGAAAACATTTGTAGTTCTATAAGCAAAATCGACTGACATTTTTCTAACATTTTTGGAAAAGTTTCCTAATAATTCTTAAATAAATTTAAACTAAAAGCTAATTGAAAATATTCTCAGAATAGTTTATTATTATTATTATTATTATTATTATTATTATTATTATTATTATTATTATTATTATTATTATTTTTATTATTATTATTATTATTATTATTATTATTATTATTATTATTATTATTATTATTATTATTATTATTATTATTATTACATCTAAGTGCAGCAAATCCTTAGACAAATCCATAGACACTTCTAAACTATCATAGTTGGTAATGATAATCTGCTCCATTATATGAAGATAATTAAAACTCAAAGCTGTAGAATGGTGCAAATATATCAGTTTATAATCCATTAAAAATGGATAACATAAACCATACTATTACTGGAATTGTCTGCCTACAGCTCATACAATCCCAACTGAGTAATTTGGTAATTTTGAATTCAAATCATGGATGCTAGAACACATGTAAGGAGGATCACTCCCCTACCCCATCCAATTGAGTTCACCTTTAAACATGACTTAGCCTCCATTTGTAAAACTTAGTAGCTGACCAATACATGTTTGCCCCCCTGGCCAAAAATAATTGTGTGATGCCCCTGGTACACACTCCCTTAGAAAGTTGGTTATGGTGGCACATGACAGGTACACAGATGTTTATTAACCAAACAATGGGGCCTCTATAAATTCATTAACATCTGATCAATCTATTGAAAAAGTAGAGAGCGAGATATAGAGAGAGAAAGAGTGATAGAGAGAGAAAGAGAGAGAGAGAGAGAGAGAGAGAGAGAGAGAGAGAGAGAGAGCATGAGAAGTATAAAGTAAAATTTTCTGGTTTGAAGACAAAAATACTAGACACCAATACGTCACTGTGTTCATATAGATAACTAACTAGTTATACATGTTTACTAAAAAAAATAAGGATTATGTAATTATTCAAATTTCACATTTGTTTTTATTTGTTTCACATTATACAATAGCATAAATGGCCATTTGCTTATGTCCATTAGTATGTGTCTTTGTCATTGTGTGTTTGTTTGTATGACCATCATGATTATGTCTATTAGATTGTCTTTGTCAGTGTGTGTTTGTATGTCCTTCATGCTTATGTCTATTTGTATGTGTCTTTGTCAGTGTGTGTTTGTTTGCATGACCATCATGATAATGTCCAATTGTATGTCTTTGTCAATGTGTGTTTGTTTGTATGACCATCATGCTTATGTCCATTAGTATGTGTCTTTGTCAGTGTGTGTTTGTATGACCATCATGCATATGTCCAATAGTATGTGTCTTTCTCAGTGTGTGTTTGTTTGTATGACCATCATGCTTATGTCTATTAGTATGTGTCATTGTCAGCGTGTGTTTGTTTGCATGACCATCATGCTTATGTCTATTAGTATGTGTCTTTGTCAGTGTGTGTTTGTTTGTATGACCATCATACTTATGTCCAACAGTATGTGTCTTTCTCAGTGTGTGTTTGTTTATATGAGCATCATGCTTATGTCTATTAGTATGTGTCCTTGTCAGTGTGTGTTTGATTGCATGACCATCATGCTTATGTCTATTAGTATGTGTCTTTGTCAGTGTGTGTTTGTTTGTATGACCATCATGCTTATGTCCAATAGTATGTCTTTCTCAGTGTGTGTTTGTTTGTATGACCACCATGCTTATGTCTATTAGATTGTGTCTTTGTCAGTGTGTGTTTGTATGTCCTTCATGATTATGTCTATTTGTATGTGTCTTTCTCAGTGTGTGTTTGTTTGCATGACCATCATGATAATGTCCAATTGTATGTCTTTGTCAGTGTGTGTTTGTTTGCATGACCATCATGCTTATGTCCAATTGTATGTCTTTGTCAGTGTGTGTTTGTTTGCATGATCATCATGCTTATGTCTATTAGTATGTGTCTTTGTCAGTGTGTGTTTGTTCGTATGACCATCATGCTTATGTCCATTAGTATGTGTCTTTGTCAGTGTGTTTGTTTGCATGAACATCATGCATATGGCCATTAGTATGTGTCTTTGTCAGTGTGTGTTTGCTTGTATCACCATCATGATTATGTCGATTATTATGTGTTTTTGTCAGTGTGTGTTTGTTTGCATGACCATCATGCTTATGTCCATTAGTACGTGTCTTTCTCAGTGTGTGTTTTTTACATGACCATAATGGTTATCTCCATTAGTATGTGTCTTTGTCAGTGTTTGTTTGTTTGTTTCACCATCAAGCTTATGTCTATTAGTATAAGTTTTTGTTTGTCAGATTATTGCTATTAGTATCTGTCTTTCTCTGTGTGTTTGTTTGTATGACCATCATGCTTATGTCCAATAGTATGTGTCTTTGTCAGCATTTGTTTGTTTGCATGACCATCATGCTGATGTCTATTAGTATGTGTCTTTGTTGGTGTTTGTTTTTTTGCATGAGCATCCTACATATGTCCATTAGTATGTGTCTTTATCAGTGTGAGTTTGTATGACCATCATGTTTATGTCCATTACTATGTGTCTTTGTATGTTTGTGTACTTTTCCATGACCATCAGCCTTATATCTATTAGTAAGTGTCTTTTGCAGTGTGTTTGTTTGCATGACCATCATGCTCATGTCTATTAGTATGTGTTTTTTTCAGTGCGTGTTTGTTTGAATCACCATCATGTTTAAGTCTATTAGTATATGTCTTTGTCAATGTGTGTTTGTTTGTATCACCATCATGTTTATGTCTATTAGTATGTGTTTTTTTCAGTGTGTTTGTTTGCGTAACCATCATGCTTATGTCTATTAATATGTGTCTTTTTCAGTTTGTTTGTTTGTTTGACCATCATGCTTATGTCTATTATTATGTGTCTTTGTCAGTGTGTGTTTGTTTGTATGACCATCATGCTTATGTCCATTAGTATGTGTCTTTGTCATTGTGTGTTTGCTTGCATGACCATTGTCCTTATTTCTATTAATATGTGTCTTTTTCAGTGTGTGTTTGTTTGCATGACCATCATGATCATATCCAATTGTGTGTGTCTTTGTCAGTTTGTGTTTGTTTGCATGACCATCATGCTTATGTTCTTTAGTATGTGTCTTTGTCAGTGTGTGTTTGTTTGCATGATCATCATAGTTATGTCTCTTAGTATATGTCTTTGTCAGTGTATGTTTGCTTGTATCAACATCATGCTTATATCTATTAGTGTGTGGTTTTTTTCAGTTTGTGTTTGCTTTAATGAACATCATGCTTATGTCTATTAGTATGTGTCTTTGTCAGTGTGTTTGTTTGTTTGACCATCATGCTTATGTCTCTTAGTATGTGTTTTTTCAGTGTGTATTTGTGTGCATAACCATCATGATTATGTACATTAGTAAGAGTCTTTGTCAGTGTGTGTTTTTTTCCATAACAATCATGTTTATGTCCATTAGTATGAGTCTTTGTCAGAGTGTGTTTGTTTGCATGACATCATGCTTATGTCTATTACTATGTGTCTTTGTCAGTGTGTGTTTGTTTGCATAACGATCATGATTATGTCCAATTGTATGTGTCTTTGTCAGTGTCTGTTTGTTTGCATGACCATCATGCTTATGTCCATTAGTAAGTGTCTTTGTCAGTGTGTGTTTGTTTGCATGACCATCAGGATTATGTCTATTAGTATATGTCTTTGTCAGTGAGTGTTTGTTATATGAACATCATGCTTATGTCTTTTAGTATTTTTTGTCAGTGTGTGTTTGTTTCTATGATCATCATGCGTTTGTCTATTAGCATTTTGTCTTTGCAGTGTGTGTTTGCTTGTATCACCATCATGATTATGTCCATTAGTAAGTGTCTTTGTCAATTTGTGTTTGTTTGCATGACCAATTGTATGTCTTTGTCAGTGTGTGGTTGTTTTTATGACCATCATGCTTATGTCCATTAGTATGTGTCTTTGTCAGCGTTTGTTTGTTTGCATGACCATCATGCTTATGTCTATTATTATGTATCTTTGTTGGTGTGTGTTTGTTTGCATGGCCATCATGCTTATGTCTATTAGTATGTGTTTTTTTCAGTGTTTGTTTGAATGACCATCATGCTTATGTCCTTTAGTAAGTGTCTTTCTCAGTGTGTGTTTGTTTGTATGAACATCATGCTTATGTCCATTTGTATGTGTCTTTGTCAATGCTTGTTTGTTTGTATGATCATCATGTTTATGTCCATTAGTAAGAGTGTTTGTATGTTTGTGTTTGTTTTGCAAGACCATCATGCTCATGTCCATTAATAAGTGTCTTTGTCAGCGTGTGTTTGTTTGCATGACCGCAATGCTTATGTTCATTAGTGTACATCTTTGTCAGCGTGTGTTTGTTTGCATGACCACCAGGATTATGTCTATTAGAATATGTCTTTGTCAGTGTGTGTTTGTTGTATGAACATCATGCTTAAGTCTTTTAGTATTTTTTTGTCAGTGTGTGTTTGTTTCTATGACCATCATGCTTATGTCTATTAGCATTGTGTCTTTGTCAGAGTGTGTTTCCTTGCATGATCATCATGTTTATGTCTATTAGTATTTGTCTTTGTCAGAGTGTGTTTGTTTGCATGACCATTATGCTTATGTCTATTAGTATGTGTCTTTGTCAGTGTGTGTTTGCTTGTATGACCATCATGCTTATGTCTATTAGTATGTGTCTTTGTCAGTGTGTGTTTGTTTTCATGAACATCATACTTATGTCCATTAGTATGTGTCTATGTCAGCGTTTGTTTGTTTGCATGACCATCATGCTTTTGTCTATTAGTATGTGTCTTTGTCTTTGTGTGTTTGTTTGTATGACCATCATGCTTATGTCTATTAGTATGTGTTTTTTTCAGTGTGTTTGTTTGCATGAACACCATGCTTATGTCCATTAGTAAGTGTCTTTGTCAATGTGTGTTTTTTACATAACCATCATGGTTATCTCCATTGGTATTTGTCTTTGTCAGTGTTTGTTTGTTTGTTTCACCATCTTGCTTATGTCTATTAGTATAAGTTTTTGTTTGTCAGTGTGTGCATGTTTGCATGACCATCATGCTTATGTCTATTAGTATGTGTCTTTTTCAGTGTGTGTTTATTTGTATCACCATCATGCTTATGTCTATTAGTAGGTGTTTTTCTCAGTGTGTGTTTGTTTGCATGACCATCATGCTTATGTCAATTAGTAAGTGTCTTTCTCAGTGTGAGTTTGTTTGCATGACCATCATGTTTATGTCCATTAGTATGTGTCTTTGTCAGTGTGTGTTTGTTTGTATGACCATCATCTTTATGTTAATTAGTATGTGTCTTTGTAAGTTTGTGTATTTTTCCATGACCATCAGGCTTATATCCATTAGTAAGTGTCTTTGGCAGTGTGTTTGTTTGCATGACCATCATGCTCATGGCTATTAGTATGTGTTTTTGTCAGTGTGTGTTTGTATCACCATCATGTTTAAGTCTTTTAGCATATATCTTTGTCAGTGTGTGTTTGTTTGTATCACCATCATGTTTATGTCTATTAGTATGTGTTTTCCTTTCAGTGTGTGTTTGTTTGCATGACCATCATGATTATGTCTATTAATATGTGTCTTTGTCAGTGTCAGTTTGCTTGCATGACCATCATCCTTATGTATATTACTATGTGTCTTTGTCCATGTGTGTTTGTTTGCATGAACATCATGCTTATGTCTATTAGTATGTGTCTTGGTCAGTGTGTGTTTGTTTGTATGGGCATAATGCTTATGTCTATTAGTATGTGGTTTTGTCAGAGTGTGTTTTTTTTGCATGACTCTCATGGTTATCTCCATTAGTTTGTGTCTTTTTTAGTGTGTGTTTGCTTGCTTGTATCACAATCATGCTAATGTCTATTGGTATGTGTTTTTGTTTGTCAGTTTGTGCTTGTTTGCATGACCATCATGCTTATCTCTATTATTGTGTGTCTTTTTCGGTGTGCATTTGTTTGTATGACCATCATGCTTATGTCTATTAATTTGTGCTTTTTTCAGTGTGTGTTTGTTTGTATGACCATCATGCTTATGTCCATTAATATGTGTATTTGTCAATGTGCATTTGTTTGTATGACCATCATGTTTATGTCCATTAGTATGTGTCGTTTTAAGTTTGTGTTTGTTTGCCTGACCGTCACGCTTATGTCCATTTGAAAGTGTCTTTGTCAGTGTCTGTTTGTTTTCATGACCATCATGCTTAGGTCTATTAGTTTGTGTTTTTTCATTGAGTGTTTGTTTGTATGACCGTCATGCTTATGTCCTTTAGTATTTGTCTTTGTTAGTGTGTGTTTATTTGCATGATCACCATGATTATCTCTATTAGTATATGTCTTTGTCAGTGTGTATTTGTTTGTATGACCATCTTTCTTATGTCTATTAGTATGTGTTTTTGTCAGTGTGTGTTTGCTTGTATGACCATCATGCTTATGTCTATTATTTTGTGTCTTTGTCATTGTGTTTGTTTGTATGACCATAATGGTTATGGCTATTAGTATCTGTCTTTATCAGTGTGTGTTTGTTTGCATGACCATCATGCTTATGTCCATTAGTATGTGTCCTTGTCAGTGTAATTTTTTGTATGACCATCCTGCTTATGTCTATTAGTATGTCTTTTTGTTAATGTGTTTGCATGAACATCATGCTTATGTTTTTTAGTAAATGTCTTTGTCAGAGTGTGTTTTTTGCATGACCATCATGGTTATCTCCATTAGTATGTGTCTCTGTCAGTGTGTGTTTGTTTGTATCACCATCTTGCTTATGTCTATTAGTATGTGCTTTTGTTTGTCATTGTGTGCTTGTTTGCCTGACCATCATGGTTATCTCTATCAGTATGTGTCTTTTTCTGTGTGTGTTTGTTTGTATGACCATCATTCTTATGTCTATTAATATGTGTTTATGTCAGTGTGTGATTGTTTGCATGACCATCATGCTTATGTCCATTAGTATGTGTCTTTGTCAGTGTGTGTTTGTTTGTATGACCATCATGTTATGTCCATTAGTATGTGTCTTTGTAAGTTTGTGTTTGTTTGCATGACCATCATGCTTATGTCCAAAAATATGTGTCTTTGTCAGTTTGTTTGTTTGCATGACCATCTTGCTTTTGTCTATTAGTATATGTTTTTGTCAGTGTGTGTTTGTTTGCATGACCATCATCATTATGTCTATTAGTATGTGTCTTTGTCAGTGTGTGCTTGTATGCATGACCATCATGCTTATGTCTATTAGTATGTGTATTTGTCAGTGTGTGTTTGTTTGTATGACCATCATGCTTATGTCTATTAATATGTGTCTTTGTCAGTGTATGTTTGTTTGCATGACCATCATGCTTATGTCCAAAAATATGTTTTTGTCAGTTTGTTTGTTTGCATGACCATCTTGCTTTTGTCTATTAGTATATGTTTTTGTCAGTGTGTGTTTGTTTGCATGACCATCATCATTATGTCTATTAGTATGTGTCTTTGTCAGTGTGTGCTTGTATGCATGACCATCATGCTTATGTCTATTAGTATGTGTATTTGTCAGTGTGTGTTTGTTTGTATGACCATCATGCTTATGTCTATTAATATGTGTCTTTGTCAGTGTATATTTGTTTGTATGACCATCATGCTTATGTCTATTAATATGTGTCTTTGTCAGTGTATATTTGTTTGCATGACCATCATGCTTATGTCCAAAAATATGTGTCTTTGTCAGTTTGTTTGTTTGCATGACCATCATCCTTATGTCTTTTAGTATGTGTCTTTGTCAGTGTGTGTTTGTTTGTATGACCATCATGCTTATGTCTATTAGTATGTGTTTTTGTCAGTGTGTGTTTGTTTGTATGACAATCATGCTTATGTCTATTAAAATGTGTCTTTGTCAGTGTATGTTTGTTTGCATGACCATCATGCTTATGTCCATTTATATGTGTCCTTGTCAGTGTGTTTGTTTGCATGAACATCATGCATATGGCCATTAGTATGTGTCTTTGTCAGTGTGTGTTTGCTTGTATCACAATCATGATTATGTCGATTATTATGTGTTTTTGTCAGTGTGTGTTTGTTTGCATGACCATCATGCTTATGTCCATTAGTACGTGTCTTTCTCAGTGTGTGTTTTTTACATGACCATAATGGTTATCTCCATTAGTATGTGTCTTTGTCAGTGTTTGTTTGTTTGTTTCACCATCATGCTTATGTCTATTAGTATAAGTTTTTGTTTGTCAGTGTGTGCATATTTGCATGACCATCATGCTTATGTCCATTAGTATGTGTCTTTTTCAGTGTGTGTTTTTTTGCATCACCATCATGGTTATGTCTATTAATATATGTCTTTGTCAGTGTGTGTTTGTTTGCATCACCATCATGCTTATGTCTATTAGTATGTGTTTTATTCAGTGTGTGTTTGCATGACAATCATGCTTATGTCTATTAGTATGTGTCTTTTTCAGTGTGTTTGTTTGTTTGTTTGACCATCATGCTTATGTCTATTAATATGTGTTTTTGTCAGTGTGTTTGTTTGCATGACCATCATGCTTATGTCCATTAGTATGTGTCTTTGTCAGTGTGTGTTTGCTTGTATCATCATCATGGATATGTCTATTAGCATGTATTTTTTTCTGTGTGTCTTTGCTTGCATGACCATCATGTTTATGTCTATTAGTATAAGTCTTTGTCAGTGTATTTTTGTTTGCATGAACATCATGCTTATGTGTATTATTATGTGTCGTTCTCGGAGTGTGTTTGTTTGTATGACCATCATGATTATATCTATTATTATTGTGTTTTTGTCAGTGTGTGTTTGTTTGCATGAGCATCATGTTTATGTATATTAGTATTTGTCTTTATCTGTGTGTGTTTGTTTGCATAACCATCATGTTTATGTCATTTAGTATGAGTCTTTGTCAGTGTATGTTTGTTTGTATGACCATCATGCTTATGTCTATTACTATGTGTTTCTGTCAGTGTGTGTTTGTTTTCATGACCATCATGCTTATGTCCTTTAGTTAGTGTCTTTGTCAGTGTGTGTTTGGTTGTTTGACCATCAGGCTTATGTCCATTAGTACGAGTCTTTGTAAATGTTTGTTTGTTTGGATGACCATCATGTTTATGTCCATTAGGATGTCTTTGAAAGTTTGTGTTTGGTTTGCATGACCATCATCCTTTTGTATATTAGTATGTGTTTTTGTCAGTGTGTGTTTTTTTGCATGACCATCATGCATTTAGTCCATTAGTAAGTGTCTTTGTCGGTGTGTGTTTGTTTGTTTGACCAATATGCATATGTCTATTAGTATGTGTCTTTGTCAGTGTGTGTTTTTTTTGTATGACCATCATGCTTATGTCCATTAGTAAGTGTATTTGTCAGAGTGTGTTCCTCTGTATCACCAACATGGTTATGTCTATTATTATATGACTTTGTCAGTGTGTGTTTGTTTGTATCACCATCATGTTTATGTCTATTAGTAGGTGTTTTTTTCAGTGTGTGTTTGTTTGAATGACCATCATGCTTATGTCTATTAATATGTGTCTTTTTCAGTGTGTTTGTTTGTTTGACCATCATGCTTATGTCTATTAAAATGTGTTTTTGTCAGTGTGTATTTGTTTGCATGACCATCATGATTATGTCCAACTGTATATGTCTTTGTCAGTGTGTGTTTGTTTGCATGACCATCATGATTGTGTCCAATTGTATGTGTCTTTGTCAGTGTGTGCTTGTTTGCATGACCATCATGCTTATGTTCATTAGTATATGTCTTTGTCAGTGTATGTTTGCTTGTATCACCATCATGCTTATATATATATTAGTATGTGTTTTTTTCAGTGTGTGTTTGTTTGCATGACCATCTTGCTTATGTCCATTAGTATGTGTCTTTTTCAGTGTGTTTGTTTTTTTCACCATCATGCTTATGTCTTTTGCTATATGTTTTTGTCAGTGTGTGTTTATTTGCTTGACCATCATGCTTATGTCTATTAGTAAGTGTCTTTGTCAGTGTGTGTTTGTTTGTATGACCATCATGTTTATATCCATTAGTATGTGTTCTTGTCAGTGTGTGTTTGTTTGCATGACCATCATGATCATATCCAATTGTGTGTGTCTTTGTCAGTTTGTGTTTGTTTGCATGACCATCATGCTTATGTTCTTTAGTATGTGTCTTTGTCAGTGTGTGTTTGTTTGCATGATCATCATAGTTATGTCTCTTAGTATATGTCTTTGTCAGTGTATGTTTGCTTGTATCAACATCATGCTTATATCTATTAGTGTGTGGGTTTTTTTCAGTTTGTGTTTGCTTTAATGAACATCATGCTTATGTCTATTAGTATGTGTCTTTGTCAGTGTGTTTGTTTGTTTGACCATCATGCTTATGTCTCTTAGTATGTGTTTTTTCAGTGTGTATTTGTGTGCATAACCATCATGATTATGTACATTAGTAAGAGTCTTTGTCAGTGTGTGTTTTTTTCCATAACAATCATGTTTATGTCCATTAGTATGAGTCTTTGTCAGAGTGTGTTTGTTTGCATGACATCATGCTTATGTCTATTACTATGTGTCTTTGTCAGTGTGTGTTTGTTTGCATAACGATCATGATTATGTCCAATTGTATGTGTCTTTGTCAGTGTCTGTTTGTTTGCATGACCATCATGCTTATGTCCATTAGTAAGTGTCTTTGTCAGTGTGTGTTTGTTTGCATGACCATCAGGATTATGTCTATTAGTATATGTCTTTGTCAGTGAGTGTTTGTTATATGAACATCATGCTTATGTCTTTTAGTATTTTTTGTCAGTGTGTGTTTGTTTCTATGACCATCATGCGTTTGTCTATTAGCATTTTGTCTTTGCAGTGTGTGTTTGCTTGTATCACCATCATGATTATGTCCATTAGTAAGTGTCTTTGTCAATTTGTGTTTGTTTGCATGACCAATTGTATGTCTTTGTCAGTGTGTGGTTGTTTTTATGACCATCATGCTTATGTCCATTAGTATGTGTCTTTGTCAGCGTTTGTTTGTTTGCATGACCATCATGCTTATATCTATTATTATGTATCTTTGTTGGTGTGTGTTTGTTTGCATGACCATCATGCTTATGTCTATTAGTATGTGTTTTTTTCAGTGTTTGTTTGAATGACCATCATGCTTATGTCCTTTAGTAAGTGTCTTTCTCAGTGTGTGTTTGTTTGTATGAACATCATGCTTATGTCCATTTGTATGTGTCTTTGTCAATGCTTGTTTGTTTGTATGATCATCATGTTTATGTCCATTAGTAAGAGTGTTTGTATGTTTGTGTTTGTTTTGCAAGACCATCATGCTCATGTCCATTAATAAGTGTCTTTGTCAGCGTGTGTTTGTTTGCATGACCGCAATGCTTATGTCCATTAGTGTACATCTTTGTCAGCGTGTGTTTGTTTGCATGACCACCAGGATTATGTCTATTAGAATATGTCTTTGTCAGTGTGTGTTTGTTGTATGAACATCATGCTTAAGTCTTTTAGTATTTTTTTGTCAGTGTGTGTTTGTTTCTATGACCATCATGCTTATGTCTATTAGCATTGTGTCTTTGTCAGAGTGTGTTTCCTTGCATGATCATCATGTTTATGTCTATTAGTATTTGTCTTTGTCAGAGTGTGTTTGTTTGCATGACCATTATGCTTATGTCTATTAGTATGTGTCTTTGTCAGTGTGTGTTTGCTTGTATGACCATCATGCTTATGTCTATTAGTATGTGTCTTTGTCAGTGTGTGTTTGTTTTCATGAACATCATACTTATGTCCATTAGTATGTGTCTATGTCAGCGTTTGTTTGTTTGCATGACCATCATGCTTTTGTCTATTAGTATATGTCTTTGTCTTTGTGTGTTTGTTTGTATGACCATCATGCTTATGTCTATTAGTATGTGTTTTTTTCAGTGTGTTTGTTTGCATGAACACCATGCTTATGTCCATTAGTAAGTGTCTTTGTCAATGTGTGTTTTTTACATAACCATCATGGTTATCTCCATTGGTATTTGTCTTTGTCAGTGTTTGTTTGTTTGTTTCACCATCTTGCTTATGTCTATTAGTATAAGTTTTTGTTTGTCAGTGTGTGCATGTTTGCATGACCATCATGCTTATGTCTATTAGTATGTGTCTTTTTCAGTGTGTGTTTATTTGTATCACCATCATGCTTATGTCTATTAGTAGGTGTTTTTCTCAGTGTGTGTTTGTTTGCATGACCATCATGCTTATGTCAATTAGTAAGTGTCTTTCTCAGTGTGAGTTTGTTTGCATGACCATCATGTTTATGTCCATTAGTATGTGTCTTTGTCAGTGTGTGTTTGTTTGTATGACCATCATCTTTATGTTAATTAGTATGTGTCTTTGTAAGTTTGTGTATTTTTCCATGACCATCAGGCTTATATCCATTAGTAAGTGTCTTTGGCAGTGTGTTTGTTTGCATGACCATCATGCTCATGGCTATTAGTATGTGTTTTTGTCAGTGTGTGTTTGTATCACCATCATGTTTAAGTCTTTTAGCATATATCTTTGTCAGTGTGTGTTTGTTTGTATCACCATCATGTTTATGTCTATTAGTATGTGTTTTCCTTTCAGTGTGTGTTTGTTTGCATGACCATCATGATTATGTCTATTAATATGTGTCTTTGTCAGTGTCAGTTTGCTTGCATGACCATCATCCTTATGTATATTACTATGTGTCTTTGTCCATGTGTGTTTGTTTGCATGAACATCATGCTTATGTCTATTAGTATGTGTCTTGGTCAGTGTGTGTTTGTTTGTATGGGCATAATGCTTATGTCTATTAGTATGTGGTTTTGTCAGAGTGTGTTTTTTTTGCATGACTCTCATGGTTATCTCCATTAGTTTGTGTCTTTTTTAGTGTGTGTTTGCTTGCTTGTATCACAATCATGCTAATGTCTATTGGTATGTGTTTTTGTTTGTCAGTTTGTGCTTGTTTGCATGACCATCATGCTTATCTCTATTATTGTGTGTCTTTTTCGGTGTGCATTTGTTTGTATGACCATCATGCTTATGTCTATTAATTTGTGCTTTTTTCAGTGTGTGTTTGTTTGTATGACCATCATGCTTATGTCCATTAATATGTGTATTTGTCAATGTGCATTTGTTTGTATGACCATCATGTTTATGTCCATTAGTATGTGTCGTTTTAAGTTTGTGTTTGTTTGCCTGACCGTCACGCTTATGTCCATTTGAAAGTGTCTTTGTCAGTGTCTGTTTGTTTTCATGACCATCATGCTTAGGTCTATTAGTTTGTGTTTTTTCATTGAGTGTTTGTTTGTATGACCGTCATGCTTATGTCCGTTAGTATTTGTCTTTGTTAGTGTGTGTTTATTTGCATGATCACCATGATTATCTCTATTAGTATATGTCTTTGTCAGTGTGTATTTGTTTGTATGACCATCTTTCTTATGTCTATTAGTATGTGTTTTTGTCAGTGTGTGTTTGCTTGTATGACCATCATGCTTATGTCTATTATTTTGTGTCTTTGTCATTGTGTTTGTTTGTATGACCATAATGGTTATGGCTATTAGTATCTGTCTTTATCAGTGTGTGTTTGTTTGCATGACCATCATGCTTATGTCCATTAGTATGTGTCCTTGTCAGTGTAATTTTTTGTATGACCATCCTGCTTATGTCTATTAGTATGTCTTTTTGTTAATGTGTTTGCATGAACATCATGCTTATGTTTTTTAGTAAATGTCTTTGTCAGAGTGTGTTTTTTGCATGACCATCATGGTTATCTCCATTAGTATGTGTCTCTGTCAGTGTGTGTTTGTTTGTATCACCATCTTGCTTATGTCTATTAGTATGTGCTTTTGTTTGTCATTGTGTGCTTGTTTGCCTGACCATCATGGTTATCTCTATCAGTATGTGTCTTTTTCTGTGTGTGTTTGTTTGTATGACCATCATTCTTATGTCTATTAATATGTGTTTATGTCAGTGTGTGATTGTTTGCATGACCATCATGCTTATGTCCATTAGTATGTGTCTTTGTCAGTGTGTGTTTGTTTGTATGACCATCATGTTATGTCCATTAGTATGTGTCTTTGTAAGTTTGTGTTTGTTTGCATGACCATCATGCTTATGTCCAAAAATATGTGTCTTTGTCAGTTTGTTTGTTTGCATGACCATCTTGCTTTTGTCTATTAGTATATGTTTTTGTCAGTGTGTGTTTGTTTGCATGACCATCATCATTATGTCTATTAGTATGTGTCTTTGTCAGTGTGTGCTTGTATGCATGACCATCATGCTTATGTCTATTAGTATGTGTATTTGTCAGTGTGTGTTTGTTTGTATGACCATCATGCTTATGTCTATTAATATGTGTCTTTGTCAGTGTATGTTTGTTTGCATGACCATCATGCTTATGTCCAAAAATATGTTTTTGTCAGTTTGTTTGTTTGCATGACCATCTTGCTTTTGTCTATTAGTATATGTTTTTGTCAGTGTGTGTTTGTTTGCATGACCATCATCATTATGTCTATTAGTATGTGTCTTTGTCAGTGTGTGCTTGTATGCATGACCATCATGCTTATGTCTATTAGTATGTGTATTTGTCAGTGTGTGTTTGTTTGTATGACCATCATGCTTATGTCTATTAATATGTGTCTTTGTCAGTGTATATTTGTTTGCATGACCATCATGCTTATGTCCAAAAATATGTGTCTTTGTCAGTTTGTTTGTTTGCATGACCATCATCCTTATGTCTTTTAGTATGTGTCTTTGTCAGTGTGTGTTTGTTTGTATGACCATCATGCTTATGTCTATTAGTATGTGTTTTTGTCAGTGTGTGTTTGTTTGTATGACAATCATGCTTATGTCTATTAAAATGTGTCTTTGTCAGTGTATGTTTGTTTGCATGACCATCATGCTTATGTCCATTTATATGTGTCCTTGTCAGTGTGTTTGTTTGCATGAACATCATGCATATGGCCATTAGTATGTGTCTTTGTCAGTGTGTGTTTGCTTGTATCACAATCATGATTATGTCGATTATTATGTGTTTTTGTCAGTGTGTGTTTGTTTGCATGACCATCATGCTTATGTCCATTAGTACGTGTCTTTCTCAGTGTGTGTTTTTTACATGACCATAATGGTTATCTCCATTAGTATGTGTCTTTGTCAGTGTTTGTTTGTTTGTTTCACCATCATGCTTATGTCTATTAGTATAAGTTTTTGTTTGTCAGTGTGTGCATATTTGCATGACCATCATGCTTATGTCCATTAGTATGTGTCTTTTTCAGTGTGTGTTTTTTTGCATCACCATCATGGTTATGTCTATTAATATATGTCTTTGTCAGTGTGTGTTTGTTTGCATCACCATCATGCTTATGTCTATTAGTATGTGTTTTATTCAGTGTGTGTTTGCATGACAATCATGCTTATGTCTATTAGTATGTGTCTTTTTCAGTGTGTTTGTTTGTTTGTTTGACCATCATGCTTATGTCTATTAATATGTGTTTTTGTCAGTGTGTTTGTTTGCATGACCATCATGCTTATGTCCATTAGTATGTGTCTTTGTCAGTGTGTGTTTGCTTGTATCATCATCATGGATATGTCTATTAGCATGTATTTTTTTCTGTGTGTCTTTGCTTGCATGACCATCATGTTTATGTCCATTAGTATAAGTCTTTGTCAGTGTATTTTTGTTTGCATGAACATCATGCTTATGTGTATTATTATGTGTCGTTCTCGGAGTGTGTTTGTTTGTATGACCATCATGATTATATCTATTATTATTGTGTTTTTGTCAGTGTGTGTTTGTTTGCATGAGCATCATGTTTATGTATATTAGTATTTGTCTTTATCTGTGTGTGTTTGTTTGCATAACCATCATGTTTATGTCATTTAGTATGAGTCTTTGTCAGTGTATGTTTGTTTGTATGACCATCATGCTTAAGTCTATTACTATGTGTTTCTGTCAGTGTGTGTTTGTTTTCATGACCATCATGCTTATGTCCTTTAGTTAGTGTCTTTGTCAGTGTGTGTTTGGTTGTTTGACCATCAGGCTTATGTCCATTAGTACGAGTCTTTGTAAATGTTTGTTTGTTTGGATGACCATCATGTTTATGTCCATTAGGATGTCTTTGAAAGTTTGTGTTTGGTTTGCATGACCATCATCCTTTTGTATATTAGTATGTGTTTTTGTCAGTGTGTGTTTTTTTGCATGACCATCATGCATTTAGTCCATTAGTAAGTGTCTTTGTCGGTGTGTGTTTGTTTGTTTGACCAATATGCATATGTCTATTAGTATGTGTCTTTGTCAGTGTGTGTTTTTTTTGTATGACCATCATGCTTATGTCCATTAGTAAGTGTATTTGTCAGAGTGTGTTCCTCTGTATCACCAACATGGTTATGTCTATTATTATATGACTTTGTCAGTGTGTGTTTGTTTGTATCACCATCATGTTTATGTCTATTAGTAGGTGTTTTTTTCAGTGTGTGTTTGTTTGAATGACCATCATGCTTATGTCTATTAATATGTGTCTTTTTCAGTGTGTTTGTTTGTTTGACCATCATGCTTATGTCTATTAAAATGTGTTTTTGTCAGTGTGTATTTGTTTGCATGACCATCATGATTATGTCCAACTGTATATGTCTTTGTCAGTGTGTGTTTGTTTGCATGACCATCATGCTTATGTCCGTTAGTATGTGTCTTTATCAGTATGTGTTTTTTTGCATGACCGTCATAGTTATGTCTATTACTATATGTCTTTGTCAGTGTATGTTTGCTTGTATGACCATAATGCTTATATCTATAAGTATGTGTTTTTTTCAGTGTGTGTTTGTTTGCATGACCATCATGCTTATGTTTATTAGTATGTGTCTTTTTCAGTGTGTTTGTTTGTTTCACCATCATGCTTATGTCTATTAATATGTGTTTTTGTCAGTGTATATTTGGGTGCATGGCCATCATGCTTATGCCATTATTAAGTTTCTTTGTCAGTGTGTGTTTTTTTCTATGACACTCATGCTTATGTCCATTAATAAGTGTCTTTGTCAGAGTGTGCTTGTTTGCATGACATCATGCTTATGTCTATTAGTATGTGTCTTTGTCAGTGTGTGTTTGTTTGCATAACCATCATGATTATGTCCAATTATATGTGTCTTTGTCTGTGTGTGTTTGTTTGCATGACTATCATCCTTATGTCCATTAGTAAGTGTCTTTCACAGTGTGTGCTTGTTTGCATTACCATTATGCTTATCTCCATTAGTATGTGTCCTTGTCGGTGGGTGTTTGCTTGTATCACCATCATGGTTATGTCTATTAGTATGTGTTTATTTCAGTGTGTCTTTGCTTGCATGACCATCATGCTTATGTCATTTAGTATGTGTCTTTTTCAGTGTGTTTGTTTGTTTGACCATCATGCTTATGTCTATTAGTATGTGTTTTTGTCAGTGTCTGTTTGTTTGCATGACCATCATGCTTATGTCCAATAGTATGTGTCTTTCTCAGTGTGTGTTTGTTTGCATTACCATCATGCTTATGTCTAGTAGTATGTGTCTTTGTCAGTGTGTTTGTTTGTATGACCATCATGCTTATGTCCATTAGAATGTGTCTTTGTCAGTGTCTGTTTGTTTTCATGACCATCATGCTTATGTCCATTAGAAATTGTCTTTCTCAGTGTGTCTTTGTTTGCATGACCATCATGCTTATGTCCTTTATTAAGTGTCTTTGTCAGTGTGTGTTTGTTAGTATGATCATCATGCTTATGTTCAATAGTATGTGTCTTTGTCAGTTTGTGTTTGTTTGCATGACCATAATGCTTATGTCTATTAGTATGTGTCTTTGTCAGTGTGTGTTTGTTTGTATGATCATCATGCTTATGTCCAATAGTATGTGTCTTTGTCAGTGTGTGTTTGTTTGTAATGACCATCAGGCTTATGTCCATTAGTATGTGTCTTTGTCAGTGTGTGTTTGTTTGTAATGACCATCATGTTTATATCCATTAGTATGTGTCTTTGTAAGTTTGTGTTTGTTTGCATTAGCATCAGGATTATGTCTATTAGTATGTGTTTTTGTCAGTGTATGTTTGTTTGTATGACTGCAATGCTTATGTCCATTAGTGTGTATCTTTGTCAGTGTGTGTTTGTTTGCATGACCATCAGGATTATATCTATTAGTATGTGTCTTTTGTCAGTGTGTTTGTTTCTATGACCATAATGATTATTGCTATTAGTATCTGTCTTTCTCTGTGTGTTTGTTTGTATGACCATCATGCTTATGTCCAATAGTATGTGTCTTTGTCAGCGTTTGTTTGTTTGCATGACCATCATGCTTATGTCTATTAGTATGTGTCTTTGTTGGTGTTTGTTTTTTTTGCATGAGCATCCTACATATGTCCATTAGTATGTGTCTTTATCAGTGTGTGTTTGTATGACCATCATGTTTATGTCATTACTATGTGTCTTTGTATGTTTGTGTACTTTTCCATGACCATCAGCCTTATATCTATTAGTAAGTGTCTTTTGCAGTGTGTTTGTTTGCATGACCATCATGCTCATGTCTATTAGTATGTGTTTTTTTCAGTGTGTGTTTGTTTGAATCACCATCATGTTTAAGTCTATTAGTATATGTCTTTGTCAATGTGTGTTTGTTTGTATCACCATCATGTTTATGTCTATTAGTATGTGTTTTTTTCAGTGTGTTTGTTTGCATAACCATCATGCTTATGTCTATTAATATGTGTCTTTTTCAGTTTGTTTGTTTGTTTGACCATCATGCTTATGTCTATTATTATGTGTCTTTGTCAGTGTGTGTTTGTTTGTATGACCATCATGCTTATGTCCATTAGTATGTGTCTTTGTCATTGTGTGTTTGCTTGCATGACCATTGTCCTTATTTCTATTAATATGTGTCTTTTTCAGTGTGTGTTTGTTTGCATGACCATCATGATCATATCCAATTGTGTGTGTCTTTGTCAGTTTGTGTTTGTTTGCATGACCATCATGCTTATGTTCTTTAGTATGTGTCTTTGTCAGTGTGTGTTTGTTTGCATGATCATCATAGTTATGTCTCTTAGTATATGTCTTTGTCAGTGTATGTTTGCTTGTATCAACATCATGCTTATATCTATTAGTGTGTGGGTTTTTTTCAGTTTGTGTTTGCTTTAATGAACATCATGCTTATGTCTATTAGTATGTGTCTTTGTCAGTGTGTTTGTTTGTTTGACCATCATGCTTATGTCTCTTAGTATGTGTTTTTTCAGTGTGTATTTGTGTGCATAACCATCATGATTATGTACATTAGTAAGAGTCTTTGTCAGTGTGTGTTTTTTTCCATAACAATCATGTTTATGTCCATTAGTATGAGTCTTTGTCAGAGTGTGTTTGTTTGCATGACATCATGCTTATGTCTATTACTATGTGTCTTTGTCAGTGTGTGTTTGTTTGCATAACGATCATGATTATGTCCAATTGTATGTGTCTTTGTCAGTGTCTGTTTGTTTGCATGACCATCATGCTTATGTCCATTAGTAAGTGTCTTTGTCAGTGTGTGTTTGTTTGCATGACCATCAGGATTATGTCTATTAGTATATGTCTTTGTCAGTGAGTGTTTGTTATATGAACATCATGCTTATGTCTTTTAGTATTTTTTGTCAGTGTGTGTTTGTTTCTATGACCATCATGCGTTTGTCTATTAGCATTTTGTCTTTGCAGTGTGTGTTTGCTTGTATCACCATCATGATTATGTCCATTAGTAAGTGTCTTTGTCAATTTGTGTTTGTTTGCATGACCAATTGTATGTCTTTGTCAGTGTGTGGTTGTTTTTATGACCATCATGCTTATGTCCATTAGTATGTGTCTTTGTCAGCGTTTGTTTGTTTGCATGACCATCATGCTTATATCTATTATTATGTATCTTTGTTGGTGTGTGTTTGTTTGCATGACCATCATGCTTATGTCTATTAGTATGTGTTTTTTTCAGTGTTTGTTTGAATGACCATCATGCTTATGTCCTTTAGTAAGTGTCTTTCTCAGTGTGTGTTTGTTTGTATGAACATCATGCTTATGTCCATTTGTATGTGTCTTTGTCAATGCTTGTTTGTTTGTATGATCATCATGTTTATGTCCATTAGTAAGAGTGTTTGTATGTTTGTGTTTGTTTTGCAAGACCATCATGCTCATGTCCATTAATAAGTGTCTTTGTCAGCGTGTGTTTGTTTGCATGACCGCAATGCTTATGTCCATTAGTGTACATCTTTGTCAGCGTGTGTTTGTTTGCATGACCACCAGGATTATGTCTATTAGAATATGTCTTTGTCAGTGTGTGTTTGTTGTATGAACATCATGCTTAAGTCTTTTAGTATTTTTTTGTCAGTGTGTGTTTGTTTCTATGACCATCATGCTTATGTCTATTAGCATTGTGTCTTTGTCAGAGTGTGTTTCCTTGCATGATCATCATGTTTATGTCTATTAGTATTTGTCTTTGTCAGAGTGTGTTTGTTTGCATGACCATTATGCTTATGTCTATTAGTATGTGTCTTTGTCAGTGTGTGTTTGCTTGTATGACCATCATGCTTATGTCTATTAGTATGTGTCTTTGTCAGTGTGTGTTTGTTTTCATGAACATCATACTTATGTCCATTAGTATGTGTCTATGTCAGCGTTTGTTTGTTTGCATGACCATCATGCTTTTGTCTATTAGTATATGTCTTTGTCTTTGTGTGTTTGTTTGTATGACCATCATGCTTATGTCTATTAGTATGTGTTTTTTTCAGTGTGTTTGTTTGCATGAACACCATGCTTATGTCCATTAGTAAGTGTCTTTGTCAATGTGTGTTTTTTACATAACCATCATGGTTATCTCCATTGGTATTTGTCTTTGTCAGTGTTTGTTTGTTTGTTTCACCATCTTGCTTATGTCTATTAGTATAAGTTTTTGTTTGTCAGTGTGTGCATGTTTGCATGACCATCATGCTTATGTCTATTAGTATGTGTCTTTTTCAGTGTGTGTTTATTTGTATCACCATCATGCTTATGTCTATTAGTAGGTGTTTTTCTCAGTGTGTGTTTGTTTGCATGACCATCATGCTTATGTCAATTAGTAAGTGTCTTTCTCAGTGTGAGTTTGTTTGCATGACCATCATGTTTATGTCCATTAGTATGTGTCTTTGTCAGTGTGTGTTTGTTTGTATGACCATCATCTTTATGTTAATTAGTATGTGTCTTTGTAAGTTTGTATATTTTTCCATGACCATCAGGCTTATATCCATTAGTAAGTGTCTTTGGCAGTGTGTTTGTTTGCATGACCATCATGCTCATGGCTATTAGTATGTGTTTTTGTCAGTGTGTGTTTGTATCACCATCATGTTTAAGTCTTTTAGCATATATCTTTGTCAGTGTGTGTTTGTTTGTATCACCATCATGTTTATGTCTATTAGTATGTGTTTTCCTTTCAGTGTGTGTTTGTTTGCATGACCATCATGATTATGTCTATTAATATGTGTCTTTGTCAGTGTCAGTTTGCTTGCATGACCATCATCCTTATGTATATTAATATGTGTCTTTGTCCATGTGTGTTTGTTTGCATGAACATCATGCTTATGTCTATTAGTATGTGTCTTGGTCAGTGTGTGTTTGTTTGTATGGGCATAATGCTTATGTCTATTAGTATGTGGTTTTGTCAGAGTGTGTTTTTTTTGCATGACTCTCATGGTTATCTCCATTAGTTTGTGTCTTTTTTAGTGTGTGTTTGTTTGCTTGTATCACAATCATGCTAATTTCTATTGGTATGTGTTTTTGTTTGTCAGTTTGTGCTTGTTTGCATGACCATCATGCTTATCTCTATTATTGTGTGTCTTTTTCGGTGTGCATTTGTTTGTATGACCATCATGCTTATGTCTATTAATTTGTGCTTTTTTCAGTGTGTGTTTGTTTGTATGACCATCATGCTTATGTCCATTAATATGTGTATTTGTCAATGTGCATTTGTTTGTATGACCATCATGTTTATATCCATTAGTATGTGTCGTTTTAAGTTTGTGTTTGTTTGCCTGACCGTCACGCTTATGTCCATTTGAAAGTGTCTTTGTCAGTGTCTGTTTGTTTTCATGACCATCATGCTTAGGTCTATTAGTTTGTGTTTTTTCATTGTGTGTTTGTTTGTATGACCGTCATGCTTATGTCCGTTAGTATTTGTCTTTGTTAGTGTGTGTTTATTTGCATGATCACCATGATTATCTCTATTAGTATATGTCTTTGTCAGTGTGTATTTGTTTGTATGACCATCTTTCTTATGTCTATTAGTATGTGTTTTTGTCAGTGTGTGTTTGCTTGTATGACCATCATGCTTATGTCTATTATTTTGTGTCTTTGTCATTGTGTTTGTTTGTATGACCATAATGGTTATGGCTATTAGTATCTGTCTTTATCAGTGTGTGTTTGTTTGCATGACCATCATGCTTATGTCCATTAGTATGTGTCCTTGTCAGTGTGATTTTTTGTATGACCATCCTGCTTATGTCTATTAGTATGTCTTTTTGTTAGTGTGTTTGCATGAACATCATGCTTATGTTTTTTAGTAAATGTCTTTGTCAGAGTGTGTTTTTTGCATGACCATCATGGTTATCTCCATTAGTATGTGTCTTTGTCAGTGTGTGTTTGTTTGTATCACCATCTTGCTTATGTCTATTAGTATGTGTTTTTGTTTGTCATTGTGTGCTTGTTTGCCTGACCATCATGGTTATCTCTATCAGTATGTGTCTTTTTCTGTGTATGTTTGTTTGTATGACCATCATTCTTATGTCTATTAATATGTGTTTATGTCAGTGTGTGATTGTTTGCATGACCATCATGCTTATGTCCATTAGTATGTGTCTTTGTCAGTGTGTGTTTGTTTGTATGACCATCATGTTATGTCCATTAGTATGTGTCTTTGTAAGTTTGTGTTTGTTTGCATGACCATCATGCTTATGTCCAAAAATATGTGTCTTTGTCAGTTTGTTTGTTTGCATGACCATCTTGCTTTTGTCTATTAGTATATGTTTTTGTCAGTGTGTGTTTGTTTGCATGACCATCATCATTATGTCTATTAGTATGTGTCTTTGTCAGTGTGTGCTTGTATGCATGACCATCATGCTTATGTCTATTAGTATGTGTATTTGTCAGTGTGTGTTTGTTTGTATGACCATCATGCTTATGTCTATTAATATGTGTCTTTGTCAGTGTATGTTTGTTTGCATGACCATCATGCTTATGTCCAAAAATATGTGTCTTTGTCAGTTTGTTTGTTTGCATGACCATCTTGCTTTTGTCTATTAGTATATGTTTTTGTCAGTGTGTGTTTGTTTGCATGACCATCATCATTATGTCTATTAGTATGTGTCTTTGTCAGTGTGTGCTTGTATGCATGACCATCATGCTTATGTCTATTAGTATGTGTATTTGTCAGTGTGTGTTTGTTTGTATGACCATCATGCTTATGTCTATTAATATGTGTCTTTTTCAGTGTATGTTTGTTTGCATGACCATCATGCTTATGTCCAAAAATATGTGTCTTTGTCAGTTTGTTTGTTTGCATGACCATCATCCTTATGTCTTTTAGTATGTGTCTTTGTCAGTGTGTGTTTGTTTGTATGACCATCATGCTTATGTCTATTAGTATGTGTTTTTGTCAGTGTGTGTTTGTTTGTATGACCATCATGCTTATGTCTATTAGTATGTGTCTTTGTCAGTGTGTGTTTGTTTGCATGACCATCATGCTTATGTCCATTAATATGTGTCCTTGTCAGTGTGTTTGTTTGATGACCATCATGAAACATCTTTGCTCATATTTTATGCAGTAATATGTTGTAGCATGGCATCTTTAGGTCTGCATATCTAAGTCACTTTAAATTTAGACATGCACAGGTTTTATAACTTTGCAGTGATTCTGAAAATAAAGATGTCATTGGTACTAACTATTTGTGTTGATTGATACTGATAATTGCATACAATGATGGATAATATGGTCAATTAATTAAAGGTTTTATACATGCTTGAACTTAATGCAAACACAACGTGAAACTACATTTGTGTTTGCATAAATAGCATATAACATAAATTGAATTTGTTATAATTCTCACCAGTTCCCAGTCCGTACATGCTTTGTAGACTATGATTAATCATTTGTTTTTTTTCTGATGAAAATATTGGCATCTAGTTAAGAAATTTAATGCTAGGTGACTGTCACTGTTGATTCAGGTGAACAATCACTCTTTACTGCAATGTTGCTATCACTCATTGTGCAATTTGACTAACTCTTTACTGCAATGTTACTGTCAATCTTTACTGCAATGTGACTGTCAATCTTTACTGCAATGTGACTGTCACTCTTTACTGCAATGGGATTGTCACTCTTTACTGCAATGTGACTATCACTCAATGTGCAATTCTGCTGTCACTTTTTACTGCAATGTGACTGCAAATCATTACTGCAGTGTGTTCGTCATTCTTGGTGCAAAGTGACTGTCACTTTTGGCAGATACGCAAACCCAGTCATACATGTACTTAAAATGGCTATAATTTATCACTCATTGTGCAATTTGACTAACTCTTTACTGCAATGTTACTGTCAATCTTTTCTGCAATGTGACTTTCAATCTTTACTGCAATGTGACTGTCAATCTTTACTGCAATGTGACTGTCACTCTTTACTGCATTGGGATTGTTACTCTTTACTGCAATGTGACTATCACTCAATGTGCAATTCTGCTGTCACTTTTTACTGCAATGTGACTGTAAATCATTACTGGAGTGTGTTCGTCACTCTTGGTGCAAAGTGACTGTCACTTTTGGCAGATATGCAAACTCAGTCATACATGTATTTAAAATGGCTATAATTTATCACTCGTTGTGCAATTTGACTAACTCTTTACTGCAATGAGACTGTCACTCTTTCCTGCAATGTGACTGTCACTCTTTACTGAAATGTGACTGTCAATCTTTACTGCAATGTGACTGTAAATCATTACTGCAGTGTGTTCGTCACTCTTCGTGCAATGTGACGGTTACTTTTGGCAGATACACAAACCCAGTCATACATGTACTTAAAATGGCTATAATTTATCACTCATTGTGCAATTTGACTAACTCTTTACTGCAATGAGACTGTCACTCTTTCCTGCAATGTGACTGTCACTCTTTACTGAAATGTGACTGTCAATCTTTACTGCAATGTGACTGTAAATCATTACTGCAGTGTGTTCGTCACTCTTGGTGCAATGTAAGGGTCACTTTTGGCAGATACACAAACCCAGTCATACATGTACTTAAAATGGCTATAATTTATCACTCATTGTGCAATTTGACTAACTCTTTACTGCAATGTGACTGTCACTCTATATTACAATGTGACTGTCACTCTTTACTGCAATGTGACTGTCAACCTTTACTGCAATGTGACTGTAAATCATTACTGCAGTGTGTTCGTCACTCTTGGTGCAATGTGACGGTCACTTTTGGCAGATAAACAAACCCACTCATACATGTACTTAAAATGGCTATAATTTATCACTCTTTGTGCAATTTGACTAACTCTTTACTGAAATGTGACTGTCAATCTTTACTGCAATGTGACTGTCACTCTTTACTGCAATGTGACTGTCACTCTTTACTGAAATGTGACTGTCAATCTTTACTGCAATGTGACTGTCACTCTTTACTGCAATGAGACTGTCAATCTTTACTGCAATGAGACTGTCAATCTTTACTGCAATGTGACTATCACTCTTTACTGCAATGGGATTGTCACTCTTTACTGCAATGTGACTATCACTCAATGTGCAATTCTGCTGTCACTTTTTACTGCAATGTGACTGTAAATCATTACTGCAGTGTTTTCGTTACTAATGGTGCAAAGTGACTGTCACTTTTGGCAGATACACAAACCCAGTCAAACATGTACTTAAAATGGCTATAATTTATCTACGAAAATTACAGAAGTCATAGAATAAATACTCTGAGTGACATTCTTTAAGCTGAATAAAAACAAAATGAAAAACTGAAACAAGAAAATCAGTGGCACTATCACACTCTTTTCTCCATATCTTCTAAGGATGATTATATTTATCATGCTTTAAATAAACTTGTGAATCAGTATGTTAATACTGTAACGTGATGGGTTCAGAAATAAATCCACTAAAATAATTTTCGTTACAAGTATATATAATCTTTACACTAGTAACACTACTTTTCCCTTGTTTAGTATTACACAAGAAAACCCCTATTTCCCTGTAGGATGACGATCTTAGAACATAGAGATTGTTGTTGTTGTTGTTTTGGTGTTTAATGCCATTTTAGCACACTATAGGCTATATATATATATATATATATATATATATATATATATATATATATATATATATATATATATATATATATATATATATATATATATATATATATATATATATATATATATATATATATATATGGCGGCCAGTAATAATGGTGGAGGTAGAAACCGAGAAAATGTTATCGGAAAGAACTTCGGACCTACGAGAAGCTACTGGCAAGCTTTCTCTCATATCCACATCCGCCTAATCTTAGACACGAACCCACGTAGACAAATGTGATATAGCATTGTTCCGTAACGAAGATTGCTTTAGATCACTCGGCCACTCGGAGCCCCAGAAAAGAAAGAAAGTCTAATTAATCCTTTCACACGGAAAGCTATATAATCTCTATCCCTCTTACGTCTGTGAATCTTATTAAACAGTTGTAACAGTCCAAACTTCAATCCAGTTGAAACCTGGTACTAGACACATGAAAGACGATAATGGTTTACTCAGTCTCTAGGGTCACTTCTCTCAGCCAGGCAGTTCTGTTATAATTAACACCTCCAAACGTTTGGACCAGTAATCTATGTTTTTCATTATAGCATCACCTCCCTAGGTATATAATTTCATCAAAATACTGAAATCATTATTCCATTGTGTCATCATTAGTCCTAAGATCCACAAACTGAGACTGAAGTATACGCAAAACTTGTTAAATATAAACATTGTATACATTTTTACAAACACAATCAATATGGTTTGTATTTAAAACATTCTCAAGTTTCAAACTTCCATGCAGATTTTATCAGAAATATGTTGAGTATATGTGTATTTATGAGTAATCACTAACAACGATAACACCCAAATGTTTATATTAAATTATATTTTGCGTTTTTGTTTCAGCCATGTGCAAATATTTGGATAGATTGTATACACTTTATGTGATACTATCTTAGATTCGATTCAGTTTGCTATGAATTTAATGTAGCCAACCAAATTTGGGATCATTCTATATCATTGAATATTAGCTGGGTTTAAGTTTCAAAACAGTCATTTTCTTGTATTCAGGAAGAAAGGTTTCAGTTAATATCTACTGAAAAGAAATGGCTAAGTTTTGTTGATTTGTGCTATCTCTATACTAAATTCAAGATGCTCCCAATCAGCTATGTTATAATTGAACGATCTTTATATTCCAGCAGCTACAATCGTATTCCTTGTATTGTTTAGTTCCATCCATGTACATTCAAGGTCAGATATATCCAAGTCACACTGTGTTGGATTTGTTTTGTTGTAATACTTGTATTACTCAAATGAAGCCTTTAATTCATGTATTTCACCATTTAGAATACTATCTTTTATCAATGTCTCAGCAAAAATCACTACATTAAGCCAGACAAAGAAAATATGTGTGTTTCTGGTTGGCTGACTGTCTCGGGTTTTTTTTATTGCTGACACTAGCACTTTTTCCTCCAAGAGGAAAACAAAATGAAAAATATTTTTTTATTTAAATCCAAAATTGATTTCTGCATCTAATTCTGCTGGTTTAGCAAAGTATTTAAGGTTGTTGATGTGCTTTGTACATAAATCTAAAGTGCAAGTGTTAGCCTAACAGTTAGGAATTCCTTGGCTGAATTGTGAATATATTGATGTCATTTAAGCACTTTATGCGTATCAATTAAGAAATTACCCTGGCCGATATATTTTGCGTATCAACAGAAAATCCGTCACTCCCGTTTTCGTAGGGTTGCGTACCAAAAAGTTTTACCACAGGTTGCCAGCAAGAAAGCCTGTCATTTTCATGCCCAACTGATATAGTTTTGAAGACAAAAAGCATCCGACACGTTTCCTTTTTCAGAAAGTCGTGGAAATGACTGTCTTACAGAAACATACTACAAAATTAAAGTGTACACTGTACTGGCCAATATGGCATCATTCGTAAAAAATTCTACAACGTCGTGCAAATTTGTTAGAAGCCATTCACAAGAAAGACTTACAATACAACATTTTGACAATACGTCAATTCCTTCCAGACATCTTTTGATCATTTTGAAACCTCTTGGTATTGTCTCTATGTTTGGTAGAGTATGTGCGTGAGTGTGTGTATTTTTAACGTAGCTTTAACACGTGTTCAGTCATATCGCTAAGTGTAGCAATTGCTAGTGATTTATAGCACTGTGGCATTATTCCTCAGACATGTATTAAGATGTCCAACCTAGTTATCACATCCGGAGATCAGGCGGACCAGTTATAAAATTAATATCATAATGATGAGCACCTAGCGACTCAGCTGTTAGTACCATTTTTATAAGTCTATGGTGTAACTTGGCCTGACTATATCCAGCGACATCCCGGTGGACGCTCTAACTGCTATGCAACAAAAGCGATCTCTGCTTTGTTTATTCATCTATACTTGCTATGGGATCAAATACGCTGCAGCGCAAAGAAATAAACATCCAAGACGTCCTAAGAAGTGATGTGGTGGTGGTGGTGGTACGGCAAGTTCACAAAGAATAGAAAAAGCCACAATACGTAAAGCCGAAAGAAAAAGATAGATCCTGCCAGGTAAAGACTAGATACTGCTGTTAGTACTCTACAAAGTACTTGTCAATGTATTTCTTCAAGTACTTTTAATTTGTCATTGACTATGAAGCTTGCCAAACATGATATACCACCCGTTTTGCATACTTTGATAAACGAGACAGACTTGGAAACCCAGTTATAAATCAACTTCTCCCTTTCTGACAGAAGCGACAACGTCTTCTACTGCTTTTTCCCCTACCACTGCAGCTACCAAAGAGATCTATTATAACGCCAAACTTCATGACAGATGATGTTCCACCGTGTTTATTAGATTTAGCCAACAACAACTCTCTCGCTCCTATATCAACTTCTTTTTTGTGACAATGACACTATAATTGACATTTGTCTTTATCGAAATGTCTACGAGTAAATATAATGCTACGTGACTGTAGTTTTGAAACATTCACACTCGGATTTATCCCACAAGAAATATTTGTTTCGAGTTTTGCCAATTTCCAGAATACACATACGTATAACTTTAACAGAAATCTTAATCTCAGACACACACACCCAAAAAATGACTAGTTTGAGACAACAAACAAAATTATCACTAAATATTGCAGACATTTTCTCTATCTATTTGTGTGTGTGTGTGTGTGTGTGTGTGTGTGTGTGTGGAAAAATATCAAAGTGACAAACATTTTGTATTAATTTCTTAACGCGACCCAGTATTTTTGCAGTTCCGTATTTCTTGTATCAGAAAGGTGTTAAAGCACACGAAATAATATTGTAGATTTAGGAGTCACGGTACTAATTCAACTCCCATAGTAAACATATGGAAACACCATCATATTTAAAATTCAATAACTTAAAAGTTCTGGTTACTGATGATCAGACCTATATTTCTCCATGCACAACTATCCTTGGTGCAAGTTTCTGTGTGGAGAACACCATATGAGCCGCGGCATTTTCTTGACCTACATGTGCATTAAGTCCATGTTATTGATTCAGCACCAAGCAAATCAAGTGCTACTTTCATTATTAAGTAATTTAAAAATACTAAAATTGTATCAATAGAAATTTGTTTATTTTTTAATTACACATAGAATAAGCTTTCAAAAGATATTTTTGATAAATTTTACTTTTCATTATTAACCAATTATAGACGTCCAAACCCGTATATACTCTATTATTTATTCACCCTTTTCTAGAATGGTTTACAGTTCTTCCATAGAATTAGTACCGTGTGTCCTATAACCAGATCTATGTTTTTAGAAAGACACTTATTTTACTCGTTGATATTGTAACATAACTGAAACAAAGAATTGGCCATACTTGTGCAAAGATTATAGTGCAATGGCATTTTATGTGATACCACTGTATATAGTTAAATTGCATTTGAATTACATGTTGCTGTGTTGTATCTCACTTATTTGTGGATTTTTCTGTCTTTGTGTCTTCATATTATTTTTCTATGGCATGCATGCTACACAAAAAAACATGCTGACATCAACAAGTATGATATCACATGGTATCAAATTACATAACATATTTTATTTTGATCTCTTACTTGCTATTAGACAAGTTTTAAATGTTTTTAATTTCAAAATTGCATTTCTTTTCTTTCTGACTGTCACATATATAAGATACAATGCATCAGTATTCCTCACATTCAGAGAAAACCAATAGGTGTGCCACATGACAGGTCAACATGATAAGAGGTCATTGCCTTTCTGTGACTAAAACAAATACAAACACCCATGAAGCACCAAAAAATTCTGACATTCCCAAACTAATTAAACTATCAACACATCTGATTTATCACCCCCAAATCTTAACAAGAAGGTATAAATGTTCATTAAGTTTTATTATACTGAAGAATTAAATAACTGAGTGCTACTTTTTACTATAAAACTAATGGAAAGAGTAAGGAAGCAAAGAATAGACGGTCCTTTCCTCAAGCCTGGTTATGTTTCTCCCAACAAAGGGAAAAAATGTCCATCAACCCAAAATACAAATCCACTTGAGGTTTGTTACATAAGGACAACAATAGACAGATTTGAGAAAGCTATGCAAAGTTCCTATAATGCTTTCATTACTGTTGGAGATAGTAAGCCTATGTGCAAGCTACCGCAGCCCAAGTCAAGAAGTAAGCTGGAGGCGAATTAATATGTGGAAAACTTTGAGATGCCATGTTAAGTCCATATTTCTATACAATATTCAGACACTGATATAATTTATTGCTGCATAAACTACTTGGTAAATTTAAGTAATAGAATTGATTGCATATGAAAGTTGTCTAATGCATACATTGTTTATCTACATTTACCCAAAACTCATAATAAGTTCAGAAAAAGCCTAAACATCATTATTGTGGCTACTTTCCACCTCAAGCAGTGCTAAATTTCTTACTTTTCAACATAAAGCTGAATGAAATACTCAAATTATTGACAAAAGAGTAACAACGCAATCCTTGCAATCACTGAATTACAGTCAAAGGGGAGGTAACATACCTTGATTTATTTACCAAGTAGCAAGCTCTAATTTACAACTAAATGGTTATATTCTATTACTTTATAGTTAGTGCAGAGCAATGTTGCCTATATAAATAGTTTTGTTTCAAATCTGAGACTATATTTCTGATATGAAACTCTTTTTCATATATTCAGATCAACAGATCTGAAAATATCCATTGAGAGAGAAAGAGGATAGTACATTATACATGCATGTTGAGTATCAGCTAGGTAAATCTACAGTGTTAAAAACAAAATTAAACAAGAACACCCGGTGGAATCAGTGAATTGAAAGACAAAATGCAGCTTATCAAAGAAAATAATCTTTAAGAGAAACTTCCATGACAGGGTTCATAGTGTTGTCCATAACTGCAACCATGGAGATGGAAAATGTCGGGTTAAGCTGTGTCAATCTATCTGTTATCCAATTTCAGCTTGCAGTTCTGTGGCACAAAATCTGAAAAGCCAACAATATATATATATATATATATATATATATATATATATATATATATATATATATATATATGTATATATATATATATATATATGTATATATATATATATATATATATATATATATATATATATATATATATATATATAATAAACTGACGACGAACAGTACGAAACTAGTAGCTAAATAGCATAAGCGCTTTCGACTCTTAATAAGTCTTTTTTCAAAGCCAAATACAAAACATATATACGACAAACAAATAAACACAAACGCGTTGTGTTTGTAAACCTCTACATGGCTGTCTCCACATGTGTTAAAACTATAAATACGACCAGCTTGTATAGACTAGTTGCGGAATCCACCGTTATAGACTAGTTGCAGATTACACCGTTATACACCGTTTTCAGTTACCGCAACTTTTTTTGGTGAATTCAATTTTTTTACATAATGAACATTTAGGTATTACTTTATTCATATGTCTTCTTTTTGCGATGTCCCCTGCTGGCCAGGCATTGCTTATATATTTAAAAATTAAAATTTGTATTTTCATTTAATTTATACTTTTCCATAGTTTCCATATATTGTCCAAATTAACCCCCCAATATTTCAAGTTCAATTTTACATCTACTATTTTTATTCACTAAATCACGTATTATTTATATGTAGTTTTTGTCTCCCCCTCCATATTTTACTATTTTCTCAACATCTAAAAATTAAATCTTTTATATACTTATATTTTCTTAATACCTCTACAAGTATACTAATTACATTATTCTTATATATATCTTGTATATGTTTTAGAATAAAACCAAACCAGAATAGGTATATTGCTTCCATTGCATATTGGGTTTTGATTTAATTATTTTAAAACGATTTATTATACTCATATTTTTTATTAAAATTGGGTTTCGTAGATTTGACACACCACACCCCTTACTTTATGGCCTGTATAACGTTTCTTTTTTAACATTATATGTTTTAAAACCCCAAATGCATTTTATAATTTCATTATCATTTTTTCCTAATATTTTATTATCTATATATATTGATTTTAAAATGTAGTTAATGTTGCAAAGAAAGGTTTTTGCCTCTTGGAATCTCTTCATAATAATTAATGGCGTTAGTGACCAGATGTCTATAGATTTTTTAACTTTTTCTGTTATCTCTTTATGGTTTTCCTGTTCTTCATTTGTCCCCAAAAAAATCCCTAGGGCTTTTACCTTTTCCTTAGTATATTGGGGTGGTAATCCAGGGTGATTACCCCTCCAGTTTCCTATTTTAAGATTTCTGTTTTTGATATATTTTCGAACCCGAAGCTTTACCAAAGTTCTCATATTCTTTCATTAGATTTCTGAAAGAGTTAAGGTTCCTAATGAAGTTTGTACAATCGTCTGCATGTTGTAGCATTTTCACATCACTTTTCAAATTTGGTCTCTGTATTCCCTCTATGCTATTATTATTCCTTATCTTTATGCATAAGATTTCTATTGCTGTTACATATAATGACATGGAGAGTGGGGAACCTTGCCTCACTGATCGCTGTATATCAAATTTTTTCGTGACAGCTCCATTTACCTGTACTCTTGCAGTTATATTATTATAGATGAGTTTAGTCCATCTTTGGAAGTTTTCTCCAAGCCAGAATTTTTCTAGAACTTTCCCTATACAGTTATGTTTAATTCTGTCGAAAGCTTTTTCCTGGTCGATAAGCACCATAGCGCCATTCATCCCATTTCCTTTAATATAATCAATAATTGTTTTTATATTTAAAATATTTTTTGTATGTCCCTACCTTTAGAACCACATGTTTGCTTATCATTAATTATTTTAGCCATACAATTTATCAATCTATTTGCTAGTAATTTACTCAATATTTTATAATCTATATTGAGCAGGGAGATGGACATCCATTTTTTTTAAATCATTACATTCCCCTTTGCCCTTATAAATCAAAGATGTTATCCCTTCTCTCATCGTATTAGTCATTTTGTCATTCCCTAAAAATATGTTTAAATACAAATTCAAGAATCGGCGCTAACTCACTTTGGAATTTATTGTAGAATTCCGCAGGTGAGTCCATCTCTTCCCGGGGATTTTTCTTTTGCTAATTGCTAATTATTGTATTTAAAATTTCGTCTGTGGAGATGAATTCATCACATAAGTCATCTCCCATTTGGTATTCTTTAAATAATTATTAATTACATCTATATTTATCACCTACGTTGTATATAATTCTTAGTAAAATCTCTTATCCTATTTAAAATATATTTTGTATCCTTTAACACCTTATTACCTTTATCCCATATTTTTATAATTAATTTTTGACCCTCTTTCCTTAACTCCTCCATTGTTTTTAACCCTTTTTGTCATGGTGTATATATGCGAAAATGTTTCAGCTCTTATCTCATATATGTTTTTAATGCATAAATACGGAAGAATATCTGCTTAGATATGACTACAACAGCCATGCCTCTATTATACCTAGAATAACTTTATTATTCAATTACTTGACTATCGAGATTTATTCAACCATGTGCTATTTTAATAATTGACGACCGATACAAAAATGATAGAACACTTGTAACCCGTGAATAACGTGCGCACGGGATAATATTGTGCGAATTGAATTAACTAGTTATCTGTACTTATACTAAACTGCTTCTAAAAACTTTTAATCTTAATTATAAGTAAATAACAATTCATTAATATAATTAAATACTTTTTAAATATTTTCAAAATTATGTTTTAATCAATGCTAATTTTACAAACTATTTGAACTAAGAACTCATTTATTTTAATGAATGATAATAAATTTTAAGATTATTCAAAGTTTTGTTCTTCAAAATGTTAACTTAACTATAATCACTAAATAATAGAATTAAATAATCTTGACAAGAAACTCATGGCACCTGAACTATTGTTCACGTGATTCCGGAAATTAAGTGTGAATACTGCTCCTGCCTAAAAAATATATTAAGCACACCTTTCGCAAAAGCATGAAAAATATAATTATATATTAAAGAAAACTATTAAGAAACTAAACATGAAAGAAATAAACTAACTATATATATAAACACCCATTGTTCAGCAAGGGTAAAAGTGATTCATGTAAGCATAAGAAGAATGATGTGTAATTCTAAACTGTGGATCCCAACCTACGAAAACAAGGCATCATAAGACAGATTTGAACATTTTATAAAACCTGCCGAAGAACTAGGAATGATCGCTATATTTATTTTAAACTGTTGCAAAGCAAACTAGATTTAATCATTAATATAAATGTCTCTTCGAACAACCATTTTTATCCTTTCCAAGGCATTGAGAATAGTGGTGATACCGAGGTTTAATGCCATTTTTGTCACCAAATATATTCGAAAATTGAAAAGTTTTGAGCCAAGACAACTAAGCATTGGGATTATTGCAACCAAAGTATCCAGGTATGCGTAAAAAAGACAGTTAGATAGGAAACAATACTAATACATATTACTGCATACCTAATCGAATCAAAACGTTATGGCAAAGAATGTTACAGCCCATATAAATCTGGAATAGAATAATTTTGATCTATGAACAACAAATGTGACCATGACCATCACAATGTCTAAGGTGGTGTAGATACGATACACGGCTTTCTTTCATATAAATAAAAACTTTGTGAAAACCATGAAGTCATTCAAAAGTCACAAAATGGACAAGCCTCTAGTAAGCTTAACCTAACCTTTGACTTCCAACCATGAAGAATGATATGTATATCTATAGCTTTAAACGGCATGTGGAACGGCTAATACAAGGTAAAAGTTATACAAGATATAATTTAAAACATATAAATCGTTGAACAAAGTGTAAATTGACCTGTCATGGGTGAACCTAGTTTTGACCTTAGACAGCCTCATTCATCACGTTTATTAGACGTTCATGGCTGCAATCAGTTAGCCACTATCAACCATGTCGAGATGAATAACTAATCGTAATTGTATCGAAAACATATGCATTTCAGAATTATGGCCCTGATACGAAATTGTGTAACATGGAGAGATACAAAATGGGATAACAATGGAAAGAAGGAGCAGTGGAGTTTATTACTTCTTACATTATATGACAGCTTTTCCAATTCATATATATCACCATCTCATTAGCTTCTTCTTTACGACAAAATACCTCGCCCGATCTATAGAGGGTCATACCAGTTTATGACAATGATATATTGTTATGATTATATATATATATATATATATATATATATATATATATATATATATATATATATATATATATATATATATATATATATATATATATATATATATATATATTAGTGTTTGATTATGTATAAAACAGGCTATTCCTTTTCTCCCTAAAATTATACTTACCCATGGAAAGTGTTGTTACAGGATTCACTGTTTCTAACTTATATGTTTTGAACTTTTTAAAACAAAATCGTGTCCATCTTTAATCAGATCCCTTTCTTAACATATAACACTTTCCTTTAATAACAGCTACTGGAACATGTCGAGGCAAATCGCAATAATTTCCGAAGATTGGATTGTAATGCTTGCCTTACGCCTTCTTCGGAAAAAGCCATGAGTGTTTGAGTGCAGTAAGGTCTGTGTAATTACACTCTTTTATCTTCTTAAGGTCCATTTTAATCAGGAGTTTCTATATTGTGATCTAAAACTACAGGGAAAATTTGTATGTTGTTGTTAATTTTTATAATGTTGGGCATTTGTATAGATAAAAGTTAACATAAAATGACCCATAAAAAGAAAAGCAAAAGTACTCAACGAAATTTACTGATGTGTAAGAAAATCAAAATCACATGATCGTTTAAATCAAATCATGTTGAAGAAGACGCGGTAAATTAATACAATTTTGAATTATAAAATCAATAACGTCATAACAATTATTTAACATGGTCAGAATGCCTGAATGTATTTGCCATTTAAAAAAAAAAATAAATACTATCTTGCAGTAAGTATTTAAATTGTATTTGGTCGAATATTTCCTAATCAGTACCTCCCTTGGCCATCGACAAATTTATCGCCCTATTTAACATCTAATATAAAACGAGGTTGCGAGAAAAGAGCTGCACAAACCAAGAAGGGTTAAAATGGTAAACTAAATGTCTGAAGTGCTTTCTCTTATTTGATGTGTAGTGGATTATTAAAATGTATATCGTTGAATATTTCTTAACGAAAACATTTGTCATGGTTAAGAAAGGGTATTATCTCCTTTAATGACGTCAGTATCTCACGATTAGTGAGTGATTTGGAAATAAGCGTGGCGCACGAACCAGGGACAGGCACGGATTTATGATGATCAACGATATCCTTAGAGTGTTGGGACATATTAGAAAAAACGAACATTAGTGTAAAGTATGCAGTTTATCCTCTAGTGTTTGAAAATCAAGCTCATATTAATGTCAATGACCCAAACTGAGTAGAAAAACTGTAATTAAGGTTGAAATTCTATGATGGATACATGAGGATAAAGGCAAATGCTATCTGATCAATGGTTCAGTAAAGGTACAACTTTAAATTTGCAAATCAGGAATTGCAGAAGACAAAATATTTTAATAGTGAAGTGTCTGATAAAATGTTAAGTGGGTATCAAACGAAGACTCCCGCTAGAGAAGAAACATTGAAGGGTGAAGTAAGTGAAGAAAGTTTTAGAGTGAATATCGGAATCAGCACATGGTAATACATACTGCAGAAAAGTCATTTAAGTGTGACTTATGTGATAAAAAAATTATTTAAAGTGGAAGTCGGAACTTCCAAAAGAGGACGCATGCTGAAGAAAAGCCATTTAAGTGTGTAGTATGTCATAAAAGTTTTATTCAAATTGGACATGTAAATTTGCACTTGATAATTCATACTGAAGAAAAACCATTCAAGTGTGAAGAATGTGATAGAGCGTTTGGTCGTAATGGGCATCTAAAAAGGCACATGAAAATACATACTGGGAAAAAAAAACATTAAGTGTGAAGTAGGTGATAAATGGTTCCGTACCACAAGATATCTGAGCCAGCATAAGAAGATGCATGCTGTAGAGAAGTTGTTTAAGTGTGAAGTATGTGATAAAGTGTTTTGTCGGAGTGATCATCTAAAAAGGCACACGAGAACGCACACTGGTGAAAAACCCTTTAAGTGTGAAGTATGTGATAAATGGTTCCGTACCAAAGAAAATCTGAAAGAACATAAGATGATACATTCTGGAGAGAAAAAATTTAAGTGTTTAATATGTGATAAACCGTTTCTTCTGATGAAACAACTAAAAAGTCACCTAAGAACACATACTGGTGAAAAACCATTTAAGTGCTCAGTGTGTCATAAAGTGTTTCGTTGCAGACACCACCTAAAAAGGCATATGAAAACACATACTGAGTAAAACAATTAAGTGTGAAGTATGTGATTAAAAGTTTCTTCATAGTGGAGATCTGAATAAGCACAAGTATATATATATATATATATATATATATATATATATATATAAAGGAGAAGACAATTCAAATGTGAAGTGTGATAAACGGTTCCATAACCCGGCGGAACATCTGCATAAGCACAATAAAATACATAAATACATTCGGGAGAGAAATCGCGTAGGTGTTCAATATGTGATAAAGGGCTTAATTAGAGTAAATATGTAAAGGTGCTAAATTTTAAGTGTGTGATAAACGCTTACGTCACCCAGGAAATCTGAGCGTGTACAAGATGATACTTTCAGGAGAGAAATCGTGTAAGTGTTTATTATGTGATAAAGTGAATGGTAGGCGTGGATATTTAAAATACAAATGAGAACATACTGGAGAAAACATTTAAATGTGCAGAATGTGATTAAAGGTTTAGTCAGAATGGAACTCTGCTAACGCACATGAGGATACATACTAAAGTATGTGATAAAGGGTTCATTGACCGTGGATGTCTTGAAGAAACACAAAAGGATGCATCCTGGAAAAAATAAAATCATTTAATTGTGAATGTGTGATAATTGGTTTAGTCAAAGTGGAGGTCTAAAGAAAATAAATCAGAGATAAGTATAGGGTGAAGTATGCAATAAAATGTTAATTGGAATGGTTATCTCATGGTGCAGATGAAGGTACATACCGTTGAACAGGAAAAAAAATATATATATATATGTGTGTGTGTGTGTGTGTAAAGTAGGTGGTCAGTTTCGTGATACTTAAGCACACGAAGTACGTAATAAACGTTTCAGAGCTGTTTTACGACATGTCAATATATTGTAGCATAAATTTGTATTTTAATATTAACAGATTACGTAATGAATCATGTATCTTTTAAAACGCACATTCGTTACAGCAATTACGGTATTTGTTTTATGTATATTTTTAACCTTGACTCATTAAACATTAATAAAATGATCATCAAGATTGAGAGGCAGTGTGTTTTCACCATCTCTTTTACGTGCTGAGTGTTGGATCATGTGGTTCTGCATGTGTAGACTGTTACACAATAAGCTGAATATATCGAACACGAAATTTATATGTTCAAACATCAACTTGTGTTTTGTCTGGTGTTATGAAGAGAAGAGCTTGACTTATACTATTTCATCAAGGTTAAACAGAATGTTTGATTTGAAGAAGGCTTTTTTTCACGAATGATTGTGTATGTCTTGAGTCAAAAATATCTTATGAACTTCCATGTCATGTTAGAAGAATACGAAATGATAGTTTGGTTTACATCAGAAGGATATCATTGTAACGACAGTGTCATTTTCATTACACATTACACACGCGTCATTTCATCTAATCTATCACACATTCAGCCTCTATATACATGTGTATTATGTAAAAATGCTTGTCCTTTATATGTCCAACTTATATCTTGTTGAAGACAAAATCCCTGTACTACACAGTTCTACATCATTCGTGAAAAATTATGTCAGTGTTCATTTGTTAGAAGTCGTTAACACGATATGGCAATTTTGTTATAGGTCAATTCCTTCAAGACAACTTTTGTGAAAAAATAGTGAAATTGTCACAACTGTCGGATCAAACAATCAAAACTCGGGCACCAAAAAAGCATCAGTATAAAACCAGTTGCAGTGTTTCTATGGTTCCTGGCGTGTACGTGAGTTGGGGGGTAAGAGACACATATATAAACATAGAGATAACACACATTATAGATATGGCAATATTGAAAATTATCTTTTCAATGCCTAGAAAGTGGCCATAAAAGGTCCTTTGGGTTCATCTTCCATCTATAGTTCTTCCAACATATTTTAATTTTCAGTATAAATCCTTTCTTCTTTACTTGTTTTCTCTTCGGGCATCCAGTCAGAATGTCCCAATGCTCTGAAATTTTCTTGGTCCTTCACCCAGTTCCTATTTAGTTTCTCCTTTCTTTCATTGGTCGAGGTCTCGTTTTTTTTCCTCACGTCTTCCGGTATCTTTTTGATAGTGTCTTCCGCTGTCTTTATATCTTGTAAACCTTTTAGACATAATGCCAGTTGGTGAAAAGGAATATACCTTACAAATAACTTACTTCAAAAACATCCAAAATTTCTTTCAATGTACCTACTTTGACAAATTTTGGACAGTTGAATCCTCTCAACTTATTCGCTTCCTCCAAAATCTAGCATTGTAGGTCAAAACTGGCTGCTTTGAGTCTCGCCATAAAATCAATCTTGACTTAAAACTTCCGTTCCATTTTTAGTCTTTAAGCAAAATGGACTTCATATATCATCCACCACAAACTATCTCTTAACTTGCTGATCAGATCCATTTTTTGTTGCTTTTTTTCCGTGTAGAATGGAGCTAATAACGAACGCTATAATTTATGTGTGTCAAGTATGGACATTAATGAAAATATCCCTTACACTCACTTCTCGTATTATATACTACCCTCACCAACAAAAGAGCAAGCATAAAACACAAAAAAACTATCCACACCATCGGGATAAGAAGAAATACAAATATGCTTTCCACACTATCGGAATGAGAAGAAATACAAAGATGTACTATTCACACAATAGGGTAGAGCAGAATAAAAAACATTATATACTATGCACATCAACGAACGAGCTAGCATATACACATACAAATATAGTTACCACACCAACAAACTAGCAAGAATAGAACATATACAAATATACTTACGCACCAACCAACGCACATGCAAACATGCACACTTCACTATAGGAGTGAGCGTTTGTATTCGCACTCCACTACATACAGACATATTGGCATATTAAATAGTCTCTTTGTCTAAAAATCTGGTTAGTACTGAGATGGGCTGCTTTTGAGAACTCCAATTGCACTTGGCTAATGCTAATATTTTCGCTAGCGGGCACCACACTCGCATCGCCGCCTCCAGTCTTGCTCCCAATTGATGCGTGTTGCTGATATCGCAGAAGGAGACTGTGCAACACCCGGGGATGATCTTTAAGACGCTGAGGCTTTCCTTCTTCCTTTTGTCTTACGAAATCATAAATTTTCTCCCAGTTTATATCTGACGAATAATGAACCTTGGTACTAGTGGTTTGTGGCATTGGTGCGTCTGATATTTATGCTGCTGGAGATGTTCTCACCTCAGGTTTCACCTCACAAATAGGTATATCGAAGAGGTGAAGTCGGTTCCTTTCCGCACTTAGAATTCTGACTTTTTCTCTGTAGCCTCCCTGGTGAATTCTTCTAAAATGCGCAAAATACTCCAGGTGCATTTGGATTTATATAACCATCGCAATTATATTGCTCATCTTCTTTGAAGTGAACTGATTCACAATGATAGACAGACTGACGTGCGCTTGGCCTTATATTTTTGGAGAACGGATGTAAAGGAAAACATCCCTTGACACCCACATTTTACCAGAACATAAAAAGGCGGACTTAAAAAGAGGCACTCACGTTGACGTTTTTAATTTACAAACATAGACAAACATGTTTTGGACAAGACAGAGAAACTATGTGCTTATAGATTTACTTATATTTTCTAAAATATTTAAAGTTTTGGCAAATTCAATGAGTATGTCTCTTCAAGAGAATTGGGTAGCACTGAAGAGGGCTGTCTTGGTTAACAAAGAGTAATGATAATCTCTTTTTTATGTCTAAGATTGCGTCCACGTCTGGCAATAGGCTTTACTATACTATATGGCCTGCTTCTGCAAAAAGAGAAAGAAAATTTGTTGGTGTCTATTCGACATTCCGCAAAAGTTCTGTCTGGTTATTGCTGTTGCTGCTGATGATGTTGCCGTTGTTCGTGTTGTTTTTCTCTCAGATTTTTCTGAGGTCTGTACTTCTCAGTCCATTATGCTTGTTCTTTCTTAATTTCCTCTCTAAATAGCTCTTCTTTGACGTCTTCGGCTATTTAGAGCATCCTTGATTTCTATATCTCCAGGATTAGGTATCAGATGTAGCCTGACAAGACGCAATTGAACGTAAGCTTCGTTCAGTTTAGCAAGTTTGGAAGGTATATTCATAGGTTGACGAGTCAACAGTGGATCAGACTGGAGACCCAACAGCGTTATATGGTACAAACGCGGACTTTATAGAAAACATCCATACTGAGTTCTTAGTATCGGAACGGTATGATATCGGTGGATCATTTAACCGTTGTGTTGGTAGCGTGGAATAAAACATTGGAGATGATTTTGTTATTGTGGATACATATCGCATAAATTCTTTTGGTGGAGCTAAACCATATGAATCAAAATATACAATTCCACGTGGATCAATTGCATATGCGACCCAATGAGTTCCTTCTCCGCTGCTGTATCAAGATTGATAATACCCGTTTCATTTTTCATTGGTTTTGACGGTAATTGATCTCTCATGAAAACTCCTCTAAAGTTTTTTATTGATAACGATTTTACAGCATCAATTAAATCAAAATTGCACATTGGTGAAACTCCAAGGGATTTTTCCACTAATAAGCCGTTCCTGGTATTCTTAGGCTCGCGCCCTTGTACCAATTGTGTGGGGTTCCTGGTAGTCTTAGCCTTTCCCTTTTTTTATAGACATCCCAGTAGCTTTTTTCAGGGCCATTTCTGCAGCAGTACCAATGGCTCCTAACGCTGCCGCCTTCGCAACCGCTGGGGCAGCCGCTGCAATCAATGCTGGAATAGCAGCTAACAGCGGAAATATACCACCTGATTTTATCATACTGGCGATTGCTGCTTTCGAAAAATCAATTTGAACTCCTCGTTTGTTCTTTAGAGCATCATTGAAATGTTTTATTTGACGATCTGTCAATGATAATTTATGCGCACCACCGGACATTTGAGTGGGTTTCAGCGTTATTCTGGTTCCACATTCTTTAGCCGACTTTGATTTCAATTTCTTGACCTGACCATCAGTCAACTGGACATTAACAATACTATATGTCATTCTATTCTAAAACGTAATTTACACTTTTAATTGATCTTATTGTGAAAATCCTATGGATTTTATAAGTACATGTTTTCCACTCGTGCATCAATAAGTCTCATTCGTCCGCCAACTCCTTCTAACAACATTGATTTATCACTGAGAATGACAGCAACTGCTCTATAATCAGCTATACCAGCAGGGCGTTATACCCGAGCTTGGAAGTATATATCAACAACAGATTGTCTCATCATGTCAAGATGTTCCAATGAAAAGTAATAAATCGGATAGTGTTTTTCAAAATCAATTTGCGATATTTGCAAACCAGTATCAACATTTTGATCACGTCCCATAAACGACAATATTCTATGATATACACGTGCTACGTCGTTGTTATTATAATCAAGCTGTACAATCTCTGCTGGCTCTTGTTGTCCGTTTATTCTCAACGAAACTTCACTTACTCCTAATTGATCAAATATCATATGACTAGATAATTGACGACCCACTCGATTTGCATCCTGTAACGCTATAAAGATATGACGTGGAGCTGAAACACCTTGTTTTGATGCTAAGTGCCATGTAAATTTGCCATTTACATTATCCTGCTTCGTATCAGTTGTTGTTGTTAGCCAACTTAGCAATGATTTTCCACCTGTGTCCATAAACGATAGTAATTGTTGCTCTATTGCGACTGATGGAGTCAATACTCACATCCATAGAAGCAATTTATTTAAAATGACTTTACCATTATGAACACCATTAGCACGCCAAATTGCATCATTGTCATTCTCCTTTCGAACTAACACGACTGTATGCTTTGCTCCATAGATGACTTTTCTGACATTTCTACAGAATCCGAATATGTGATGTAACGGAATTGCACATGAAAACCGTCGATGCTGTCCTTTCAATGTTCCCTTTCGTGTTGCAAATCCTAGATTGAAATTATCATTGACTCTTTTTAAAATGTCGAATTCAGCGGCTGGTCTATCTTCACGGTCTAGATTATCTGCGAGTTGTTGATCAGCTTCTGCAGTAGCTACCGCAGTTCGTAATTTAATAAACTGAATATGGTCAGCATGATCAAAAGTATCCTTAGCAAACATCATAGACGGACCAGCCGACCTTGTATAATGATCAGAATATCTCGCAAGTCCGATTATTGTTGTTGCAATATCAACATCTTGCTCTATTGATTCAATTTCTTTTCCATCAATGATATATCGTGCACTGTTAAATAGCGCCATAATGCCATTATTTACGACAACCAACTCGGATATTTGGGTTATCCCCATATGGTGTATCAGCTGCAACATCTGTTACAAGCTCTCCTTCTACTTCAATAAACGCCTCACACGGCAAAAAGTATCTACTTGTATCTTGAACTTGAAGTTCAACTCTCCCCCGTTGATTAGGCTCTTTTGCAGGATAGGCATAATACTGATAGTTAATTTTAGAATCATCTTTATTCACCGGTGCTGCCATATCAAACGCTGGATCAGCGATTTTTTTAAATGCCATTTATACTAAAACACTATCGTTTTTCTAAATGTAGTAATGCCAGCAATTTTTCTACTGTCATTTTCTTTTTCGTCTGAAATTTTTACGATTTCCTCCAAGACCGCTTCCCGCTATCATACTTGCAATATTACTACTATCTGGTGAAGTCATTGCCAATGATGCTAGTTTTTGTTCCACTGCGTTATTTATCACTTTACTGATATTTTCAGGCATCGTTGTTGTTGAAGGTAGCGGTGAAACCATTTGTGGTGGTTTCGTCCGAATTTAGATTTCACCAATGACGTTATTCTATTCTTTGCGGTAGAAAAGGTCGTTCCTGCAAGATCTCCAACAGCGTTAATTCCCTTATTACGAATAACATCAATGGCTTTCATCGCTAATTGTTTAGCAACTGGTGCTACTTTTGGGGCTATTCTTGTGAATAAACCCGCTATGGTATTTCCAAGGCCGTCTCCATAGTATGCCCTATAGACGGGCAATCGTGAGTTTACCACATACACGTTTGTTTGTTTATCGTGATTATAGTGTACTATCATCTTATTTGAAATTACTTTGTAATTTCTAAATGCAAGCATTTAAGAAATTTCAATCGCTATAATAACCACTAAATTCCCCTGGAATTCCGTCCATTAACTCATCCAAGAGTTCTCGATACGTATGAACATCAATTATCCCCCCTTGGAATAATCGTCTGCAAATATCAAATGCCTCATTAGTTATTTCGACTGAGTTATTCCCAGCTCGCTTACCTCCCATAAGAACCTCAAGTCGTGATATATCATTAATGATATTACTAGGACACATATCAGAATCATGATGAGAACTTCCATAACCCTCTCCTAAAGCACTTGCTGGTTCGGAAACGTTTTGAATTTCTGGAGCTTGTCGTCCTCGACCTCGACCTCGACCTCGACCTCGACCTCGACCTCGACTTTGTTGTTGTTCTTTTCGTTGCTGTTGTTGTTGTTCTTTTAGTTGTACCTGTTGTATACCATTCGTATCAACTCCCATTTTAAAAGCTCTGTAATCCAATGTATCCCTTTTTAATTTGCCGGGGACTTCTTTATTAATTTTAAATATCCAATCCACTCAGTCATCTCGTTTAATTGTTTTTTTGTACTCGTCTTTTAAAAATTCCCCCCTTATATAATAACTTTTGATAGCGAAGTAACCAAATGACTTATAGTCTTCAATTTTCAGCAATGGAATTCGTCTGATTTCTGCTATAGCTTCTTCGGTGAATTTCTCGTTAAAAGGAACACCTTTTTTAGTGGAAACTTTTTCAGTAGAATCACTAGTGATTTCACTAGCACCTTCAACGGGGTTATCATCAGTATCAATATTACCCATTTGTTTTATTTCTCGCTGAGTTTGTAACTCACCTGAAAGCTGTTTTATTCCCTCCTGAGTATTTTCAGTCTCTGTAGCAATCTTTCCCAGTACATCAATGATAGGTACTTTTTTTCGTGTTCCCTCTTTAGGGATGTCGCCGTATATAGCACATTCTGTTGCAAGTTTCATATCTTTAGTGGCTTTAGTTACAGGGGCAAAAAGCTGTTCACTCCCAATAGAATGTCAGTCTGCGCTTGCTGTCTAAGTTGTAGTTTATCTCGCACGTCATCTCGAATCAGTATAAACTTTTTCAGTAATGCTAACCTCTTGCGGGTTAGTCTGGTAGGTAATGATTCTGATGTCATTATTGGAAATGTTAACGTTTTTTCAATTGTGGGTTTTCAGTGGTTTTCAATGCTTGCATTTTCATTTTCGCTTCCAGACTCATCAATCAAACGTCTTATAGCTTTCACTTTCAAAGCAATCTCTGACCGAACTTGGTACTGTTCCCCTAGTTTCTTTCTAATTGCTTCAACTATACTAAATAGCCGAATGAATAAATTAATATCATTGTTATACAAAGAAACATTAATTAAGAAACATTAATTTTTGGATTCTTTTTATCAGTGAATACATTTTAGGTAGGACATATCTTCCATGTTTCAATTGTATATTAATTTGTTCAAATTCATTCAAAAGACTGTCTTCATTCAAAAATTCAGAAAGTACGATTCCTTGATTTCTTAAATTTGATATTTCTGTGATGATAGATGTAATATCTTGAAAATCCATTTATTGAATATTATTAATAATGTATTTTCTTTATCTTTAAAATATTATTTAATATTTTTTTAAAATATTATTTAAGCCCTTAATACCCAATCCAACATACAAAATAAAAGGGACATATACAATGCTTGGTCATCTCCTTCGAGTTAATAGGCAGATAGTTAAGCATACATTAAAGACTTAAACAAAACCCTAACCCCCAATCGAGTTCAAGGGTTATATGGGTATTAGACTCAGAAACCATACGCGGTTTCACACAACATGTAACATATATATACATATATATATATATATATATATATATATATATATATATATATATATATATATATATATATATATATATATATATATATATATATATAACTTGGATCTCATTTGGGTGCCTTCGCATTCAAATAAGGGCCACAAACATAGATCTCCGACGGAAGCTCTAACCTAATAAAGATTATATTAGAGCTCCCAGAAGATATGTTGTGGGGGGACAGCACATTACATATAGGATGGTATATATACAATGCGATTATATAGGATGATATATATATATATATATATATATATATATATATATATATATATATATATATATATATATATATATATATATATATATATATACATATACATATATATATATATATATATATATATATATATATATATATATATATATATATATATATATATATATATATATATATATATACATATACATATACATATATATATATATATATATATATATATATATATATATATATATATATATATATATATATATATATATATATATATATATATATATATATATATACTAGGGACAGCACATTCTTGGAACTCATTGGGTGCCTTCGCATTCAAAAAAGCCCAAAGAATTACATATAGGATGGTATATATACAATGAGATGATAGGGACAGTACAGGACGATACAAACATGAAACGACGGGGCGGACTTACTACACCCAATCTACCAATCAAAAGCAACCCATGAAATTAACCATGGTTGCAGTTGAGAAAACTCAACCACACCATGTCAATGGCGTGGGTAGTTTTGATTGGCAAATTGGGCTTCGCTTAAAGCCCCAAGCTTATACAGCTCATATTATATATAAGGCGATAATAAGGCCAGTGTCGATAAACGAGTGTGTATTTATTTCCCTAGCATTTCATAGTGAAAATTGTGTAGTAATTTCAATGGAAACTAAATATTTAAATAAAACATTAAAAAAGGAATACACCTGTTAAATAATAGCAAATTTTTAATAATTTCTATAATATTACGTGTTTATTTAATCGTAATAATAATGGATTCATGACGAGATAACTCTGTCATGGGACCTGTCATACTATATGTATTTATACTAAAAAACTGAATTACATGTAATGTGCTTTACTATTTTGACCTCACATACAATCTATTTTAATTTGTATTATTCCTTGTCGAAATTACAATGTAATTTTTTAATTACAAAGTAATTTCATTTTCATCCAAAATCTAAACAGCTGTTAACGTGCGTAATTGGGATTTTTAAAAAATATATTAAAAGAACCTTGACATAGTTTCTTGTTACGCGCGCGTTCCGGTACAACGACCATATTTACTACCTGTTTGTGTGGCTGTTCCAGCTACTGACCTTGGCTGTTCCAGCTACTGTCATTTACTTTTTTAATACATGTATGCGTGGACATTGCCTGTGAAACTCACTATTGAGAGTTATCTTGTAAATAGGAAAATTTTATTCTATGTCCATTTTTCTTTGAGATAGCTGTTTGACAAATCCCTTCAGCAACTTTTCGTACTGAAGGCATACATATTCCAAAATATTTCCCTGCAGCATTCATTGATTGAAAAATTCTTTTTTCATTCGTAGCTGTATCAAATGACTGTACTGGTCTCTTTCCAACTGACTTACAAGTCCCTGTCTTTCCATTTCTTGTATTATCACTTTGAGAAATGCATTGCAAACTTTCAAGAGATTTATTTTGAATATCAGAATCAATGTGATCAATAACACAACCATCTTTGATCGGTCCCATATAACACTCAAAGACTGCCCTATGACAGAGATATACCTTTTCTCCAGCAGTAAAACACAAATATCCCTGATTATTAACAAACCCCACAGACTTCTTTAGTCTACAGTGTCTAACAACACCTTTACGAGATATTTCATAATTAACAAGTTCGGGGTGAGGTCTGAATTCTTGCTCCATTTATATACAATAATACTATTTGTCTAATTCATCATTTGCTTTATTTATAAATCTATTAATGTAGTCTTGAGGGGTTTTTATGAATTTTTTCTTTGACAGAGTCATGGTTAGGGTCAATGATAACGTTTTTTATTCGTTTATCATAATAACGTTTCAATTCTCTAAACCGCTTACCCCCACAATTGATACATAATTGTGATTTTCCTCTCACACCCACCCCACAATTTATGCATGGGCCGGGCCTGTCGAATTATTTCTGACGCTCTGTAAGTGATGTCCACAGAATTCATTACTACACGATTTATTGCATGGGGTTACTGATCCAATCATAAGCCATTTGCAGTGATTCATTATTTATAAACAAAATTTTCTATTTAAATGTTTGCTTTATTTATATGAATGAAGAATTCAAGAGATTATCAACAATCAAGCCTTATAAAAATATTAAATTCAATCTCAATAGAACCCTCGAAGACGTACCAAAAGAGAGAATAAATAACAGAAGTCTGATTTGAAAAACACGAGATTGTGTTAATGAGTTTAAACAGGACGGCGCATCACACACCTGGTCAACATTTAAAATTGATGGTGTTGTTGATGCTAGAATGAATGATGAAACAGTAGCTATGATACTATCACAACTTGACAATAAAAGGTATTTTCTCAGAGTGAAATTCTTTATCAATTTAGAATCGGGCGATTGGATTATACGGGACAAGTTTGATCCAATTCTCAAAGATAGGACAACAGTCATTGTTAGCCGTGATTCCAGACCAGGGCTGTTAACTGGAATTGATAAACCATACTATGAAAAAGCGTATCCTGAAACATCAATTGTTTATTGGATATATCCGTTAAATAAGAAACCTGACATCGGAAAACTAGCACCAATGAAACAGTCAACGTCAGTGGTAAAACCACTCAATTGTGTAGCAGAACGTCTAATAGAACACTTTACAAATGCACTCCGTGGGAATAAATTAACCGATCTAAGACGTAAAAAAAATAGATCAATGGGAGCTAACAGTGAAAGAGAACGGAGCAACTATTTCCGATATAGCTAGATTGGAAAAGTCGCTGAGATTTCCGATAACCGTTCCAACGATAACCGGTGAAGTATTATACGAACCAAAATACAATAAAAACGGAGCTCCAATCAAAATTATTGATCATAACAAACACGCATGGACATCCGCGGTTACAATATTCCTGCGAGACAGAATAGTGAAGTATATCCCAGAAGAATTCTCCAAAAATGGTATTCTCACTGAAGAAAGATTATTCGATGCTATTGCTAGTTTGTGTAAAAACGACCCTGTATCAGTATGGCTACTTCATAGTTTTGAAGATGAAGAATGTCAATTCAATCAATTTGTGAGACCTAACGGTGAATTATATCGTACTGAAAGTCTACATAATAGGATGAAAAAACTAGCAATGAGTCTCAGTGAAAACGCTAGCGTTTTTAATGGAAAATCCGACGATTACGAACAGTTACTTACAAATTGTTTTACAATTCCATCGGTTGCAGCTCATTTTGCAAGAAAGAAAAATAATTGGAAACCAACACGAAAAGAGTTTTTACAGGATGTTCAATCCAGCTTTCTGGAATATTATCATGGCGGTCTATGGAACGTTAAGTACAATCGTGAAAGTATATCATTTGATATCGTTGCCTGTTATCCAGGAAGTTTTCTAGGATATGGATTCGCTGGTGAGTATTTTAAACAGTTTGGACATCCCACACATGAAATGACTCGCGTTGCTATTAATGGACCACTGCCTGATTTTGATTTGACCGGTTTTGCTCGCGTAGTATCATTTGAATTCGCTGAAGGACTTCATCCGTGTTGTTATGTTTGGATTGGTAGACACATGGCTGAAAGGATGTGGTTACCAATAGTGTTATTGCGATATATGATTAATTGTAAAATGTTAGTTTCGTTGATTGTCAGCGAAGCGATTATCTCATATCGAAAACAAACCAATGTCTGGTTACCAGAACCAGAATGTCTTGATAGTATAATCGATAAGTCTAGAAAACATATTGATGCTGACGAGGAGTACATCATTGAATGGTCAAAAAAGATATTTAATCAACGAAATAGTGAAGCAAAGGATCTCGGCAGAAGAATAATCGGTAAATTTACACAATGTAGAAAAATATTCAACTTTAAAAGGCAATCCTCACGATTGATTATAGATGATGCCGAATACGACTTCGTTATTAAAGATGCAGTAGAGAAAAATAGGTACGCAAATTGTAAAACAGCCTTCTTGTCCAATAAAACAAAGTTAGGTAGAGTTGTTACTTACAGTGATGGAGAAAGCTCTGCATATCTACATTTGAGAGCTTCTATGCTGGGTTATGCATCTATCAATTTATTTGCAATGATAAATAGATTTCCTAGTACAGCAGTTAGAGTTGCAATTGATTCAATGTATGTCGATAAAAAAATATATAAAAGAGGTAACTAAATTTACTAATAGCGAAGACACATGGGGAACATGGCGAATTAAACATGAAATACAATGTGATTATTCTAAATCAGCAGACGTTGAGATTAAAAGCAGTTACCTGAAAAACGATAATTCTATCAGTGAAAAATCCGAAGGATTTTCAATGTCTAAAGCACCACCGATATCAGATCCAATTTGTAGATATAAAATAGTTTATTTAAACGGTTGTGGTGGGTCTGGAAAGACAACATGTGTGATAGAATTATATCGAGAGAGAACGTCCATGATTGTACTCACACCAACCCATAGACTAGCGAGAGAGATAAAACAACGAAATGTTGAAGCTTGCACGTATCATAGTTTTTTTCGATACAAGGACGATGCTTGGACTCCTGAGCGAATGGGTGAGAAATTTATTCCCGAGGTTATTATTTGGGATGAAGCATGTACTGTTCCAGAAGATGTATTAAAAATGTTTCTTGATTGGTTATTGCAAAATAATAAAAAGTTATATGATATGAAATGAAACTTTGTGTATGTATGTGTGTGTCTATATATATATATATATATATATATATATATATATATATATATATATATATATATATATATATATATATATATATATATATATATATATATACAGTTTATAATAAAATAAACGTGTGAAGTGCAGTGTATTTGCCATTTAATGAGGAAATTGTTATTTAAACAATAAAATTAAAGAGATTTTATGCAAAAGAGTTCATTGCCGCATGTTATCGGAAATGATTCCTTCAATCAATAATGTTAATCGTTGATAGTATCTCTGTACATGCCTGTGTTTGTTTTTTATATCGCTTTTTGATGCGATTTTGAGAGCTTTGTTATGATCATATGTACTATTGAGGTGTTTAGTGAGACTGAAGGTTTTAATATAGGGATGCACAGACGTTTTGGCAAGGTCCATATTGCATTTTCTGAGACCACTTGAGGGCCGCAAACACTAATATCTTTAATATAATTACTGTTAACGGGCCAGATGTCAGTGTTGTTTTTTTTTTTTTGTTTTGAAGGCCCGACAGAACACGTTCGCGGGCTGAATCCGATGCGCGTACCACGAGTTGTACACCTGATTTAAAATTATGATCGGAGGTCACATATCCGGCCATTGTTAACTACTTAGTATATATGTAGATTGCCTACACTGTGCAAGATCTTAGAAGGTAATAAGTCTTGGAAAGATATACTTTTTTTCTTTGTGGCTGAATTATAGTGGTGAAATAAGAAGTTTTGAAACCACAAAGAGGATTCTAGATCAGAACCCTCACTCCTCAAAATTAAATGTATTCTTACATTTTTTTCACTGCCTCAAAGACCCCATCTCACTCAGAAACCACCCTTCAAATTTTTATCTTAGAAAATGTTTTCATATTAAACGATACAATAATATCTATAATTGATGAGTATAATCCAGTACGACATGTTAGACTTGGTCTAACAAACATATTTTTTAAAAGATTTAATTCAATGAAATCATCCTCAAGATATACTAGCATAACAACTAGAAGAATAAACAATTGTATCAAAACTGTTGGTTACCATATATCACCAAAATATGGATCAGTATGGCGAACGAATAAGAGTGTGTGCAGATGATCTAATGACATTTATTGACAACATAGTTGACGCACTTTCTGAAATTTATATCACTAAAGATATACAAAATTAAGCAACTACTACTGTTGTAAACCATATTTTATGATGACAGTTTGCATACTTGTTAACTCATTGGTAGGATATCTATTATCATACTGTCAATACGCTGGCATTAAATCGTCTATATCACATTTTATACTTCGCAAAAAGGACCGTATCTGATCAAATAATTTTTTGTGAGTGATTCTTGCTATTCTACAAGAATATTTTTGTTTCAAGCTTTGGTTCAATTTTTTACATGCTGTTGAAAGAGAGACACCGACACCAGGTATTATTAACAAGAACAAATTTAATAATGATCCACTTGAGATTATGCCAGAGCTGGTCACTAGCAATGGTAAACATATTATTCGAAGTACTCTCTGCCAGTACGTATAACACTGTTTTACAAACCATATTATTTTTATGATAATATCCGTAATATTGTATTAGAGCGTAACCATCTTGCTTTTGATTTTGTTTTCTGAAATATGATTAAAATCAACAAGACTTTTTTCATTATACAATATTTGTTTACAGATTGCATAAAATATTACATTCCGCAACACCAACAATTTAATCAAAAAATTTACGACATTTATTATGTTTAGAATCACCCATACAATCTATGCACTTGTCATAAACATATGACGAAGTATCATTATTTTATTTATCTGTTAGTAGATCATTTTTTTAGCCAAGTAAACGTATTAAACATGTCTGATACTTCACGCTCATACAAATCCGTGCTTTTATTCTCCCTAAATTACTGTAATCGCTTTCGGTTTCATCTGTATACCTTAATACTAAACTTAATTGAACTAACGTGAATTGTTTTAGAACGAGATGTTGTTTGATAATTGCATATGCAACTAATAAATTTGCTAGCATAATTTTTTCAGAACATTTAGCTCTAATGTGAGAAGACCAATAACAGAAGCTACCTTTACAATTATATTTTCATATATTTTTTAGTATTTTTTAAATTTCGTTGCAAAACTTTTGTAATGACGATTGTCTAGTGACCTGGAGTGATGGAAATTTGGTATCATCTTCTTCACTTATGTCGCAATAAGAATCAATTTTAAATTCCATCTGTTGTTGTTTTTACTTTATCAAAAACCTTGTCTCGCTCACTATCACTAATATTACTAATTTCATCATCGAAATGTTTGATTATCTTTAGAGAATTATTAACAATAATCGGATTTACGAATCATTGTCAAAATTGCCTTTGCATACACGGTAATAATTAGCTCCCTATCCACCGTCATAGTAACACTTTAATTAGAGTTTCTTTCTCGTGGTAGTACATACCGAGATGCTTTAAAAATTCTCGTTTAAAGAAACTATTATATATCTTCCTGTTTCTTTTGATTCCTATTATCCTAGATTCTGATAATTTGTTGAGACGATCATGGTTATCGTTCATTTGTTTTTCCGCATTCATTACTCGTGCTTGTATTTGTAACAGAATTAAAACCGATTGGGATTTCTCTGCTTGGACGAAATCAATAACAACGAACACAAAGCGATGAATGATTGGAATTTCTAAAATTCTAAAATGAAATACTGAATATATATATATATATATATATATATATATATATATATATATATATATATATATATATATATATATATAACAAATACTATGATTCTCACACTCCTGTCATATAATTTATGCAATTTATCCTACATACACTCATGAAATGATAAAAAAATAAATAAAATACAAAATAGGATTCATTGGCTTTTAGCCTAAAATAACAGGTCCAAATATACTATGTGTCATGTAACATGAAAAATGAGATTCACTAAATCATTTGTACCCATTAAGCTTTGAGATTTAAGAAATTGTTTGAAATAAAGCAAAGGAAAATGAGAAATGCTCATAATGTTATTACTATTGTTTCGACTAAACAATACTTCGATCAACTAAATACACAAAAAGATGAACACAAATAGATGAACACGCATCACTGTAAATAGGGATAGCCATTCACTTGATAAACTGTGGCTCTACAGTTTCTTCAATATAAGAACTGGAACTCTGCAGTTTCATTGGATCCCTTTCTTATCGATCCACGTTCATACACATTACGAATCACATACATGTATTGATTCACATGCATGCGTGTATTCATACGCATAGACGTAGACGACATGCTGCAATACAGATAGCTACATCCAACTTTGATAGCTATAGTCAGCTCTTATCGGACACTTCAGTTATATTTAAGACATTGTCAGCCCAATATTGTCCAATCATGTCCACTAAGCTCCCTTTATCTCCAATAAGCTCCCATAGTGTCCAGTAAGCTCCCATAGTGTCAACTAATATCCACTAGGTTTCAATAGAGTCCACTAAGCTCTCATAGTGTCTACTAATGCACAATAGTGTCCAACAGGCTACAATAGTCCACTAAGCTTCCTTAGTGTCCACTAATGATCAATAGTGTCCAGCAGGCTACAATATAGTCCACTAAGCTACCATAGTGTCTACTAATATCCACTAGGCTATAAGAGTCCTCTAAGCTCCCATAATGTACAATAGGATAAAGCAAAACAAAACTTTTTATTACTTAAATGGTAGTACAAAGCAAAATGAGTAACAAAGCTTTATCACTCGACATAACATACAACCCAGAAAATGTTTCACAAATCAAATGAAACAAAACTTTGACACTTACCCCTATGGCCTGAGATGATGGTGGAAAGTTTGCCCACCACTGACAAAATCCAAATAACTTGTATCTCAGTTCATAATGTCTGAAGCGTAAATCCAAAGGAGTGATTAAAAGTTATGGTTAAATGTTCATGTAAACATGCTTTTCCATGACTTTCCGACTGCATGTAATTTCGAACTCACATTGCCTGAAGCAGAGTGATTCACCACAGATAACGTTGTACTCCTGAATAAGGTGGAAAAATAGATTCAAGGCAAAAACAAGCTATTTATAGTCTTATTCTGTGACAGTGATAAACCTGATCGCATTATCAAATTTACATATTTAACATCGAGCTAAGGAAGTGATTTTCGCTTGGTTTTTTTTTTGTTCTTCCAGACAATTATCAGGATGACAGTATCTTATTATAATATCAATGTTTTCTATTGCTCTTTTTAGTTGTGGTCCAAGTATATACATAGCAATAACAAAATTTGTTTCTTCTTCTGACAATGGGAATTTCATCATTGGAATTGTATTTTTAGCAGTATTTGTCGCATTTGCTAATAGTGATTAATTTCCAACAACTTTTTCTAGGGTTAAAACATGAATCTAGAAATTCTTTAGCAACAGTTATAATTAGTGGTTCTGACATTATTTCACAGCTTTAGATTAAATTTGATCATCGAGTGAATATATTTGAAATAATGTTAGTCCTGGAAACGGATGTTAAGCAGCGACAACATAAAAAGAAGATGCAAGTACCTGTTAACAGTCTTTGCTATCAGAATTGTAAAATATTGTGCTGTTGTAATATTGAATATTTGCTGTATTACATAATGTTTTCCAGTTAACATTATCGTTTGATACTTCAAACTGACAATTATAAATCCAACCAATACCAGAGTTAAATCGACCTCACAAAAGAAATTGCCAAATAGCAATTGAGAAGGACATTTATTTTAATCCAAACATTTTCAATGTTTCCGTATGTCGTCCACTCATATCCACTCATGTCTATCAGAGAAAGTGTAATAAGGATAATTTTCAAAATAATTTGCTGATGCGCATGCCTCAAACCCAACTCGAATGTCAGTTGCCTTAACAATATTGTAATATACCCAACATTGTTGCTGGTTCGTAGTGGTTAACTTTTCAAAGTACACTTTATTTGTCAGATCATTAGGTTTAACTAAAATGTAAGTCGTCATTATCTTGTGAGCTCTCATGTTTATATTACCAGGGATTGGTCCACCAAATTTCTTAAAATATGGGGTAAGCTCTTGTAACTGAGAATTACTAATAGCATCAGTTTTATAAGCTGGTGGTAAGATTGTTGGTAATCTAGTTATTAGTTTGTTATTGATTATTACAGGGTTACATTTCATTGTGTCGCCAGCTTTGTTAAGCTTATAATCGTTAACATATTTTAGTTGCGCATAATATATAGCTTGTGCGTTATCAACATTTGCTGGCCGATCTACAGTTTTTAACCCAAAAATTAATTTACTCGACATGTTAATATTATCTGTAATTATCCCACCGGTGTAATCAAGTTTGTTATTATCCACATAGTTTCACTGCAAATAACCGCTTGAGTATGATTTAAGTTTTTGATGGAGGATGTTTGTATTTACATTTATTAAAAAAATCCTGAAATATATAATTTACCACTTAATGGTCCACCTGTCAGGGATAGTTTATTATTGTTGACGAATTTAAGTTGCTTATGATTAACAGCTTGTGTATTTACAACATTTATTGGTGGATAACTTATTTCTCATTCTAATACCCGTTGATTTGACATATACAGGTTTCCTGTCACTGTATCGCCAGCATTTTTTCTTCAGAAATCCTGACAATTCAGTATTCTCGTTTCGTGTTGCACTTACCACCGATGATTCTCCTAATAATGTGCCAAATTTAGTATAATCATTACTTATCATATGACAATTTATTTATATAACATAAAATTGTATAACAATAATGGCAACATCGTCGATATTAAACTTTGATACAGAGCGGTTCATACAACATAAACATAACAACGAACTTCCAGATTGTCATTATCTTATTGATGGAAGAACTGTGTCATTAGAGAAAACAAACTTGCTTCTGAATTTACTTCTCAGAGATAATTATAGCTACCATCGCGTTTATATTTAAACAAAAATCCTCAACAAGACAAGTGCCAGCTACTTAAGAATATAATAATAAACTTTGTTATGATCTTGAGGTTGATGATGATTTTTGTATTAACAAACAACCAGAATAATTTGTTCAGGTTAGTCAGCTTGATCAATCCGAATATAAAATAGCTATTTTGATATTTAGCTAGACAATAAAGAAATGAATAAAATAACATTATTTTTACTATCACGTAATAAAAAATGTAATTATGTTTATCTCGCTCACGAATTTTATAATGTTGATAGATTTCTTCAGCAAAATACTTGTTGTTTTATATTATTTACCGTACTATTCAACGTTGTCGTTAGAAATATTGCTAACGAAAAACGTGGCGTAATAACAAAAGATAAATTTATTGAAATATATCTACAGTGAATAAATATATTATTTTTCTTTTTTGATAAACTAATCCAGATAAAATGTTTCGCTGTTATACAGATAAATACTTGCAGTAGGTTTTAAATTTTTATGGAAAATTAGTGTATAATCGTTGATAAGAGAGGAAAGTACAGAAAACGTATTGAAGATTTGAGAAAAAGCTGCACAAACTCAGGAAGAATTAATGCAGAAAGTACAGCAACCACGACTTGGATAGGTTCTACAGCAAAACTAGCAGTTACAGCTGTTTTGCTTAGATGATAGTGTATATCCCATTCATTCAAATGAGGATTAGATTAAGTAATAACACTAACAATATAGCTTATATCCCAATTATTAAGATCAGAACTACTATTAATTATCTTTGAAGTATCCAAAAGATGTCATAAGCCGCCTTTTATTGCAATGCTTTTTTTCAATACATTAAGCAATTAGCTAGACTGAGCTGCAAGAGAAGTCTTAAATTCAACTTCCAAGTTTAGCTGGTATAGTAACAGATGGCCATAGGTAAAAGAAGATACAAACAATGGCAGCAAGATTGATTATAGACTTTCCCTTGGCTATGAATGACCAAGAATGTTGTCAGATATAAATCATGTTTATTCCTGGTATGAAGTGTGCAGAATGAAAACGCTTTCACTAATAATGAGCTGCTATGCAGTTTTATGCATGTACGTGACACAAGGCGATTCTATATCATGGTATTGCTGCGGAAAGAAAAGCAATTATAGGATAAACAAATGTTTGCGATTGTTCTAGGCTGGCAAAGACCATATCAATGCAGACAGCGATCATGCCTATGGAAATAGGTAGACATAGATCATAGTAATGCAGACAGCGATCATGCCTAGGCAAACAAAAACTGGATATAAATATATATGAGGAGCAAGAATACAGTTCTTTTTTGTTATGTCCTTATATGATTTTATTGATTATTTTACCTAATTGATGAGTATTTGTATTTAGAATTTGAAATAAAATGGTGCATGGATTCCCCTTTCTTTATGTCATTGCATGTTTGTAATTAATAATTTTACTGACTTGATGAGTATTTGTATTTATAATTATGAAATTTACTTAACTGATCAGTATTAGTATTTATAATTTGAAATACAATGCTGCATTGATTCCCATTTTATTTACGTCATTACATGCTTTTTCAATCTCTACAGTGGCCTAGTGATTAGAGCTTCCGCCTCAGATGCGGGAGTTTGTGGGTTCGATCTCCAGTCACTGTTGTCTTGTTCTACTTTGCTCACATGGTTTTTGTCGTAATTTATTGACAGCAACGTAATATTTTGGACGAGATTAAGTCTTAGTATCGTTCATTTCTAATGTGTACATACGAAACTTAGAGTAATAACGGCAGTGATACAATTCCCACACAGAACGAATAATAATGATTTGCTGTGTTAGCGCACTGCACACACGGAGTTGTCTTTCATTAGTTTTGAGTTGCTGGTATCTTGATATAAATATTTTTAGCGATAGAGGACCACATTATAGAGTATGCATAAGTAATTATATTGGTATACCGTATAGTGTATGAACAATAATATATTGGTACACCGTATAGTTTATTCATAAATAAGTATGCTGGTACGAGATATAGAGTAGTTTTGTATACAGTGATGAAAGTATTTCTGTATACGGAGATGAAATAGGTAATATTGTTCAGGGTCTATTTAGAAGGATAGCCCCAAACCAATACCAATAGCAAAGCAACTGGGTATGAAAGCTATTGATTTTGTTCGTGATAAAGGTATAGGTGCTTTTGGTAATGTTGCTCGTAAAGCATTCTCAGCAATCAAAGATAGACTAGCACGATTAATACGCAGACCTCTAGCGGTTTGACCTCAGCCGTTGAAAATACCTAACATTGAAGTAATGCCTGCAAATATTAGTAAAAAGAAATAATAAATCACGTTATTAATAAAAAATAGCAGATTTGGCTAATGTGTCTTTATCACAAAAAAATATAACCGCCAGTTTGATAGCAGGAAGTGGTCTCACTTCCCGAAGTAGTATTCGTTTTAAACGATAATTATAATAAATATCTTCAAACGTATAAGTGATTCCACATTCGACATGGACGCTCCTGTACTTAAAGACGAGTCCGTGCGTGATTATCAGTATTATTCTTATGACGCGTGAATTCCAGATCATCTTGGAAGTATTGAACTTCAGGTTCATGATACAAGCAGATATTTCTTACCCGCTGAAGCATTTATGGAACTAGAGGGTGAAGTATTAAAAACAGAAAATAATAAATATAACGCCGATGTTAGTGTTGGTTTTATCAATAATGGTATTATAGCGTTATTTGATATCGCCACGTACATGATTGACGGAAAAAAATATTGAATCAATTCATAAAGACGTTGACGTTGCTACAACAACACTTGGTCTTGCAAGATGCAGCGACGATTAATCAAGATCAACTGGTCCATCAATGATGCTTGATAAAGATACTTCTAATTCTCTAGAGTACCAACAATATGAAATAGGACAACCAAGAAATTTTGCTAGAAATGTTAATAGGTATATACAAAGTATGATTATTAATGTAGATCCAGATTTCAATTAAGGATTTAGGTCACGTCGAGCGATGTTAAAAAGGAAATGGAAGAGAGTTTTCAAGTGTGATTCCGCTGTCACATATCTTTGGATTCTGTAGAAATGTCAGAAAGGTTATTTTTGGAGCCAAATATAAAGTTGTACTAGTACGAAAGCTACAGACGATGATGCAATAATGAGACCCGCAGGTGATGCTGCTAGAGTAATTCTTACGAAGTTCTCACTGTGGCAGCCAATATTAACTACATCGATATCTGAAGACATTTCATCGGCTACTATCTTTCATTAGCCAAAGCGGCAAATCAATGCTATCATGGCTGACAATGAACACAGATGATATTCAGAGTAATATTAACGGTTTATTTACATGACATATATACTATCAGCAAGGCGTTTCTGCACCAAGACATATATTTATTGCATTATGTGATGCTGCACGAGTAAATGATCAAACGCGTAGCATTATGATATTTGACAATCTTGGTGTTTTTGAGGTTTCATTAAGGATAAATTGACATCAAGAACCATTCGAGGATATATTACTTAATTTCGATCAAAATCATGTAGTACGTGCATATCATCGTCTTATGACATTATGGGGCGTGATCAAAACATCTATACTGGTTTACAAATATCACAATGGATTTTACAACCTTATATCAGATATATTACTTTTCGCTCAAACATTTAGATTTGACAGACAATCGGTAGTAGATATGCATTTTCGAACTAGTGTAGCAATAGCAGCTATTGTCAATTACAGAGCAATTGCTGTTATACTTAGCGGTAAACCAATGCTCCTTGAAGGTGCTGGTGGAGGAATGAGTCGTTGATGCCCCAGTAGAAAATATGTAACGCGTAATTCGATCAGTTATGAATATTATAAAATCATAAAATCACGCTAATGTTACTCTGACTCCTGGTCAGATCAAAAGACTTCAATCAGCTTCAAACAATAACTGTGTTATAAAAATATCACTAAAGAAGGAACATATTGAAATAAATTATCGTTGACCGAGCGTCAATTTTAAAACTTCAATGAAGCAAAAAAATCAAATAAAGGCATCAAACTTAGTCTTTCTGCTGGCACCATCAAAGATACTTTTAAAACGGGTGGTATAATTCCCGTTCTGGCAGCGATGCAAGCATCAATAGCTGCTGCAGCCTCTGCTGTTGCAAAAGCATCTGCATTAGACGCTGTTGGAACTGCCACTGGAATGACATCAAAGAAAGCAACCGGACATGGAATAAAAGGAACATCCCAAAAAAGGGTAAAAGTTCTAAGATTACCAGGGAGCCCATATTCATGGTACGGAAAAGGTCTAAGACTTCCCGGGACAGTTTACTGATCTCGCCTATGTCTAATTTTGATATACTCGATGCTGCAAAAAATTAAAAATAAAAAACTTTAGAGGTATTTTTATGCGCGATCAATTACCAAAACAACCGAACAATACTGAAACATGTATTATTATTCTCGATCAAAAACTCTGGACCAGGTACTCATTCGGTAGCGTGTGCAATTGATCCGCGTGGAATTATCTATTTTGATTCAGATGGGCTAGCGCCGCCAAAGGAATTTGTAGAATATGCTAACAGTAATCAAAGTACTCCAGTCTGGTATTCAACGTCACCTACACAAAATTAACTGATCCAATAATATGTAAACCAGAAGTACTTAATGTACTTGATGCTATATCAAAATCAACAAAACCACCTCATAAAGTCGGTCATAAATATACCAGGTGTCACATTTAAGCAGACATCAGTAAATATAATGTTAGATATTTACGGAAGATGTGCTCATTGTAAAGCTCAGCAGCGGGGTGATTTATCTAAATATGCAACCCTCGATTAACTCAGAAATTAGATTGATGATATATTAAATATTACAAGTGTCGACCAAAATGAAGTCTTTGTTTTTCAGGACAAACGAGGATGATTAAATATGAGTAATATACACCTGCCAGATGTACCTATATGAATTCCTGCTGCAGTTGCTGATAATATAGTTATATTTACTGATCAAGATAAAATACAAGATTCGTATATGTCAGTTAACGATTATGTCAAGAAGATTGGCGATTCATTTAGTGGAAATATTATTATTAACAGAAATAAAAATACAGGTCTTAGAAATCCAACCACAAATAATGATGCAACAAAAAAATATACGTCGATGATCAAGAATCTAAGTACGTACTATCCAACAGTTGTATAATGCGTGCATTTCTCAACATGAATGATAATGGCATTAATAATCTCAGATCACTATAATCTGAGTTTTATGCTGTAACGAAAACAATACGTTGATGATAAAGAAGTTCCAATCAGCAATGCAATTACCACACTCAAAACTGATTTTACCAGTCACGTGAACACGTTTTTACTTTTTGCAGAAACCAAAACAGAAACACTAATGAATTGTTTGTAAGTCCACCAAATATTGATATTACACTCGCCGATATTAACACAAAACTGAACGATATTGTTCTAAAATCGAGCCTGATTAAATTTCTCAACAGCAGAATAAACATTTCGTGTACACAGTTGCATCTGAATTTGGTACATGGTCGCAGCAAAACAACACTCTCAGACATACTGCATAAGTCACAGGTATGTATTGACTGTGTTTAGCTCTGCAAAATTTAGTATTTATACTACAACATTTCCATTTTCAACATATGTTTTCTCTGAAACTGTATCTTTAATATTAAATAAAAATACCGAAGAAACATTTATGCTGATAGCAGATGATAAAAAATTAACTGAACTGTAGCTATTTACTGGTGGTGTCTGCAATTCGTCGATGAAACACCACAATTAATTACTGAACATCATAACATCATGAATCAAATGATTCCGTCATCTATCGATGTTCAACGTCACATATATAATCAAGCGTATGAATGCCTGACCAAACTAATAAATACCATCGATAATTATACAATGAAAGTAAAAGAATATAGTAGACGTATTGTTGTCATTGACATAATTGTTTACTCAGTTTCAGCTATTGTTGCTGGAGCCGGATTATCAATATTAAAAAATGACAGCTCCAGCAATTATAACAATTATTGTTTCATCTTCTACGACTATAGCAGGTGTTCTTAGTATTATTGCTAAAATGATAGCTACATGTACAAATGATAAATTGCGTGAGTATATAATAAAATTTCACACAGCAAATGCAGCTTATTATAAACTATGTGGGTATGTTTCCACGTATATCAGTAATGGTAAAATATCTGACGAGGAGTTCGCAACTGTAAAGAAAAGCTACTATGAAACATTCAGAATCGTTAGTGATTCTGGTGACAAAAACCAAAGTAAATAAATGGAGAATTAAACAATGATAATATAATAATAATAATAATAATAATAATAATAATAATAATAATAATAATAATAATAATAATAATAATAATAATAATAATAATAATAATATTGTCAGCATCTGAACATCGTTCGGAAATTGAGTCGAGAGTTGTTGCAGCAGATCATCACTAATACAACACCGTCAAAAACTACGATGATATCAATAAGTTGGACCAATCCTGAATGCAGCCTTAACTTTCCAGCCGCAATTCCAGTAAAAGAGATACGGTTTTATTATAGCTGGCCTAATATTAGATAAAATCAACTGTGGACTACAGTTAAAAAATTCATTAGTATTTGCAAACAAGAATAGATTTGCTGGAATTCCCAATTGGCATGTAGTTAGTATTCCAACTTGCAGTTATCAAATAGAGCAAATCAATGAAAAATTCCAACGCAGAATTAAATCTACTACAGAAAAAGAATCCAAAATAGCAATTACTCTTTACGAACCAATATTATTCTCAGTGATTAAAATAATTCCCCTGATTATACTGTAGATATTTATCAAAGATAGATTAGATCAGTACTAGATTGGGCTGAAGTTACACCAGCTTATCAGGATCCAAGAGAAATGCAGCGATCCGACTTCATCATAGATGTTAAGAAATTTATAAAACTTCCTGAATAAAGAAAAACTTATCCATTTATAGAGATTACGTATCGTGGTTATACGCATTATACTTATTTATAGATTTCATTCAATGTAAGAAAGGTACAGCAAGAATATCGACACTTCATGTCGAAGAAATTAACTCAAGATCAAGACCAATTAAATCTGAACATGAGCGCGTGTTAAATGATCTCAGACATTTATTTTCCAGCGTAAACACTTTTTATAACGATGATTTTAAAAAAACAGATAATTTAAACAATAAAGCATCTAAATCAAGTTGCAGCAGACTTGGAATATGTAAAAAAGGCTATTGTTGACAGAGAAAAAACATTAAACGTACCGGCAGAAAGATTTTCTAGTTCTTACATAGTTAATGAAGACGATCCAATTCAACGTGTAAGTCATAATCGGTTATTTACGACAGTATTTCTGAAACATTATGGAATAACAGAAGAACATCTACCAACATTTATAATTTCTGGATTTAACTCTGGGGAGCTAAAGAAATCAGTGATCTTATTGATGAACACTTTAAAAGAATATGTGATTCTTGGAAAACATTATTCCCGCCTCTAACAATTCTCAGATATAATAATGACCCATTTGGAACGGGTCATCATATTTCAGCTAATATTGTTAATATAACATCCACTATTGCAGTGAATCTAGTATGCGATATAATTGACAGTAGTAACAACGTAGATATTTCAAAGTCGAACCAGGCCCAGCAAGGATATATATTATATTCATCCAGAATTCAAGCACCGCCTGGGTGGCTCATTGAATCTGAGCCAAAAAAATCAAGTCTACCTGCGTGTACATAATTCATTATTGTCAAGAATGAATTTCAAACTCACAAATCAGGATGGTAATACTGTGGACCTTAGGGTTGAGACTTTATATATTAATTTGTACATACGCTCGTAGAATAAATATAATTGGGAGTAAACAAGAGTTTTGAAGTTTGAATGTCAATTAATTTTATCTTATCTATCTATCTATCCATGTATCTATCTAAAACATTTCTTGAATGGTTATTAACAAAAAAAACTGCTGTGATTATGTGTGGCGATCTTGGTCAACCACCACCCTTTGTTGGATAGTCTTCACATGAATGGCTAAAGAATAATGTAGATTATTACGAGGAAATGGATGACAACAAAGATCAATTGATGAGCCGCTGAACGAGTTTAAAAGATTAATCAGACCACAGCCAGATCAAATACAATGTGAGATAATGCGTAAAGTAATTCCAGAGACAACTAAGAATGAATTTTTGACTTTATAGAGATCCACTGATTTGATAGTCACAAGTAGAAAGATAGCTCGTGAAGAAATTATTTACGTTACATAAAGAAAATTTTTTAAATCTACCTGTACCATTATGTTATCGCCCAGCAGATACTCGAACACAGAATATTGAAGTTTAAATTCCTGGTGGTGGAGTACAAAATCGTGTACTGAATGATATTGTTTTGGTCGCTGTTGATATTGTTGAGAGTGCATAGAGCATGGATAAATCACCGTGGACGTTAGAGTACGCTATAACGATTCACTCATCAGAGGGATTAACTATCTCCGACACAAATATCTGGATTGCAGATGATCGGTTCAAATGGTCAAATTTAGTCTATCTTGCAGTATCTCGAGTCAGACAAATAACTCAACTACATAGTGTTATCATAGATTACGTGACAACTGCGGTGGTTACTAATGACGCTGCTGTAATAAATAAAAAAATATCGTATTATAAGCAATGTGACCAAACAATAAGCGTGACTGTAATATTGATGCTAAATTAATTATGACACTAAAACAACTACAAAATAATCACTGTGCAAGCTGGAACACAATAATGTTATGGCAATATTCGAATAATAATCCAAGACAATTTATCGTAGACAGAATTAATAGTGATCTTGGTCTTACACGTGAAAATGTAATGCTGACCTGTCTTGAATGTAATGGACGCAGAGCAGATAATTTATATAAATGAACGCGGCGGTAATTGTGCATCCGTAGGAATTACCTGCAATTGTTCACGCACAAATCCACGTTGAGGGGCAGTAGAATCTAGTTTGTATACGGCAGGTCTTCCAGTGAATCTAACCACGCTAGAAATTGTATGTGTGGTTACACTCCAGATAGAGTCAGTAGCTCGTTTCTTTTCACCCTCAAGCTCCCCTGGTTTGTATAAATATCTAACAATTACACTACCTAATACTGGTTGTTGACCTCGTTTTCCGTATCCATCGATAAGTGGTATATATTTTGGGGGTATTGCATAAGACAAGTTCAAGGAAGTTGAACAAGTAATTTCATTATGAAATGCAACTATCACACTCGGTAACCTTGCAACCCATTCACGAGGTCTCTCACCGGACCTAAAGTTAGTAGATATTTTCCTTGCGTATTGATATCCAAATAACCGCTCAGCAAGTGTTCGATCAAATCGTTCAAGGATTGCTTGATCACGATGAATTTCAGTATGCCCTCATCTAATTTTAACGTTATGTGTTTTCGTCAAAGATAATACTGCACCAAGAAATTTTTTGCCAGGATCAACTTGTAATGACTGTGGCGTTAGTAGACCACCACGTTGATAAATTCGCTCAAACGCAGATGCAACTTCAGAGGCTGTCTTTGTTGAAAATGGTTCCGCTTCTTATATCTACTTGCAACGTCGACGACAGTCAATGCGTATCAGTACGTGCGTGACTTTCGTCCACGTGTTTTAATAGTATCGTGTGGTAAAATCAAAATATCTGCTTGATGAACTTCGTTAGGAACACTGACATCAAAATGTGCGTATTGAATGTTTTGGGAGGTGTTAGATAAATTTGCCATGTTGCCTGTCATACTAAACAATTTGCAGCAAAAGAACGTGAAACTTTTGCTGCTTCAGCAGGTTTATTAGTGATTGCTGCTTTGCCTCTCCAATACCCTCTTGTGCTATAATAAATAGATTCCATTAAAATAATCATATAATTAATTACCAGCCCCTTCCATTATTTTACTTTTATAGCGGATTTTATCAGAAAACTAGCGATTTTCTCTCTGAGAAATTTATTAGGTATAGAATTTAATGCATGAATCAATTTCACATCTGCGAGATGCCGCTGCTGCATATCTTTACTTTTATAAGCAACGTCATGAACATGACATGCTTGACCAGTCTTATATATTGGATGCTCTCCTGGTCTTGGTTGGTCTTGATCATCAAGTCGGATCAAATTGAGTTCCAGGACCACAATAATTATAATCAGGAAGGTGTTTTTTTCTCACCGGCATATTTAGCCCATGGTAATCCAGGTAATGTTCCTAAAGAAGCAGTAATATATCCACCTGTATTTGCCCCTGAATCAGACATGGAGATAAATTTAAATTTTTTTTGTGCCACATGCATTTACCTGTTAATGCACATTGTTTATTCTTCGTTATTATCGTTGTCAATCCAGCAGTGGGTGTAGATAATCTAAATCAAACACAATATAGACTCATGTTATTAATAATATGGGTACAATAATTGACTTTTCGGCGACACGAAAACAGGAACCAGTAAAGCACCATCCAGCATTACCAAATTCGATAAGGATGATTATAATAGGTCCATCTGGATCAGGTAAAACACAATTATTATTAAATTTAGTAATGAGATGAGATAATAATGAGATGGTTGAGATGTGGAAAACTATTTAATAGCACCGTCTGTTGATGATCAGCATTGTTATGAAGTATTTAAGGATTTTAACAAGAAAGCAAAATCGGTTAATAAAGACAGTGATGATATTATTGATTTTATCACAGATATAGATGAAGCCCCATCTGTAGATGACTTAGATGGATTCATTAAAAACCTGGCAGTGTGTGATGATGTAATGCTGGACAAACAATCTAATCAAGCTAGAATATTTTCTCGAGGTAGACATAAAAACAAGGATGTGATTTGTGTTACTCAGAGATACACACAGATACCTAAGGTGATCAGAGATAACTGTTATATTCTAGTTGTGTTTAATGGAGTAAATAATTATACCCGGAATAATAGTTATTATACCTGGTGTTCAGGGGATATGGACATGAGCAAGTTTAAAAACTTCTTTTCAAAAGCACAAGCTTTTCCGTTCAGATTTATAACAATTTATATGACCCAAGATCCAGATATTGTATAGGTCTGGATAAAATCTTTGGTTAATCCACAGCAGCTGGGAGGGTGAATGACAACAATTGAGTGCCGCTTTGTAAGTAAACAAAATTGTGAAAAAATAGGTCAACAGTAGGATAACAAAACTGGGCTTACCTAAATGATTTATGCGGTTTATTACCTGTTTTTAACCATATGGATATATAATAGTTTGAGACTTTGGTTTAACATTATTGATCTATTTTTTCAGCGAGTTGCAGGAACCTTTTTTTAGGTAATGGTTTGAGCAAAAAGTTGTATGGTTCACCCTCCCTGCTGCTATGGTTGATTCCATTTCCTAATTCAATATACTTTTCAACCTACTGAGATGCCAGTCTGGCCATATATGAGTGACTACTTGCTAGGGTTACAGAATGTTGCTTGTAAACTATTGTGGTGCAATATTATATATCCTTTTTAAAAACCTTAAAGAGAAATAATTGCCTACATATGAATTTGAATCTCAAAGGAAAAGCAGGCTAACCAAGTGCAATGACTTAAACATTGCACCGATTCCTCATTATCGTTGACATTTGGGCAGATAATGCCAGTGAGAATATCTCTCCGATCTGAAACTGAAAAATGCTACATCTTTTATGCCCTAATCATTGTTCTTGTAAATTTTTATATGCTAGGTAATATTTTTAAGTGCTTAGAGCTGTACTAAGTCTACAATTATTATTATTATTATTATTATTATTATTATTATTATTATTATTATTATTATTATTATTATTATTATTATAGTCATACTACAATCCCTATCTCCTTCTACCTGTGGGTTTGGTAATGTAGAAAGGAACCAGTGGTTCCTTCTTCCAGTCATACTAGCTGCTTGAATGCATGCAACATGTCTGCCTTTGATTGTGTCCCTTGTTGTTAAAGTAGACCATTCATGCATTTGATTGGTGGAGATCGATGTTTGCCACTCCAATGAAATATTTTAATTTGTCCTTAATTTGAGCAGACATATGCCAGAAATGCACAAACTGATCAAAAATATGCTAAAATGCATATAATTTCACTGATTTGCTTACTTTGAAGATGTCACATTAGTATCTAAAGCATCATAGTGTTCTTCTTCAAACCATACATAGTCTCTGGTAACAGTGACTATTAAGGTTTCTTATTTACTCAGACATGTAAATAGTGTATCCATGACATAAGAGACGCAAGAAATGAGACTAAATCTCTGTCCATTTCTTGCGCTTTGAGTTGTGTGGGAAAATCAGGTAAAAGGTCTATGTTATGACAACACCAATCAGAACTTCAACTAGTTAATTGAGTCCCAGTCTCAGGAGGAAAAGGTGCAATTCAACCAGCAGTGACTCAGATGAGGAAACTCTTCCAAATCCATGAAATTAATCTGTATTTCTGATCACTGGACCCAGTCATCTGAACCCAAACTGGGTACATGTGCCTCAAAATGGTTGACATACCTCAAAATAGCTGACCTACTGAAATTAATATACCCTGCTCTAATATGAGGAGCAATAACAGAAAATTATTTTGCTAAAAATATTACAAGTAGAAAAGAGGATGAATAATTATTGGTGTTACAGTAATTTTATATGTAAGTCATTTTCTTCCTTCATTTATTCACCTATGCACATTCACAAAACCACATCAGGTTGGTAGGAAACATAACTAGGCATACAGATAGATGGATAGACAGATATGAAGCATGCCTTAATTGTTCCTCTTTGCAAATACAAAAATAGAATAAAACAAAGTTGGAATATCTGAAGAACTTTTATTTACTACACTTTACAAGGGTATTTTACAATGTGTTCATTTAATGAAGCAGGTCAATGTACAGCTTGATTAATGTACCAAAACGCTCACCTTAAAACTTGGAAATATACTGAACAAATAAAATCTTCTAAATCAAACAGATAAATTAGATAAACAAATCTTTTATTAGCAAGTGTATTGATCAAATAATCACAGTATTTCTTCATTATGACAATGATATCCATGGAGTGTATTACGGCCCTCTCGAATTATAACATTATTCATGGATACCATGGGGTGGGTTACAGTACTCCTTTATTCTTACAGTATCCATGGCAGCCATGGGATGTATTACAGTATTCTCAAATTATAACAGTATCCATGCTAGCAATGAAGTTTATTACAGTACTCCCTTTTTTTAACTGTATCCATGGAGTGTATAATAGTACTCACTATCATGGTATCCATGGAGTGTATCATAGCACTCCCTTGCTGTAACAATATGATAGACATGGTGTAAATTACAGTATTTCTTCATTAAAACAGTATCCATCGTATAAATGGTGTATTATAATACTCCCACAGAATCAGTGGCTGCCATGAAGTATATTACCTAATACTGAGACCACCTTATTATTAAATACATGTATATCAAACTATTAAGACATTAAATTGAATCCATGTAAAGATAACTACAATTTAATGAAGTGCCTTATAATAAGGAGGTGCAGTAAAATATATCAATTTATTAAAATAATTCAACTTTTATCACAGCACTGCCACTTGTGAAATTATCTTCAAAATTAACACTTCCTGTGTCAAAAAAGACTTTTAAGAATGAGCGTTTAAATTCACACAGTATTCATGGCTTTTGTATAATTAATCAGCTAATAAAAATCATGATGAATATAATCATTTCTGATTTACCACATTAATATTACCATATTTACCACATCTAACATAAATATTGCCATTTACTCGCAATAAACAAATCTTCTCTGATGAAGTAAACAGCATGATCAAGATAGACTCTCACCAGTTTTTACAAGAATAAGAAATAACAGTCATAAACATGTGGGAAAATAAAGCATGGTCTATGAACTCAATTTGTTAGAGAGCATTATCATGGCAGGACATAACCACTTCATGACAGTGACAGTTATTGCCCTTTCTTGAGTGATCCTAGAGATCATTTTCAATTAACAAAAAATATTTTATGGAAAATTCTAAATCACTTTATGCAAATAATGTGTATAAAAAATCTGTTATGTTTGCAGTGGGCAATAAAAAGGAATGCTCCCTTGTGAATAAATAAGGTACAAAACTCCAGGTTTTGCTATACTATGCATTAAATAATGGGTTATTTCCCTTTAAAACAAACATTCATGAACAGTTATCAATGCAGTACTCAAATACCCAAGTACAAGTTGGGTACAGTTTTATACATCATATACTCAAGTCCCAAATTTTAGAAAAAAAATGCACTCAATTATAGGAGAAGATAGTTTCTCCTGACAATTTTAAAAAATGTACTACCTACGATTTTCTTCTAATTTAATTTAACACTCCCTATGGCAACCATTCAGGAGTGGTTTTTGTATATTATGTATACAGAAGGTCTATATACATTTTAAAAACACAATGGTGGATAATTCCACATGACCTAATATTAGTCAAATCATTTTTGAAAGCTGTACTGTACCTTGTATGTTTTAATAAAAGCTGAATCAATGATTTGCTTGAAAATCAAACTTGTTATGCTATCATGTTTGCTTACTTTTCTGCCATTTAATACAAGCAACCCATTTTCCTGCATTAAATCAACCCATGATCACAGTGCAGTTTTCATTAATTACTTCAAATTGAGTTTTCCACCATTTTCAAGCAATGTCCTCTTTCAGACACAGTAACACTAAAGTATTTTCAAGTTGTATTTTTAACTTGAAAAGACTTTAGGTATTCTGACTTCTGCAAGCCCTTAAATCAATCTCTTGAACAGGAAGTGTTAAATTAGTTTATCCAAATCATAAACATGTATGACAACTCTCAAGGGCTATTAATACACATTTCAATTACAATACATTACACGTTCTCAGCCTAATCATTAGTTACAAAAATACAACTCTGACTAGCAAAAATAGTCTATCATTACATAAATACTTGTACCATGAAAGAAATTCTAAGAAAATGTCTTATATTCAAATATTCATCCCATTGTATATTCAATACATGAATTATCACAGTTAATGAAAGTGCTCAGAAGCATGTAAATTTTTCATAACAGAAATGATAACATTTACAGAACTGATAAAAAAATAAAGATTATATTAAAATTATTATACTTATTAAATATATGCATTCAACCTAATTTGCATTTATACATTTCAACACAAAATATTTTATGACAATTGAGTCAGGTGCTCTAAGGTAGGTCTTCCAAACATTATAGTTCCATGAATTTACTTCTTAAAACATGTAAGAAAAATATAGAAGAAATTTATGTATTATAACCAACCCCAACAAAAAAATGTACAAATGTGACAGTAAAATGATGGGAACAGTTTTTGTTCCAGTAGAAATGCATTATATCAGAAATCTGATTAAACATATTCATTTCATTGAAAAGAATAATTTTTGTGACAAAACACAATAAAAATGATCAAAAGCTTGTCCATACTAAAGCAAAAGGATCATATATAATGAATAGAAAAAGAAAGTTAATGTTGGGACAGAATATTTCATTAAAGATGTGGTGTGATAGGTATTACATATTTCAAATATTATTTACAATCAATTTTGAATATTAATTGGGGGGGGGATCCTAATCTCTAACATTTATTAAAAATCATCAGTTTTGAAACTCTGAGTGAACAGTAGCAAATAAACTATCCTTTGTCTTTTGCCTTGTATGAAATATATGTTTGCATTGCTTTATCATAACAGTGGGTGAACCTGTTCAAATAGGTCTTACTGAACTGGATAAGTCTTAGCCTAATTCCTAAAACTATCCTTGCTGACAAAACTGTGGAAAGAAATAATTTTACAAATCTGTGCCAGCATTCAAAAAATAAATAAAAAACAAACATGTCTTTCTCTATAGATAATGTAAAGAGGAGAAAACACTTAATTCAAAATATATTTAAATTATCACAAATCTGATATGCCATAACTACGAAGATAAAGATCTATTTATAATTTTAAGTAAATTAACTTTTGTATTGCTTGATCTAACATATTCAAAATTATTGTTAAAATATATCTTACAGTATATGGAGAGATGTATTTCATTTCATTTCCACATAGTATGTATACAATTTCCAAAAGTCTTAATCAAACTTTTACCCATAAAGTTGTATAATTTCCAAAAATAGACTGAACAGGTGAGATAATGTTGTAACTCCTACTACAGAGATAACAATATCAAACATTTTGCCACATGTATAATGAAGACAATCAATATTGATATGTAAATTATTTTCTAATTAGCATTCAAAAAATATTGTTGAGATCCATCAAATTAGAATTGAATATTTCCTAGAGATTATATTCATACAATGAATTTTAAAAAATCTATTGGTTAGAATTTGAATACCATCAATCATTTGCTGGGATAATTTGACTATTAGGATCATAATCAAACATTGATTTTCATAAAACTGATTGGTTACAATCTGAATATCAATGGTCTGGCTTCTTGGATAATTTGGTTAAAAGGATCATAATGAATTTTACTGTTGTTTTATTTACACTAGTTCTTAACAGCATTCAGTGCAATGTACTTTTTAATTCCATTCTGAACAGATTCAGATACAGTATTTCCAGGATTAATTGTCATGGTGAAGATTGTTGAATTTTCTATTAACAAGGATAGCAGTGCCTTGCCACCTCTATCACACATTCCTACATGTTCTAACTCAAGAGATGTAAGAGTCGTGTTCGGTCTCAACCCATCAGTAATTTTTTGGATACCATCATCACCTACCGGATTATTATCGAAGCTCATCTTTTTCAAGGTTGAATTTGTTTTAAGGGCTCTTCCTAGTTGGCTCCATCCAGCCAAACTTACTGATGTATTTTGATTCAAATTTAACTCTTCAATACTTCCATCCTTCTCTAGCATGTTAGCTATGGCTTCAATGCCTAGATTTGTCATTCCCGTTTTTCTCCAGACTGAGAGTCTTCAATTTAATTTCAGATCCTTTTTGTTTTGATACTTGTTTAGCAGGTTCTTCAGATGGAGTGACATACCCACTTGGTTCGATCCACATCTCCTGTTCTGTCAATGTTCAACTCAGTGTTGGCCTATACCTTGAGGAGGTATCGGCAACCAGTTTCTTGCAGCCATCATATCCAAGAGGGTTGCCGTGGAGTCTGGAACATGGAGTTGTAACTATTTTGAACTGTTCTAATCAAAAACAACATTCAGCAACTTTAACACAATTTTTAAAACAAAGTATCTAATATATGAATTCAGATTTAAGCAAAGACCCCCAACATAAGACTGGATTAGCAATAATGAATAAATGATTAATTCATAATGAATTTATTGATAAATAGTTCTGTACATAAAATTCACTTCTAGACCCTTTAATGAAGAGTTTAAATATGAAAAAAAGACAAAAAACATACTTTTAGTTTCTTAAATTGATGACATAGTTTTTGAACTTAAAATTTCCAGTCTCATTTCAGGAAGAGAATTACACCTTTCCCTTGATAACTTGAGCATCATGGAATCCAAAACCATAGACCAAAATGTGAGAGAGCAATATAAGGAGGGACCTTTGAAAAATGAAGATGGTTTGCCATCTTGGCTAGACATTGAAAAGACCATGGAAGTGGGGTGGTGACACTACTAATGACTGAATACTCATTCTATAATTGCATTGGGAATGGATGTCAATAAAGAAGCATTTTCTCATTAGACTGTTTGGTATCAATTACCTTTATTTTTATGATAACCAATCTCTAAAAGATCATGACAAATATTACCCCGAAAGGTTTCAATACATCACATTTTCCTTTCTGTGAATCTGGAAAACATTGTGTATTGTGCCACTGATTTTTGCATAGCAAAACAAGATTCATTTTATTCAAAGTAGACATTTATTTCATGTAAAAAACATCAATGTGTCAACTTGATTTTTAAAACTTGTTTTATCAGTAAAATGTTGATGCGACTGTTTCATTGCAAGTATTAGTGAAACTTCTGCTCATCTGTGAGCAAATAACTGAGTACCAACTCAGTAAATTTAAGTTCACTACAATCTTTGGAACTCCCTTATCCATTGTAAAATGTATCTATCAAACAAACTTTTGAATTCATTGGGTACTCCTTTCCTTGTTTGTCTTGCTATCTTTGATCACATTGTGAATGACTAGGATAATTAAAGGTAGTTTAGTTGTTGCTGACAAAATAATATTTGTAAGAATGTATTTGATTGGTCAAATGAAATGAGTTGACCTGGCACACAACTGTGACCACTAGCTCTTACACAGGCAGCATGCCTTTTAATTTTATTTATTCCATTTAATTTATTTCATTTGATACAAAAGACAAAATTAGCATAATATGTAGCAGGCCTGCATTCAAGTGAGAGTAACAATCCAGCAAATATATCCACAATTTGGAAGTCAAAACAACAAAATGCCTGCAAACATAGATGTGAGGCTAGATTGACATTTTTCATGATGGCATATTGTATTTATGATAATTACACTGAAACTTAATTAAAATATACAACAATACAAATTTCACTTGACAAAAATAATTTCATTGTTATTTATTTATTAAAGTATTACCACCAGTAAGCATTAGTTACATTTTCAATTTTATAAAAGATTATTTTTTTACAGTGTACTGTGAATTTAATAAAATAAGATTTCCTAATATAATAAGCTGAGTTTCATGATGTTGATTTAAATTTGTGGACACAAATCCGTTTTCTACAATAAAATAAGCAATTCATCAAAGTTTTGTTTCAAATTTTGATGATGATTTTCTTCAAGCTTGACAAATAAAGGTCAATTTTTTGGGAATTTTCTATAAAGAAAAGACACGAGATCCACACCTACCCCCATGTTATAAGTGTGTTCAGGAGTTATCCTGGAAGAGTTGTCAAGGGATTCGTGTATGTCAAATAATGGGGTAACTAAAGACATTAATAAGTCATATCTATTAGACAACTCTGTGTGTGTGTGTGTGTGTGTCTTTGTCTATGTTTGAGAGAGAGAGAGAGAAAGAGAGAGAGAGAGAGAGAGAGAGAGAGAGCACTTACAGGACAGTTTTGACAGATGGCTTTGCATGAAGTATTTCAAAAAGAGCAGGCATGGATGCCTCTCCTAGTTCTTGATGAAGTCTAATAGCTGAAAGAAGAATATGTTCATGGGAAACATTATTTAATCCACAAATACATAAATTTATATTACAAATACATTAAACTAAATTGCCTGTTTACAAAGATTACTGAACAAAAGTGCACATAAGCTAATGTCTTGAAATCAAGATGGATTGGTTTTGAATTTCAACATGATGCATTCCCCTGGTCGAATTTTTATGTAATGACTCCTGAAATAACTGCATGGTCCATCACGAACATTTTTCCTACTACTGATGCTAGTAAACTCACATCTTGCATTTTCAATTTATGCAACTATTTCGTTTAAACTTTTGTTTCTATGGTAACACAAAAACTGAATACAGAAAATTATAAATATCAAAGAACATCTCAGCTTTTGGATTAATTGGCTTACTCTTGAGATAATTGATTCGAGTGTTTTAATGAGAAATGAATGGTGATATACCTCTGGTTTCCATGATTACACCTTTAAACCAAATGTTATCCTTTGGAAACTGTTATCTGATAATCCAAAACTATGTACCACTACTGAACAAAGCTCGCCTTCCTCTGATATGTAATTAGCCAGCTCAGCAATCTGAGTAAAAAAATAACAAATCTTATCACATGGCAAATTGCAAATTACTTGAAAATATATTCATTTTAGGTTTCATTAAAGATAATACTGTACCTCTCCCTATACAGAATTTCAGCATAAGACAGTCCCTTTATCAGGTATGTATGATAATGATGTAACACCCAATGGTACATGGACATGATTCCCATTTTAAATTTGTAAAAAGATTTTTCATAACTAGTCAGCAACTTTTAATGATTTGAAATTAAACTTAAAAAATTTAAATATTAAAAATTTGTGTCATGCATAAATCTAAATAAGATCTACTTGAAAACATATTCATTTTAGGTTTCACCAAAGATAATATTGTACTCACTCACCATACAGAATTTTAGTATAAGACAGTCCCTTTATGTATAATAATGATGTAACACCCTATGGTACATGGACATGGTTCCCATTTCCTTTAAGCGTTATAGCAAGGGAGTATTGTACTACAAATCTAAATGAAGGCTAACATTTTTAGATGTTTTACTTTATTGATTTTCAAGACTTGATTTGAATTAACACTCAAACACAAACTTTTACCAAGACAAAAAAAGTGCATATTTTTAACAGACACATAGCATGCTGTAGTTCTCCTATAATAAGTCTAATGTAATGAAATTACTAGCCTGATTTAATTTTTTTGTTAGTTAACTCTAAATTAAAAAACGTTAATCTGGTGTTAATCTGCCCCCTCCCCTTTCCAAAACTGGCAAGAAAAAGATCTGGATTTATATAGTAAAAATATGATTATAATTAAATATACCTTTTGTGAGGACAGTGTTCACTTATATACCATCCACTGACAAGAATGTGCTCAAGTTACCAGGCAACCAGGCAGGCAGTATGAATGCACAAGGTTTACATGGGGCAAATGAAATCAAGTGTCTATCTTTCTTACAGGATGAATGCTACTGTAGTTTGAATTTTTTATGGCAAAAGAATAAAGACAAGCTTGGTGATAAGTACAGGTGAAAAGAGTACTAAAGTGATTGTGAGACAGACTGAAATATGTAATGCAGGTGCTTTTCATTTTGAAAATATTTTTATCAAAAAAATGAAGAAAGAGTTTGCTCAAAAGATTATTAATCTAAAGGCAAGAAAAATGGCATATTATTCCATATATTTTGTTAATTTTTTTGTGCTATTAAAAGTAAAATAAAAGTGTCTGAAACAATAAATATAGGTTTGACATTCAATGCACTGCAATATTCACTTAAGAATTGGTAGAATTAACACTAATTTTCTTTCAAATAATAGTTTAGTTATGGATTTTTAGCTAAAATTTGTCCACAAATATTTATATTTTAATTATAAAAATTGAAATATTTGTAAGAAAAAAACTATGTGAAGTGTTCATAGAAATTTAGAACACATAATCTGTTTTTGATGTTTTCAAAATGAAAAAGGTTCAGATTCAGTAAATGCTTTTTTAAAGACAAACAGTAATTAACTATTAGTTATCCATTCTCTGTCAATCAGCTTTGAAAAACACAAGAACAATAAAATAAATACATAGGAGTTTCTCAATATAATTAATAATGTAGAATGCACATAACTATTTTATTTTGACAAAGAATTTTAAACTTTAGTAGCCTGGTGTCCATTAATATATTCAGCAATTCATAATAATAAGATTGGTTTGCATTTCTAATCAATCATGTAGTCAGTTTGCATGTCCAATCAATCATGTAATAAATTTGCATTTCCAATCAATCATGTAATAAATTTGCATTTCTAATCAATCATGTAGTCAGTTTGCATATCCAATCAATCATGTAATAAATTTGCATTTCCAATCAATCATGTAATCAGTTGGCAATTTCAATCACAATGCAATTAAATAAATGATAAATTATTGTGAAAATATAACAAAAATTATTTTATTTCTGATATTATTATTATTATTATTATTATTATTATTATTATTATTATTATTATTATTATTATTATTATTATTATTATTATTATTATTATTATTATTATTATTATTATTATTATTATTATTATTATCAAAGTGTATGATGAAGTCTAAATAAAAGTTTTCACAATTTACAATATTTTTGTACCTTATATCCATTATTGTGCTGAGTAACGTAAAAATGTTACTATATACAAACATATTTTTAAAAAATGTAGTCATATGCTCACACCAACCATCATGAATGAAGCACAAAACAATGTCCAAAGCACTTCATGATAACATTTCACAACAAAGGGTATAGGCAGGAAAGGTCAGATGGGAAACAATAAAGGTGTAAAAATGACACCATTCAATAGTGCAAGTAACAGGTATAATTTATGCATTTTATGTCATTGATAATTAAAAAATAGACCAAAATAAATGCAGCTGACAAAAAGAAGAAGTCCTGTGTAAACAGAGACAGAAAAAATAGTTGTTTAAAAATGTGTTAGAGATTATTTAAACATCTTTCCAAAGTTTATAAAAAAAAGTCAACAAAAGTAAGAAAACAGAAAGAGGTATCATAATACCTACAAATGTATTTATTATTATTTGATGGTTTTTTTACATATTGTAATGAACCAATTCCAAATTTCATTGAATGAATGTATAAAAATAATGTAGAGATAAAGAGTCATTAAAAGAAGTTTGGGATCAATCACAATCAACTACAGATAGCACTAAGCAACAAAAACATAAAATGAACTAAATCAAACTTCAAGTTGTATCAAATGATGTGGATGTATAATGTATGGAGGAAGTGTCCTAGCAACCAGTCAAATCAATCACACAAAACTACAGATAGTGTTAAGCAACAAAGAATTTGCAAGAGCACCAGTCCTAATAACAGCAATACATTCATTCACAGTATACATGACAGCCTATATATTCCATTATAAATCAGCTACAATTGCAAGCAAAATAGACCCTAATTTGGTGTTGCATAATGCCATGGTATATAATGGTTTGTATTTTCTGTATTACTACTCCTAACAAAGTGCATTGACCTTGATATGCCAGCACATAAGGGCAGATTTGTGTCTATGCAGTTTGCATTTCTAGTGGGCTTATAAGTGATTGTAAACAAAAACATAAATTCCTTACCACAGTATGATGTAATTTAGAACAAGTCTGATTACTGAGTACTAAAGTAAAAAATAAACTTTTTTGTTAAAAAAATAATGTAAAATGCTCAAGTACAGTACATACAACTTGGCATGTTGTCAACCAAGCTATAGATAATGCAGACCTATGTCTGGCTGTTTATAATCTGCTGGTAGATCAAGGTATTTCTAATAACATGATGTAAGTAATATATGATATAACTAAATATAACAAACTGTGTAGACCATGATCTGCAAGCATAATACAACAATGGAAATGGGTCTATACTGCGAGACACCAGCAAATTTTCTAAAGAAATTTTTTTTTAAAAATTGCAAAATAAAACAAAACTGCAAAATATTCTTCTTTTGCAATGATTCTAGGTTGAACTGATTTTGCAAACTATATACTGTTTACTAAATATTTCTAATCTTGAATATATTGCTGCTAAGAGACATGAAAGAAGAAATAGTTTTGATGACTAAGATTGTTATTAATCAGGGGAATAGTTAGAACTCCTTGGTCATTATGGTTCCTGATTGCCATGCCCTGAAGAAAAAGAAAAAACAATATGAATTTATGTAATTCAAAAGTGGAATATATAAATCAAGTCAAATAATAAATTGCTTGCATTTGATATTAATTTTAGTACAAAGAATAATGCTCATCTTTTTTCCAAAAATGTTGAGGATTTAAATTGAGATTATTGTTCATCATGTTGACAAGTACTGTATATACTCCTATATATGTCAAGTCCAGCTGCAAACAACAGACCCTGATTTGTTGTTCTAATGATCTAGTGCCCCAGCAGATCTGTGTCTGTGCAGTTTGCAATTGGTCTCAACTTACAAGTGAATATATATATATATATATATATATATATATATATATATATATATATATATATATATATATATATATATATATATATATATATATATATATAGATGCAATAAACTGACAATGAACAGTACGAAATTAGTAACTAACTAGCCTAAGTGCTTTCGACTCTTAATGAGTCTTTTTCAAAGGCAAATACAAAACATATATATATAGGAAAAACAAATAAACACAAAAATGTGTTTGTAAACCTCTACATGGCTGTCTCCACATGATTTGTATTCTTTATATATATATATATATATATATATATATATATATATATATATATATATATATATATATATATATATATATATATATATATATACATACATACTTACATACATACATATATATATATATAAAAAAAATATATATATATATATATAAAAAAAAAAATATATATATATATATATATATATATATATATATATATATATACATACATACATACATACATACATACATACATACATACATATATATATATATAGTACATGTACAATATTTTTAATTATCTTTATTGGGCTAATGAATATCATAATACTCAGATGCAAAGCCCATCTAACTCTCTTGCTAACTTGTCAGCTAATTTTTGAATCTGCCACTTTTCAAGAAATTTACAAGAAGACCTCAAGAACTTGTTAAAGAAAAAATACTGTATAGCAGTTTGGTATCTGAATTTCCTATTTGTAGTAAAGATACTAAGCCTTTACAACTAAAATAAATGAGTCCTAAAATGACAAAATTAGGCTAATTTCAATGGACACAAAATGTTACCACAATCAATGAGATCCTAAAATCATACCAATCTACATAGAAAGAATCTCATTGTAGTAGATCAAATACTGTGTAGCAGATCAAATAAAGTGTAGTAGATCTCACAATGTAGAAACTCTGTTGTATGTTTGCCTTACAGAGAGTGTGAATTTTTAAGCCATATGATCTTATTCTTACAATGGATCTCAAGTGAATTTCAAATGCAATAATGTCATTCAGATAGCCTTGTAGGTGCATTTAATCATCACCTGGAAACCAAAGTTTTATATGATTAACTCAACAAGAAATTTAGATTCTGCAACATACCCAAATGTTTTCAATATAAAACATAGCATATTTTACTATACTAAAAACAACTCATGCCTGTAAATCACAACTTCTGGATAATTTACACTTGTATACTACATGGTGGATCTCACACAGCAGAATCAAAAATTACAACTCTATTAGCAGAGATTTTTCTAGAGCAAATGGGAATGGGGCTTAAGTCCAACAGTCTGCAAAAGAATAAGACCAACTGGGGATGTGGATCCATCAATATGGAAAAGAATAAGACCAATTGGGGGTCTGTGTTCATCTTTATGGGAAATTACATAAAGACTAATGTAAAGCTTAGGTCCATCATTCTGGGAACGTTTATGATGAATCATTGGTTTAAGTCCATCTTTTATGGCTAGCAAAAGATAAATTTGGGTCCAGGTCCATCATTTTGGGGAAAGAATAACACCAAACGAGGATTAGTTCAATCAGTTAGGAAAAGAACAAGGCCAACTTGGGGTCTAGGTTAATAAATTCAGGAAAAAACAAGACCAATATGGGTCAAGGTCCAGCTTCAAGAAAGCCTAAAATCAATGATAGTAGACAATGTTTCTATGCTTTATCAAAAACATGTTTTGTATACACTAACATTTATAGTGTGCATCGTCCTTCACTTAATACAAATTGAACAATCAAGATATTTTTAAATCTTAGCCACAGGATATTCCTAAGAAGTTAATTTAGACACAACAAATCTAATATACAAAATTAAGCTACCAATTTAATTAAATAAATGCTAAAATATGAAATTAAGCATCCATTCTTATCCACTGTAACAAGCAGTAGGTTATTTTTATAAAATAAAAGGGAAAAAACTACAGAAGTAATTTCTAGTTACTCATGTAATTTATCAATAATCAGTTCAAACCCAACTTTTCAAACTACAAAGCTGGCACTGGACTTTCAAGCTTAAAATAGCTAATGTCATTGAAGTGTGGAGATGCTAGGTTTGATTTATCAACAAACCAAACACCAGTTCAACAAAGCTTTTCAAATGACTTACAATGCTGACACTTTGCTTTCAAATACTTTCAACTTTAAAATAGCTATTGCTGTGAAAGTCTGGAGATACTAGGTTTGATTGGTCAACACAGTAATCACCAGTTCAACCCAACATTTTAAATATTTACAAGGCTGGCACTGGCTTTCATGGAAGAAATGCTGTCTTTGTTAAAATAGCTACCATTGCAGGACAATAGGCTTGATTGGTCAAAACACCCAACACAAACAGGTAATAATACTGCTAATGATGTATGAAGAGTGTATCCCTCAGCAAGACTCCTCATTGATTCAGGACCAAAAAGAGATATGCTGACTCAGCTGGTTTAAAGGTGTAATCATGCCTAAAGCAGTTGAGATCAGCAGCCATGGTATATCTGGATGAGGTGCTTTACATGTGATGCCCTGCTGCCTCACAGTCTTTAATGTACTGAGCTATTGCAAAATGCAAATCAAACTATAAATCCTCATTACCTGAGAATTATTATGAAACTGAAAGTTGTGTGCTATGGGCTTCAGTGACAAATTGTCTGACACCAATGTTATGCATGCTGAAGAATCAAACCTATTGTAAATCACGCCATAGGAAATTATGATGAATTTCTCTCCTGCATGAGAATTGTTATGAATATATATTTTGTGTGTTTTAGGATTTACTGGAAAATTGTGTGACACCAATTTATGCATGCTGACAAATCAAACCTATCATTAATCAAGCCATAATATATAATTATTATAAAATTTCTCTCTTCATCCTAACTTTCAAAAATAACTACTACAACTGTGTACAAGATACAGCTCTAGCATATGCTTTGCCATGGGAGATAACTCTGAATACCTGAGACTGGTTTCTTTTTCACATCTCTCTCTGAAGTAGTTTCAGTATCAGAGTCTGAATCAGAACTAGAGCTGTCCTCACTACTGTCCTCACTGCCAGATGAGGAAGATTTCTTGGCTAGAAGAACAAGAATAGTTAACATTCATTTTTATTATTCAGTGAACACACACACATCTTTCTACTTTCTATATGTGATATAATATATATATATATATATATATATATATATATATATATATATATATATATATATATATATATATATATATATATATGTGTGTGTGTGTGTGTGTGTGTGTGTGTGTGTGTGTGTGTGTGTGTGTGTGTGTGTGTACAGCCTGATTAATGGTATTTAAATAAGAACAGGGTGAATGCATATATTTTCTCTAACACCTCATGATATGGTAGCAGATGAGAAACTTGTTTTCATGTTTGTCAAATAAATATAACATTAATCTACCACTGCTATTTATTCAATTTCACTAGCAGATTACCTTTTTTACCTGTCTTTTTGAAACATTTTCTATTTTCTACTTTTTTGAAACTTAACAAAACTGGTATTTTGTTAAAATATTTGCATCTAGTCTGATTCTTGAGAGTCAATTCATAAAATGTAGAAGTCTCTCATGATGATTACTGTTAACAGAAAATGTAGAGTACTGTCCTAAAGAATTCATTTTGCAACTTAAATTGTTCAGTACTTTTCTGATGTTTCCTATTTACATGCAATTTAGAGCACTGTCATAAAGATTACTGTTTACATAAAAGTAAGTGCACTGTTTCTAGGATTACTTTTTACAGAAAATTCTCAAGACCAAACTAAGACCTAATTAAAATTACTGCATGTGCTTAATGGTTGGTGATTTTAGCTGGACTACAATTTTTTTTTTTTGAGTCTTACTCTGAGTTTAGGATTTTTTAAATTCTTGGACCATATTTGAATTTAATTTACTGAAATTAAGACTTTACTTAAATTTAAGTTTAGACTCCATGACTCTGAAATTTGTCTGGATAATAACAGACCAATCAAATGTTCATGAGCTCAACTAAATTTAAGACTTATGCTGTGAAACTGGGGGCTTCTGTATGGAACTTTTCTTGCTTGTAACTGCTTGACAAAATAATCAGATGGCAAGATATAATTTCCATCCAATCAATTTTCTACCTGTAAATTTCATCCACTTATTCCTAATTGGAAATTTAATCCTCTCATACTGCTACCTGTAAGTTTCATCCAATCATATTGCTTACTTGTAAGTTTCATTTTTTCCTATTTCTACCTGTAAGTTTTATCAAATCATATTGTTTATATGTAAGTTTCATTAAACCTTATTTCTACTTGTTAGTTTCATCCAATCATACTGCTATGTGTAAATTTCATTCAATTTTATTGTTACATGTAAATTTCTTCCAATCATACTGCTACTTGTAAATTTCATGCTTGTATTGCCACCTGTCAATTTCATTCAATATTAATGGTATCTAATGATAACTTTCATTAACTCAAATTACTTGCAGTACTTTCATTCAATCACCTTGTTTCATGTACCAACTGAATTGTAACCAATGTTGATTTAGTTCATCACATTGCTGACTGGTGAATTTTAATCTCCCTTAATTAAATTGTCAAACTCTGATTTTCTCAAGTCAGATTACTTTCTTCCATTTGGTTGAAACTTAATTTTAATCTGAAGAAAACATTGCTTGAATCTTAACATGAAAACAAATATGAACACATGAACAGCAATGACCTGTTTATGTGGTCACCCAATCAGTGTCACTCAATCCAAGATGACAAAGTCTCATATAAGGATGGTTTTCTTTTCCTTTAACACGGATAATAGAGTAGAAAATAAACTGTCTTGGTACAGCAGGTTAGCACTCACCTAGTGAAATGGCTTTAAAAATATTAAGAAAATTTTGTTAAGATGGAATCATGCATTGATATATAGAGTTTATTCTCATGTAATAAACTTGTATTCTTTTTGTTTCACTTTTAAAAGTTATCAATACCTTTAGAAACCTCTGTAGTAACAGGTTTAGGTGGTTCCTGGCCAGTGACTGGTGCAGGCCCTCTCTTTTTCCTGTCAGTGTCTGTCTCTGTAACTGTCTCTGTCTCACTTTCAGATTCACTGCTGGATGAACCATGAGACTTCTTTTTTTCCTCTGGAGTTGGTGATAGTCTAGGTTTGGCTAACTGAAGTTTTCTCTTCTTCTCGTCTTCAGTTTCTGTCTCTGTTGTAGTCTCTGTTTCAGATTCACTGCTAGATGTGGTGGCATATTTTTTCGTCTCTTCAGGTGTGGGTGACAGTCTTGGTTTTACTGGTTCAAACTTTTTTTTCTTATCATCCTCTGTTTCAGTAGTTTCTGTTTCTGTTGTTTCAGTCTCAGAATCACTACTGGATGACTCGCTGTCTGATTTCTTCCTTTCCTCAGGTGTGGGTGACAGTCTTGGTTTTACTGGTTGAAACTTTTTCTTCTTATCATCTTCTGTTTCAGTAGTTTCTGTTTCTGTTGTTTCGGTCTCAGAATCACTACTGGATGACTCACTGTCTGATTTCTTCTTTTCCTCAGGTGTGGGTGACAGTCTTGGTTTTACTGAGTCAAACTTTTTCTTCTTATCATCTTCTGTTTCAGTAGTTTCTGTCTCTGTTGTTTCGGTCTCAGAATCACTACTGGATGACTCACTGTCTGATTTCTTCCTTTCCTCAGGTGTGGGTGACAGTCTTGGTTTTACGGATTCAAACTTTTTCTTCTTATCATCTTCTGTTTCAGTAGTTTCTGTTTCTGTTGTTTCGGTCTCAGAATCACTACTGGATGACTCACTGTCTGATTTCTTCCTTTCCTCAGGTGTGGGTGACAGTCTTGGTTTTACGGATTCAAACTTTTTCTTCTTATCATCTTCTGTTTCAGTAGTTTCTGTTTCTGTTGTTTCAGTTTCAGAATCACTACTGGATGACTCACTGTCTGATTTCTTCCTTTCCTCAGGTGTGGGTGACAGTCTTGGTTTTACGGATTCAAACTTTTTCTTCTTATCATCTTCTGTTTCAGTAGTTTCTGTTTCTGTTGTTTCGGTCTCAGAATCACTACTGGATGACTCACTGTCTGATTTCTTCCTTTCCTCAGGTGTGGGTGACAGTCTTGGTTTTACTGATTCAAACTTTTTCTTCTTATCATCTTCTGTTTCAGTAGTTTCTGTTTCTGTTGTTTCGGTCTCAGAATCACTACTGGATGACTCACTGTCTGATTTCTTCTTTTCCTCAGGTGTGGGTGAAAGTCTTGGTTTTACTGATTCAAACTTTTTCTTCTTATCATCTTCTGTTTCAGTAGTTTCTGTTTCTGTTGTTTCGGTCTCAGAATCACTACTGGATGACTCGCTACCAGATCTCTTTCTTTCCTCAGGTGTGGGAGACAGTCTTGGTTTTGAAGGTTCTACCTTCAGATTTTCATCTTCTGTCTCAGTTGTTGTCTCTGTCTCAGTGTTACTTGTTGTAGTATTGCCTGAAGTGGAAGTGCTGGAACTCTTGGCTGCAATGCCAACAGGTAATATTCTGGTTTTTTCTATGCTAGGTTGCTCATTTCTTTCTGTCTCAGCTTCAGTTTCACTCTCTGAAGAACTACTGCTACTGCTAGACTTAGGCGGAGATCGTCTGATAAGATTTTCTTCCTTTTTCTCATCCTCTTTCTCTGTTTCACTCTCAGAGGATGATGTCTCAGAGCTGGTGGTAGTAGTAGTAGATGTTGTTGTTGTTGTTGTTGTTGAAGCATAACCCTTTTTCTCTTCAGGGAAAGTTGTTAGTAAAACTACTGTCTCTTTCTGGATATTCTCTGGAGCTTTTTCCGTTATGTCATTCTGTTTATCTTCAACCTCTGTCTCACTTTCAGATGAAGATGAAGAGCTACTGGAGGAAGAGCTTGATAAGCTTGGCTGTCGTTTTCTTCTCTCAGGTGATTCTGAGACTGGTGGCAAAGTCCCAACACGCTTTTTCTCCTGTTCATCAGTTTCACTGTCTGTTGTGAGGCTACTACTTGTAGTACTGGTGGTGGTAGTGGTGCTTCGATCTGTACGTGGGGTCTCATCCCATTTGTAAGTTTTCTCTATATTTGCCACTGCCACAATTGGTCTGCCAGTTTGTTCCTTTGGCTTGGGCTTGATTTCACGTACCTCTGCCTCAATTGGAATGACTTTTTGAGGGGGTGGTGATTTCCTTGGTGTGGATTCATCTGATGAACTTGAGCTTGAAGATGAAGAGGAAAGAGAAGGACGTCGCCGATCACTTGCAGTCTGTTTGGTATCTACAAATAAACATAAAGAGAATGCTATTGTAACTATGAATAGAATTATTACTTCCAAGTTTGTATATAATTTAGATGAAATATTTAACCAATAGTATATTTTAATCATGGTAATATCTGCAGTTATTTGTAAATGTATATTGGTGGATATACTTTAACAAATTAGGTTTCATTATGTCATGTTAAAGGAGCTCATAATATATCAAGTTTGTGACTGACATACATCAACAAATGTTAAAAGATACCTTATATACTTTGACTATAAGTTGAGTCAAACAGAAACTCAGCACAGACCCAGATCTGCCATCACATATTGTGCTATCAACTTTGGGTTTCTGTATTTTATAAGGAGTAATTCGAACAAAACAACACAGAAAATGATTTCCGGGCATAGTATGCAGTAGTAGGAATCAAAGTCTATATTGTTTGCAGCTGAAGGTATAAACTGATAATCAAGTATTCATGGTAATACAATTTGAAGTTCTAACAGTTTTTAAAATTGTGTTGAAACATAATCAAAACTATAATATTAGGATCATACAATTTGATGTTTAAACATTCTGCAGAACATGAGGAAATGATAAATGTGTTTGTGCTCAAGGGTTTACAATCTTTCCTTAATGTTTTGACAAATGTTTGAACACAAATAAAACATGCATCATTGTTATTCTATTACTATAAACAAAAATTGTGTACAAAAACCTACACAAAATAAATATTTATGCAAAGAAAAACCAGTACTCAAATATAAAGTGACATTCTGATATTTGACTACAACTCACAATTATGTATGATCATGTAAGACTTACTTGATGTCTGAGTGCATCTCACAATTATGTATGATCATGTAAGAATTACTTGATGTCTGAGTGCATCACACAATTATGTATGATCATGTAAGAATTACTTGAAGGTTGAGTACACCTTAAAATTAGGTCTAATCATGTATGGATATTTTATGTTTGAGTACATCTCATAATTAGGCCTAATCAGGTAAGATTTTTCTGTGGAACTATACAGCAGAAAGAATCATTGGATCACAAAGGTATCAAAGTTTCAATGTATATTGTGAACTTCATTCTGGAAATCTTGTGGTTTCAACCAATCAGAAGGTCTGTTACATTTACAAATACGTCTGAATCTTAGCAGGAAGAAACTCAAATTTGAAATTCAGAGACTTTAGTAAGTTTTCATCCTCATTTTTGTGACTTGTGAGCATGTTTTCAATCAGTAAAGGTGTCAATACAAAAAATAGAAGACTGCTTATAAACAGTTCTACATGTAACTCATCCACTTATTCCTTTGAATGATTCTTTTTATAAGCTAATGCCACTCCAAAGATATCCTCATATACAAGTATCCAATTAATATTCTAAAATCATTTTAAGGACGTTATTCCTAGAATGCTTGCAAATGTGACTTCAGCTTGGTTCATTCATTACTAGATTTACTCAGATTGCTTTATGAAGAAAACCAAAAGAATATTAAGAAACCGTCATAAAAATCCTGTCATCATTACCACTTCATACATTACCTGTGGCATTTGGATACACATCAACTGCCACTTTATTCTTTGATTTAGGGTCAGGCAAACCTTCATCATCATCGGAAAATCCTTCAATCTGTAGAATTACCAAAGAGTAATTACTTCTTTAAGAATTTTTAATTGTAATACACCCAGTATATTATAATTATTCACTTCTACTAATTGTTAGTTTATATGTTTAATTCTTTTGACCAGATTAAAAAATCAAAATGAAAACATTTACAAGTTCACATGTTTATATGGCAAAGTCTCTCAATAACAAAACCACATACAAATTTTATCCAATTTTTTTGTATTTGTGTAACTTAGGTCAAATGAAGTCAATATCAACGCAAAGGTTGACAAGTAATTCAAATCCATACAAACATGTGATGCCTTTCAAGTTGTTTATACTTGTAAACATTGTTCCCATAATGCATTTATTGTTAGATGCAAACAGTTTTCATCATTTTACATTCTTTATCCATGTAGCATAGTATTACTTGAAAAGTTTGAAAAACTAAATATCTTAAATAGAATAGTGAATACTATAAAGGTCTATCAACCCATGGATTAAATTATACAAATAAGGATTACATGTCTATGCTTAATAATAAACATTGGCTATCAAACAAAGTGATTATGTAATAAGACCTAGTAAGTACAATCTGTACAAAATTCACATGTTTTTTAATATTTTAGCTAAATATGATGTCCCTGCCTGTCAGAAATGAGCAGTGTTTGACAACAGGATTTCAAGTTATAAATAGAATGTGGGAAGAATTCACTGTGATCTTGATCCCCAGCATTTTGTTGACCATCCCATACTCATAGCAATCAATAAATAGGAAGAATTCACCACAATATTGAATCCCAGTCTATTATCAAACATGACACACTGATAATAATTTTTTATTATTTATTTATCATGTGCAGTGCATGCCCAGCCATTTAGTAACACCATCATCAGCAAGGCACAGAGCCTGTGGTCCACTGGAGAACTCTGTCAGTGAACTGTTGTTCACAATGTGTGAAGAGGTCCACAGTGACAGGTATCCTGGCCTCATCATACAAAAAGTTGACTGCATAATGACCCCGTCCTATTCTGAAACAGTTCAGCATAGTCCACACATGCCATGGAAAGCTGAAGCCAGGAGGCAGACAGATAGGTTAGCTAAGAGGGAGCAATTTACAACATCTGTTGAAAAGCACTCATCACTCCATGCCAAAATAACTGTGTATATCCATGGACAATAGACCTAACCAGATTGGATATCTCAAAGCCAAGCAGCCTGCTGGATACGATGTGATGTCTATGTACAGTGGAAGTTTCTTACTGACATAGACCTTAGCCAGCAGTTTTGTAGTTGATTTCTGGCGATGCAGATGTGGAGAAGGAATATTGCCGAGTACCAGCTGCTATGGTAAAGAAGCAGGACATAGTGTTCCAGAGATTATGTACATTGCTGTGTTGAGCACATTGTTGTGTTGACATCAATTAATTTGGTATGGAACAATTGAGCCCCGACAGGAGTGCAGTGCAATACTCAGCTGTTGAATAATATAGAGCCAGTGATGATGTCTTGAATGTCTGAGCACTAGCAACCATCTCCATGAGCTGTAGCTATCTTGGATGTGCACTCTAAAACAAATGTCAAGAAAGAATAGTTCAATATTCTCAACTATCCAGTGAGACACTACTTTGGAAATTGTCAACAACTGCCCTGCATGCCAGACAGTGTCATATGCTGATGTTGCATTAAGGAAAACAAATCCAGTTTTAAAGGTTCCTCTGAAAACAGTTTTCAACAAATGTAGTGATGGTAAGAACTTGACTGCAAGTGCTGTGATCATGCCTAAACCTGTCTGGTCAACAGTTATGATGTTCTCCAACTCTGAACCAATATTCAAAGAATCAGGTGCTCCAGTACTTTAAAACAGATTGAAAAGCAAGGATATTGGCTCTTAGTTCTTGGCATTATGGGGCTCTTTGCCAGGCTTTGGGATGCTAATAATCTTTGCATGTTGTCACAAATTTGGCATTCACTTTTCCCTAACAACCTAATTGTAGAAAGCAGTGAGCCATACCTTTGTCTTTGATCCAAGATGCTTCAAGATCTCAAGCAGGATAATGTCATATCCTACATCTGTCTACATAGTAGTAGTAAAGGGAAATGAGGGGTTTGGCAGGGGTGGGGGAGGAGGTGTGGGAAGGGGGTGGTGGGCCAAAACCCTCATTTCCCTTTACTACTCATATCCTATTGCTTTGTCTGATTTGATGTTGCAGAGCACCTTTTCATGTTCTGCTGATGTAAATGCCTCAGAAGTATTTTGAACTAGTTCCCCCGACTGCTGATGGCTGTATTGTCACCACTCAATTGTACCTAATGTCAATGCTGTTTGTCCAGGGATATTTTGCCACTTGCAGTAAATGGCTAGCAACAAAATCTGGTTTGAGAACAGAGTGGACTTAACCTGGTGGTTGTTAGTGGTTGCTTAGTGGTTGCTTAGTGGTTGCTTAGTGGTTGCTTAGTGGTGCCAAGTTGGCAAATCAAGCTCAAGCATTTCTGGCTGGAGCACATGAAGTTAAGAGACTATGTAGTCTCCTCACATCAAGTGTACTTAGCAGTGTCCAGGGACTTAATCAGTTATCTGCTATGTATGGGACTCCAGTTGCTTCAAACTCCTTGAGAAAAGCCTGACACTTCATCCATTCAGGGTGTATAGACTGGATGACAGCCATGAGGAAGAGACCAAGTGGCTGCCTTGAATATGGCTCTTTCGAAGCAGTGTTATGATTCCTTGACTGGGATGCAGCAAGATGGTATAGTGACAATACTTTGCTCCAAAATGTCACTGTATTTTGTCCAATCTGGTTTGCAAAAGTTCTAATGCTGCTTGGAGAGCTATGTATGGTTGGCAGTTGATGTCTAATAAATATTGGTCTGTGCTGACTGTTTGGTTATTGTTATTTTTATTGTTATTGTTATTGTTATTGTTGTTGGGCTTAACACCATTTTTCAGCACACAATAGGCTATTCATGGCGGCCAGTATTAATGGTGGAGGAAGAAACTGGGAAATCACCAGAAAAAACCACCGACCCACGAGAAGCTACTGGCAGGCTTTCTCACATATCTACATTCGCCGAATCCTAGACTCGAACACACGCAGACAGAAGTGAGATGGCAGTGATCCATAACGGACAGCGCTTTAGACCACTTGGCCACTCGGGGCCCCTCTGACTGTTTGGGAAGTTGTCTAGAACTGTTTGCTGGCTGAAGATGGTCATCAATGGAGCTAACTCAAAAAGGTCCAGTGAGTATTAGTCCTTTTGCCATCTTGCAGAGTGAAACTTCCCACATTGCTTGGAGTCATGAATCAAAAGGAGGTCAGTGTTCAATGCCCACTCTATCAAGTGTTCCCCATCTTCATTGGGGTCTGATAGTAATCGTTAAATAGGAAGAATTCATAACGATCTTAATCCCCAGCCTATTATCAAACATGACACTGATAGCAAACAATAAATAGGAAGAATTCACCACACTCTTCATTACCAGCCAACTATCAAACATTACACACTAACAACACTAATAAAATAGGAAGAAATTTAGAACTAAGACAAATTCAAATTAGAACTAGTTTTCCATCATACTTTCCTGATGATTTCTGATAAATATCATTTTCTGTTACAAATAAAGCATTCCTCAGCTGATTTTCCATAGGATTTTGGAAGTTTTAAATACTGGAATTACATATTATAGGATTTACCATGTACAGCTACAGCATTCACTAGAATTACACATCCCAGACATTGTACAGCTATAGCATTCACTAGAATTACACAGCACAGACATTGTACAGCTACAGTCTTCACTGGAATTACACAGCATAGAATAAACCTTTTATAGCTACAGGTTGTATTAGAATTACACAGCATAGAAAACACCTGGAATAGCTAGTTTGTACTCAAATTAAACAGCACAGAATAAACCATGTATATCTACAGTTTGCACTGGAATTACACAGCACAGAATACACCTTGTATATCTACAGTTTGCACTGGAATTACACAGCACAGAATACACCTTGTATAGCTACAGGTTGTACTAGAATTACACAGCATAGAATACACCTGGAATAGCTAGTTTGTACTCAAATTAAACAGCACAGAATAAACCTTGTATATCTACAGTTTGCACTGGAATTACACAGCACAGAATAAACCTTGTATATCTACAGTTTGCACTGGAATTACACAGCACAGAATACACCTTGTATATCTACAGTTTGCACTGGAATTACACAGCACAGAATACACCTTGTATATCTACAGTTTGCACTGGAATTACACAGCACAGAATACACCTTGTATATCTACAGTTTGCACTGGAATTACACAGCACAGAATAAACATTGTATAACTATAGTTTGTACTGGAATTAAAAAGCACAGAATACACCTTGCATAGCTACAGTTTGCACTGGAAATACACGAACAAAATCCACCCAACTTAGCTACAATTTGCACTGGAATTACACAGCACCGGGTACACCTTGCATAGCTACAGTTTGTACTGGAGTTACACAGTACAGAATACACCCAGTATAGCTATAATTTACACTGGAACTACACAGCACAGAATACACCCAGTATAGCTACAGTTTTCATTGGAATTACACAGCACAGAATACACCCAGTATAGCTATAATTTACACTGGAACTACACAGCACAGAATACACCCAGTATAGCTACAGTTTGCATTGGAATTACACAGCACAGAATACACCCATTATAGCTATAGTTTGCACTGGACCTACACAGCACAGAATACACCCAGTATAGCTACAGTTTGCATTGGAATTACACAGCACAGAATACACCCAGTATAGCTATAGTTTGCACTGGACATACACAGCACAGAATACACCCAGAATAACTACAGTTTGCATTGGAATTACACAGCACAGAATACACCCAGTATAGCTATAGTTTGCACTGGACATACACAGCACAGAATACACCCAGAATAACTACAGTTTGCACTGGAATTACACAGCACTGAATACTCCCCATTTATAGTTACAGTTTGCACAGGAATTACACAGCACAGAATACACCCAATATACTACAGTTTGCACAGGAATTACCCAGCACAGAATACACCCAATATACTACAGTTTGCACAGGAATTACATAGCACTGAATACTCCCAATATACTACAGTTTGCACGGGAATTACATAGCACTGAATACTCCCAATATACTACAGTTTGCACAGGAATTACATAGCACAGAATACTCCCAATATACTACAGTTTGCACAGGAATTACATAGCACAGAATACTCCCAATATACTACAGTTTGCACTGTAATTACACATTGTAGAATACATCTTGTATAGCTATAGTATGCACTAATGTAGATAGCACATTTGTATAGGTATAAATACAATCCATTGCAGCATTAACCAATTGGTAAAGATCCTCATCACTAAATTATTCATCCACACTTTTTGTTTTTTTCTACCAACATTACTAGAGGTTGTAACTTTTTCAGTGTCACAATTGTACAATCCTAAAAAATGAATTTTCTCAATTATATGGAGCTTATTTTTTTTATATGGTTAAATACTTTTATATTTTTAAGCTTTGACATGCTAGTCACAAAGACTAAACTCCATAAAGGTTTTCCTTTTGACTATACCAGTCAAACTGCTAAATGTCATTTTAGGCACGTTTTCTTTTACAGTGACCAATTGTGGTATTCCACATCAACACTTACCACACGATGTTCATCTTCATCGCTAGATTCCTCTTCTAGAACTTCAATGTTTTCAAGTGGTTTGTCTTCAGTTGGATATCCTTTTATTTCTTCCTTATCATCATCTGAATCAAATGCGTCCTCTTCATACTTTGCTTCCTCTGCAAACAAAAGCATTCTCAGTGAAAAAAAAAAAAACATTGTAATTAGTTGAATATTTATAAACCATAATAGCGATGTTTTTCCATTTGTGATTGCATGAAATTTCCAACTTTTCCTTACCTGTGTGCCTATTAATATTACCATCAAATAGAAAAAGTTTTATCTACCACCTAAATGTATCAATAAATGATAATTTTTGTATCTGTATTTGACTTAATACATCAAATGCTGATTCTTAAATATTACCATATGAGTAAATTTCATCAGACTTAAATTGCTATTATGTACATTTCTTCAGACTGAAACTACCATTTGGGTACATGTCATCAAACTTAAATTGCAATATGGGCATATTTCATCAGACTTAAATTGCCATATTGATATATTTCATCAGACTTAAATTGCTATATGACAATATTTCATCAGACCTAAATTGCCATTTGATACATATCATCAGACTAAAACTATTTGGGTACATTTCATCAGACTTAAATTGCCATATCAATATATTTCATCAGACTTAAATTGCCATTTGGTATATCTATCAGAATGAAATTACCATTTGGATGAGCTTGTCTAAGCTGAGAACTCTCTATTTCATAGGTTTACTCTCACCCCTTATATGGTCTCATTTAATTAAAAACAAAATCCAATTCTGAGACTGAAATAGCATGAAAAGCTAAGTAGGTATTGAGACTGCATGTATGGAGGCTGATTCCCAGGAAAGCTTGATACTCTAGACATATATTTACAGCTACACTAATTATATTAATTAGGTTATCATTTTCAAAGGAAGATTTTAATATTGGCTACCTACACAATATATATTGAAGAAAACAAATCTTTACAGAATTTTACAGAAATTAAAATGAACAGAGGACCTTATGGTCTGTATTCATAAAAACTAGAAATGCATTTACCATTCATCAATATTTACAAGTCAAATTGCAAAACATATTGACCCTGATCTGCTGGCATATTATGTTATGGCAAATCAGGATCAACACTGTTCAACAAGCTGCATAGATCAAAATCTTCCTGTGCATTGTGCAAGAGCAGTTCAAAGTCTGTGCACTTTGCAACTGGACTTCACTTATAAGCAAGTACTTACAGTAAAGCATATCTTCTAATTAGTAACAATTAAACCATCAATATGACAACAGATGACGAATTATACTTACCAGTATCTGGAACATATATCGCAACATCAGCATCATTTCATAGAAATTCTTGTGCCTATCTCTCAAAGTGGTGCATATATATATATATATATATATATATATATATATATATATATATATATATATATATATATATATATATATATATATATATATATATATATATATATACTATGAAATTCAATTATACAACATAAAGTGACATTTCAGTCACAAAGTTGCAAACAAAGTCCCCAAAATACTGATTCATACACAGACTATGACAAGACCAGGCGTCCAGCCTAATAAAAATGAAGGGGTGGGCTTATTATCAGACAAAAAATATTCTTAGTCAATAATTGCTAAATTATCATCAAAATGTAGGCTTAATTTATAAAATGGGGGGTATTTTAGGCCAATATCAGTATTTCTTTTCAATAACTGATACAAGTTCCAGAGATCCACCATCTTTGTGTCAGCACAACTTCCATATGTCCACATACATATCAATAATCATATTGGGCAAATAAAAGTAAAATTAATAACATAATGTGATAATAGTTTCATATTCAAGATAACATATGTAATATAAGATAAAAATATGCATGTATCATAAAAAATATGAAGTACCTTCATTTTCAGTATTAGTTTATTTACAACAATACAAAGCATCAATTAATAATGATTAAAGCAGATAGATGCCTAAGAAAAACAAATGAAAAATCTGTCATTTTGTTTCATAAAAATTGTACAGATTTAAATGCTAAACAATTTAGTTCTTGTTAAAGCAAAACAGTTGAAAATGTACTGTTAAAAATAACAAAAATTGAGAATTGACCCGGTACACAAAATAACTTGCATAAAAATGTAATAAATAGCGTTCAAACACAATTATTTACTACAAAAATCTACTTTTATGTCCAAGATAAGCCAAAGAAAATTCTAACTGAAAGGTAAAAGTAGTTAAATTAACCATATTTTTCTTTCTATTTGACTCTACCTCAATTTCAACATATTTTCAGCACTATTGCAAGGGAAACAAACTCTCCTGCATTTCTGACAATGGAGCCAAAAACTTACTTGTCAATGATCTCAAGTTTAAAGTCAAATAAAAATTTTAATATTTTGGAGGGGTGGGGGTGGGAAGTGGAATATTATAGACCTTATTTAAACAATATCTCTAGCATTTCTTTTTAAATAATCAAACATGGCAAAATAGGGTTACATGTATGGTTAGTGCTTACATACTGAAACAAAACAAAATCTTGTACAATTATGAAGGAAAATCAGCATACAGATAATATCAATTACCATATATATATATACATGTTGATAACTCAAGTCCAACTGCAATCAATACAGACCCTGATCTGCCATCACATAATGCTGCATCATGGACTGATATATGCTCTTTGTTCTACTAATTACTCCTTGCAAAACTGCATTGACCCAGATCTGCTGATGGTTTATGTGATGGCTGGTCAGGGACTATGCAGTTCTTAGTTGGAATCGACTTATATTCAAGTATATATGGTATATGGATGCTCAGAATAATTTTTAGGAGAATATTGCACTTTCAGTTTAATTTTGTTGCTGAACAACCATAACTTTTACTCTTTTTTTTTTTCAAACTGAAGTTACCCGCAAGTAAAGAAATTCAGCATGAAATACTTTTCAAAAGAATATATCAGTAATTATAATCAAATCACTTATGTCAGCAATTATCATCTAATCACTTACATCAGTAATTAACATCAAATCACCTATATCAGTAACTATTATCAAATTACTTGTCAGCAATTATCATCAAATCACTAATATTAGTAATTATCATCAAATCACTTGTACATTAACTTATTTCAGTCAAAAATATTTCTTGTAGCAATCATAAGATAAATAATTTGTCACCAAAAAGCTGGTTTTAGTAAAAGAAATAATTTTAATAATGCCTTTAAAAACTTTTAACTTAAAAATAATTAACAAAAAACAACATTGTTTTAAAAACTAAGAGGAAAATTTTCACAAACTTGCTAAGAGACATTATTAGTCACTCTAAATGTAACAAAGTAAAGATTAGTCCACCACACTGTTTATATAAAGAATGCAAATGATATAAAACACTTATTTGGGTTGCTATGGAAACACAAGTACCATATATACACATTTGGAAGCCAAAGTCCAACTGCAAACAATATTGACTCTAATCTGCCAGTGATGGTAGTTCAAGGTGTATGTGGCTTATTGTACTGGTTACTGCTATCAAAACCCAAGACAATGCAGTGTTAGATCAGGGTCAGTGCAGTTAACTGTTGGACTCCACTCATACGTGAATATATATATAGTAGAGATTTCTGTCCTGAGGCAATTGGAGTTAAAGGGGCCAGGGATATATCAAGATAGCTGACATGAATAAATCTGACACTGAGAATCAAACTGCACCCTTTTCATTACAAGTCCTTCATTTAGCCACCACAGGAAAGATAATGTATTCAATAAAAATGGCAAGATATGTAATTTTATCAACACTAACATTAGTAAGGATATTATTTACAATTCCATAACTTTCTTTAGAACAACACAAGATAAAATTCTTTTGCAAATAATTATACACCATTGTAGACATTAACTGTAGCATAGTAAAACACAAATTTTGTGACATTTGCAGCTATAATTGTACATGGCATGGTATGAAAAAAAATGTTGATACAATCCAAAAAAGAGACACAAAAATTAAAAAATCAATTACTGTAATGTATGTAGTGGCTCTGTACAAAAGGGTTTCATTACGCAAGTGAGACAACTGTATCCATTCATGATAGGGTTTTAGGACAAAAGGGTTTCAGTGGGTTAAGGGAGGCAACTAGTAGTCATTCCTTCCAGGAAACAAAATCAAAGAAACATTTGGAAGCATTTCCTCAGTTATTTTTTTAACGAAATATATTTTTTGAAGTAAACATGAATCCATACCATGTATATCATTTTATTATAAACTATTTCTGAAAATGAATCAACTGCATAATCAGCATTGTGAAGAACAACAGGTTTATATTTATCTATTGAAACATCTAGCTGTTTCTGTGTCATTTATTTTTCAAAAAGCATCTGAAGAAAGGTTCTGGAGTAGAAAGTAAAATAATTTTAGGGAAATAAATCAATAAATAGTGGAACAGTGATTCCAGTAAGTAAGAGAACTGCAACTATTTGGATGATAGGTAACTGAGTTAGGAAGCAATATCCTTTCAAAAACTATGGAACAGTGAATCCACTGTTTTGACTATAAATAAGTGAGTCTGGTAGCAGTCTTTTTGAAATAAAGCATAATGTGTGCATAAATATATATGACACCAAAAATAGCAATAATTAAAACAATGAGGTCATCATCATCAAAATGAATATGAATTTGACAAGCAAACAAAAGTTATCTGTGTTTGAGTTACAAATATTTCCTTTGAAGGCATTAACAGAAACAAAATACACAAAATTCATACAATGATTGAGTCTCAACAACAAAACATGTATGACAATAGGATATAAATTCATTTGCTTTCATGTTTAACATCCTTTGTGGTTTTGCAAAAAGTGCCAATTTTGTCATTAATTTGTGGGTGGAGAAAATATTTTTTTGCTTTTATATTTGATCCTTTTACTGTCGGATCTTAAAATACCTGTAAATTAGACAAACATGACATTCATAAAATGGGTACTCCAACAAAGGCTGAATTTACAGTAGTTTTGATCTCCTTTCTACAATGGCCCTTCACTATTAACTTGTTCAGAGGACCCATTAAAGTGTAGCATGTTATAGGTCAGGTCACCATGTTCAATATCAAAACAAATAACTTCCCAAAAATGAAATACAAGACCATATCTGTGTTATATGAGAGACTGCATTATATTGATGTGTATTATATTGTTTCCATTATTACAGGTCAAATTCTATACAGATCTGTCAATGATGCTCATTGAATTGTGAATAATATAAACTTACAATTGCATTATGTTCAGGGTTTACAATGTGAGCTTGAAAGAAATAGTACAGCAACAAAAATAGACACTGCTTACTAGCATATCATACAATGACTGATCAGAATCTATGCTGTTTTTAATTGGGCATCAGTGATATATAACATATATAATACAATATTCCCTCAGTCTAAGGACCTTCATTATAACAGTTCCCAATATAAAACTATTCCCTCACTATACAACCCTTCATTATAAAATGGTTCCCAATAAAACACTACTCCCTTACAATATAGCCCTTCATTATAACACAGTTCAAATTACAAGACTATTCCCTTACAATATAGCCTTTCATTTTAACGCAGTTCAAATTATAAGATGATTCCCTTACAATATAGCCCTACATTATAACACAGTTCCAATTACAAGACTATTCCCTTACAATATAGCCCTTCATTATAACACACTTCCAATTAAAAGTCAGTTATGCTAATGGATCCCATCTCATCAAGTCATAGTAAAGTTATATGTATCATCTAATTTAATAAAAAAACAGTTGCACTTTAAGATGGTATATTCCATGTCTCCCATGATGACAAAATGCTGGATCAATTTTCTTCCTGACTCTCAAATCTCCCATGTGTCACTGACTGCATATCTTGTCTGAATTCTGTCATTAATACATACTAAAAAGAAGGATAGCTGTCATTCCTAATTAGAAGAATATTTGTAATATACTGTTACTTCATTATTTACATTTTGTTTTTAACTAAAACCATTATTTAGTGTCACTACTTATAGCTATCAACTCTTGTGTGTAAATATGCTGAGATTATCCTTCAGGAAACAAATTCAATATGAAAAATTGATTTAAGAATCCATGCTTTGGGATTTTTTTTTAAACAACTTCTTATTAAGAGGGTGGGGAGCAGGAGCAGAAGGGTTGAAAATTCTCATCCATAATTATATTTACTGCATGATTTACTTTAACACATTTACACCGGTCCTGCTTGTGTCAATATCCTCATCCCCTTCATCATGCATAACTATTAGGTCATCATGCAGGCTGAAATACTTGTATGGCTGTTTTCCATCTTCTGCCTTTGTGACTTTCTCATTCCCCTGCATGTAAATCAAAATCAAAGACTTGTACACCAAATTTGGGACGTATTTTGCTTTATTTCATCTTAGACCAAATTATGAGTTGTTGCTATTATTTTGAGTTTTTGCTATTATTTTGAGTTGTTGCTATTTATTCACTCTTCATAACTAATCGATCTTCATCATAAGGGTAGATATACATTATGTTCAGGCATGGATAATTTAAGGCCATTGGGTTTTAGTTGCTGGACCAGAATTTTGTTTTCTGCTGGGTGAATTTTAGTAGTGACTTCAAAATCCGATACATATAAATGCTGTGATCAACATATTTGTTCTGCAGGTTCATGTCCATTCAAATCTGAAATAAAATAAGAAAATTTGGATATTTATAAACATTATATACTGAAAAGATAAAGATGCAGAATAACCGACTCTATATAAAACTAATGCCCGTAGTATCATGGACTTTTCAGTTGCTCGGACTAATCAATCATTTATGACATGTACAAGAACTACACTTTATTTTATGATCATGGAGAAAACTAAAACTGTCTCTTAAAAGACTTAAGCGATATTTTGTAAATTCCTAAATGAGCAACTTAAATGAGAAATAGAAAACTGTGTTAATACCTGGGTCAAGAAATATAAAATTGTATTAAATACCTGGGTCAAGAAATAGAAAATTGTATTAAATACCTGGGTCAAGAAATAGAAAATTGTGTTAATACCTGGATCAAGAAATAAAATATCCTGTAAAATAATCTGGATCAGATAGTAACCATAAGTAATTTTGGAAGAATATATTTGTCATACTATTGTAATATCAAAGATGATACAGGCATTGTATCTGAGCTGGTTGCCTCAGCATCATGATGTGAAAGTAATAAATTCCCAAGTTCTACTACCTACCGCTAATGTCTATCAGTTTTTGCTTCTTCCAAATTCCAATGAACTGTCATTGTCTCCAATAATTTTTATATTTTACGATAAAAAATTCTGTAACACAATGCTAAAGTTTTCAAAAAAACTTTTACTTAAAGAAAACATAATGATAATGAGTTGGTTGTTCTTTTTCCTTGAGTAATTCCTCACTTGTTGTAAATTATTATAGATTTGAACCCAGCAGTAGAATAAATGGTATATTATACACCTGTCATGTATTGTTTATTATTATTATTATTATTATTATTATTATTATTATTATTATTATTATTATTATTATTATTATTATTTTTATTATTATTATTATTATTTTTATTATTATTATTATTATTATTATTATTATTATTATTATTATTATTATTATTATTTTTATTATTATTACAACATCAAAACCACTCAAAATCAAAATCCTTCAGCTCCAAATTAGGAAATCTATTTTTAAACATGTTATGACTAATTATCTGATCAATGTATGTTGCTTCCAAAAATTACATCTGGTCATATGAATAAATACAGTTCTTCCACATAGAAATACAATTCTTTTCTCAAGAAACGTTTAAAGAATGCGACACTTTGATACTTTATAACAGTAGACTTATGAATGATAAATCCATAATGTTAAAATGCTCTATATAGTTCATAATGTTCCCATTCCAAAATTATTCTAGATTTTCTTCAATGTAGGTTCTGGCACACATTTATAGTCTTTTATCTGACTAATTGTATTCAAGAAGGTTAGTTCAAGCCTAAACAGCTTAAGTAGTCATTCTGACATTATATTAAATGGTAGCTCTTTTTCTATGGTGCAAATACTTTGGATTTACCCTCATTTGGCCCTAATCAGTTTTGGCAAGCATGTCTAGTATTGTTATAACCTCACATACCCCATCATGCTTCTTTAACAAAAAGCACACTACAGTAATTTCTATCAGGTTCAGCATGCTGTATCAGGAATTTGTGTAAAATTGCAATTTGGGTTCAATAAATTTATTTAGGTTTTTGGTTTGAGTGATTTTGGTTTACTGGATAAAAATGATGAAAGAAGGAAAACATTTTGATCCTAGCAAATTTAGATCTTGAGGGAATGAATGTTGGTATACTGAAGGTTTAGTTTTGAAGATTTTCACTGTACTTCTTACCATAAGATATAGTAATTCATTAACTCATTAATTGACATTGATTAGCAATACCAAACTAAGCAAGTTATCTAAGTGATTGATGATGTCATAGGCCATTTTGACAGTTATGTTGTTGAATGTGTTAGACTTTTGGTGTCATGGAATTAGTGATACTGTTTGCATTTTCACCATTGTAATGCATAATTTTGAGTTTCATTATTTAAATTCTAATTTTTCTGAAACATTTTTTATTCCAGTCAAGGTGACCTTGATCATGTAATAAAACTGAACATTGAAAAATGCCTCTCCTGTCTCAGTCAGATATTAGTATTCCACAAATTTTGGTCATACATTACAGTATTGGACCTGAATGAAAACCATTTTCTTCATAGAATTCCTCTGGTTTTGTCCTTTGACTTTCATTATTTCAAATATGAATAGGTGTCTTTCTTGTATCATGCATGAGTCATCTAAAAATTTGTTGGTATAGCACTGTGACCTTGATCTTTAAAATTTAAAATCAACAGGTGCCCTTCTTATCTGAAATTTAAGCTATTTACACAATTTGGTCAAAACATATGGTATAAGTTACAGTATAAAGACAAATTTCTTTCTTTTCAGTCATTGTGACCTTGACCTTTAACCTTTTACTACATGAAATTCACAGCTTACTTTCCTGCCTCTAAAAAAACCCAAGTTACTTAACAATGTTTGGTAATGATAGACAATGGGAAACTTTAGTTAAAATGCAGAAACAAAACAACATAATGGATGGACAACTTCATAACGTGATAAAGTCCACCTATAAAAAGTTGGTTAAATACATGCTAAATAGCCATAATGAAAACAATACTATATCCCATAAGACAAAATAAGAACCTTATGATCTATTTATGATGCACACATTTTAAACACACTCATTTGTAGTATTACTGAACAAGACAATCATGTTTTTGGATTTGTGTGTTTTAATTTAAAAGACTTAAAGAATATTCCATACATTTTAAGGACAAAAGATAATATGGACACATTGGGAGGGATAATGTAAGATCATGGCAGAGATTGGTGTTCACCTTATAAAGAGAAAGAAAGCATGGATTATCAGTCATTAAGTCTATGGGTGGCTTCAGGTTGTCGTGAAAGTCAGACAGGATTGTAATAATGACTGAAATTACAACCTTTAGTTTGTAAAGAGACACAGTAAGATCCTTAAAAGCAGATAGTGACAGAAAGAACCAAGAAAAATAATATCCATGTAAATGTGTATTTACCTCCAGTTATGATGACTTCTGTATTATTGAATTTACACTTCTTGTAGTTCTAGTGATTTCAAGTCATGTATCCATTCCAGTGAAGGGGATTTATGTGGTTCAGCTATTTCCTCAATTAGTTGCTCTTTGAATTCATGTGATTTAAATGTTTCTTCAACATCTGGTTCTGGTGGTTTTTATATTTCATATATTTGTGGCTCTGGTGATTTATGTGTTTTGGGTGTTACCTCTGTTTGTGCCTCTATAGATTTCTGAGGCTCATGTGTTTCCTTGCTGTTTAATTCAAATGATTTATGTAGTTTAGGTTGCTCCTAAATCTGATGTTGTAGGATGTTTTTATGCTCAAATGTTTCCTCAATTTGTGGATCAATGATAGTCTGAAGTTTAAGTTGATCCTTAATTTCAGATTCTAGGGATTTTTGTGGCTCTGGTGTTTTTTCTATTTGTGGGTCTGGTGTTTTTTCTATTTGTGGCTCTGGCATTTTTTCTATTTGTGGCTCTAGTGTTTATTCTATCTGTGGCTCTGGTGTTTTTTCTATTTGTGGCTCTAGTGTTTTTCTATTTTTGGCTCTGGTTATTTTTCTATTTGTGGCTTTGGTGTTTTTTCTATTTGTAGCTCTGTTTTTTTTCTATTTGTAGCTCTGTTTTTTTTCTATTTGTGGCTCTGTTGCTTTTAGCCTTTCATATGGAAGAGGATCATTAGTTTCTACAACAATTAATCTGGATGACTTCAAGGCATGAACAGGATCAGCCCTCAACTCATCTTTCACAGAGTCATTCACTGTAAGACCTTTGTTTTCCGATGAATTATGTTTAGCTGGTGATCTTGGAGGCTGTTGCTGTCCTAAAATTTGCTCCATCTCCCTTACTGAAGCTTCATGAAGTTCTGACTCTTCCAACCTCAACCTTTCTCTCAATACCTCTTCTTCTGCATGCAGCTTTTTCTGCTTTTCCCATTCATTAGCATGATTTTGCTCCATGCAGTGTTTTTCCAGCTCAAGCCTATCTCTGACCAATTCATCCTCAGCTTTAAAGCACTTTTGCCTAAGTTTTTCCCCCATACATTCTTCTTCAACTCTGTGCTGTTCATGCTGTGAAGCACACTGTCTTTCCATTTCTTTGTTAACCAGTCTCATTTCTACTTCCTCACATTTTATCTGCTCCTTCATCTCCCTTTGAATTCTCAGCTCCTTGGTGTTTTCCATTTCACTCTCACTTTTCTTTCTCTGTAACCTCTTTTTATCTGTTCCTCTGATGCTGTTTTCCATCATCTCCTCCTGAAGCTCCAAGTTCTGATGTTCTTTATTGTGTTTCATAATTTCCTTCTTGAGCTTCAATCTGTGTGGTCCCTGGTGATCTGGCTCATCATTTCCAGTTGAGATATGCTTCTGTTTCTTTGGCTTCCTACTTTTACTTCTCAACTGTACATTATTAACCAACTCAAAATCTGTCATATGTTTGATTTTTATCATCTCATTTTCAGGATCCTTGTATTCATCCTCCATAAGTTTTTCTTGCTCCTTAATACCAACTGCAACAGTGATTTCTGGTTCTATGTCTGTTTCAATATCGGACACCTCATCAGCGGTATCTATATCTATCTTTTCTTTATCTCTTGCACTCTCAATTCTGTTGCGACATGTACCCACAACAACTTCTTCATTCAATTCCTTAAGCATCTTTTTTACAGATTTTGATGATTCCTTATTATCAGTCTTTAGTTCTGTCTCTAATATCTCTCTACCAGAATCTTTTTTGTTGTCTTTGTTTCCTCCTACAACTGTTTTTACAGTCTCTGATACTTCAATCATAATGGGTTCATCTTCTTTTGCTGGTTTGTTATGCATCCCCAACTCTTCCTCTGCAGTTGGAGATTCTACAGTGAGCTTTCTGTTGGAATGAATTTCTGCATTCTCAGCATGTCCCTTAAAAGCAATCATGTTCTCCTCATCTGAATCTTCTTTATCTATCAGAATCTTTACCTGCTTATTTGACAAATCAAAATCCTTACTAGGCTCATTTTCTAATAAAAATTCAGTCTGGTCAACTGACACTGTCTTCTTCTCTTTCTTTGACTTGGCCTTCAATCTCCTCTTTTCTGAATCTGTATCAGAACTATATTTGCATGTGAAATCATGCAAAGGAGGAGGGCATTTCCATTTTGTCAGCTCTGTATCAACCTTTGACCTTCCTTTATGGCTCCTGATAGATGGTAGTTCTTTTTCATGAATAATTTTTGAATAGTTAGAATTTTCAAAAATATGGTGTTGTTTTGCATCAATTTTAGTACAAATCTTTCTATCTTTGGTGCAATCAGATGAGCTATAGGATTGCTGTTCAAGAAGAGATTTAGCAGGCTCTTGTCTTTCTACAATTTCATCAGCCATGATCAGAAACAATGAGCCTGAACTGTCTCTAAAATCATCCATACCTTGTATAGAAATGGATTCTTGCCTGCTCGAGTGAGCTGAAGCTCTGAGACTGCGAGATCTGTTCAGTAATTTGGGTCGTACTGGGGAATGAAGTTTCCCAGCTTTTAACATGTCCACTGGACACACAATATTTACTGGTGAAAAACTCCTGTAGCTTTTATTTTCTTCTATTGGCCCATGGACATATTTAGCTTTTGATCCCACCAAGTCAAGAGGAAGACTATATTCAAAATCTGCTTTTGCAGAACTTACTAGAGAATGATGTCTATGTTTTTGATTTTCCAGAGATCTAGATAAACTTGGGATAGCAGTTTTAAGATCACTAGTTTGAAATCGTTTCACTGTAACTATCTCAGCCTCTGAATCCCACTCTAGGACAGCCATGGACATTCTGTACTGAGTGTTTCTTACACTGATACCTTCTTCAGATACGGAAGTGGTTTTATGAGATACATCCAATTTTAGATTTAGTGTTTCATTACTCCCAGCATCCATCTGTGGCTCATCCTGTTTTGACCTCTGACCTCTAACTAACCCTACAATTTTAAAAATACCAAAGATTAATATAATGCATTGCTTGGACACATGCTTGACAATGGCCGTGGTATTCCATTATAGAACTGGTAACTATTTAAGTACCAATGTACACAATATATCATACATGGGGAAATTCCAATGCTGTTAATATTTTTTTCAAACTTTTGATTTGGAAAAATTATGCATGTTTAAATTTTGCAATTTTGTCACTTGATGCACAAATTTGTTTTACTACTTAGTTTTCAGCAAGGTCAAATTTGGAAAGTTTTTAAAACTCTGTAGGCCTTGCCTTTATTATCCACAATTAATCAGTAACAAAGCTATTTAAAAAGCAGTGTTTTAAAAACTAAGAAATAATTATACCCTCTTGATAACTGTTATATTACTGTATGAATACAAACGATTTCATTTGTGAAAATCAGGCTCTGTGGTAGCCAAAATCAAGTAAGTAGAACTCCACATAATAGAGTAACTCTGAATCTACTGTAAAATAGCTGTCATTTAAGCGCTACAGTATTCACTAACCCTCTTGTTTGTTTGTAAACCATTCACAACCAATTTTAAAACTAAAAAGGGTCTCTAACAGTAATTTGTTCATGTTTCAAACCAAACAGGTTTTTTACCAACTTGGATGCTATATTTGTATGGATGAGTTTGTTATTTTTCAAGAGGAGACATTTTGCTCACCATATTGAATAAATTCAGAATAATTCTATAAATTTCTATAACTTTAGCCCCTATATCCTTTGAACCCATGTATGTAAGAGCTACAGTGCTTGCCCTTTCTATTTTGTTTAGGGATCTTTTTTAGAAATATCATAGCTGGACATTCATTGCTACATCTGAACCAAGTTTATTACTTAATCAATTACAGTTAAAGAACCAGTCTGCTTCACACCAAAAATGGCAGTTAACAGCCAAGAAAAACCTCAGGAAGATTGGCATGCTATTTGGCAACATTAAATCAAGTATATAGAAATTATAACTTTAGGAATAGAATGGTTACCTATGTAGCTGTAGTATGTTGTTTTTTAAAGTATAAATTTACAAATGATATTATCAGAGAAAAATGCTGGTATTGGCTAACCTCAAAATGAAATTAACTTTTCAACATGCTTTAATCTATACAAAACTTTGTGACTAATTCTTTGCATATAATCAACTGTCTGTTGAACCATAATTATATAATATTCATAATACATAACTGATATCATGACTGACAATTTTTATTTAAGTAATATTAAAGATAAAGAGATGACTTTCAACTTCAAAAAAATAGGTAGAATTTTGACATTTGGTTTGGCTTGTTTCCAAAAAAGGATGTCTAATTAAAAAAGAACAATTTAATGTTTGACTTAGAAAAATAATGCCACAGGACTTAAACTTAAAATATACTATCACAAATTACAAAATGTGATTATTTAAAGTGAAGCAAAGTTGTTTTAAAAAAAAAACAATAAGAAAAGCAAAATTAAATAATGTATGTGTGTAATATTGAAGAATAATTAGAAAAACATGATACAAAAATCTTTGTTCAGTTTTTGAAAACATCAGAAAATGATGAATAAAAAAATTAATATAAAAGTAAGCAAATGCTTGGTAATAGTTTTAAAAAAATAATAAAATAATAAATAATAAAGAAAGACAATTACCTGTAAATGTGTGAAGTCTGTGTCAAGGGTACAGTTAAGGCTGTGAAGGTCGTGACAGGAATGATCACACCACAGGTGAATGCTAAACACTTGGAAACAACAATTAGTGACACATAGCCAAAGGAATGTTTATAATTACTCTCATTTTTATATATACTACTTTTCTACTTAATCAATTACTTTGATAAGAGATTAATCAATAAGGTACATTGGCTTTCTTTTTTAAGAAAAAGTTGGATCAATTACTGGATATTCACTTGTACGTGTTCATCAGTATATTTTTTTAATTAAGCAGTGATATTTAATTAATGAAATGTATCACTGTTCTTCAACAATGCCATATATTTTTAACCTTTTTAGTGCAAATACTGTGTGAGTTCTGAGATACAGGAAGAAAATTACTCAAAGTTGAATAAAACAAATGAAAATTTATATCTTCAAAATCCAGCTATATGTAAATTTCTTATGGTAAAATCATATATATATATATATATATATATATATATATATATATATATATATATATATATATATATATATATATATATATATATATATATATATATATATATAACCATTGTTAGAGAATTTAATTTTGTGGATTTACAGTTTCCATTGTTTTCATACAAAAACCACTCATTATTGTTCTTTAATTCATGGATTGTGAAAACCACAACATCCATGAAAACTGGTATTCAACAAAAGAATTTTGAATCCAGAGCATACAACTTTCTAAAAATACAAAAAGTTTTTATTATTACTATATTGCATTACATAATAATAATTAGAATCCATATTTATTTACTTATGTATTTCAATGCAGCAAATAACATCATAAGAATCTGAAAGTTTTCCTGACTGTATGTAGTCTTTACAGAGATCTTTCAATACATTATGGAGATGTAGTTTTTACAGAGATCCTACAATACATTATTGAGATTCTCAAAACCTACCATAATTCTCCAAAAACCTGGAAGGACATACTAACTTACAAAAAGACTTTCACTTTTGTTACAAATAAATACAAAAGTATGGACATAATACTAAATTGCTACCATACAAAAAAAAAAATCTTAAATTTAAAATTTGCATGCATTTTTAAAAATGGAAACAGGTAAACAATAGTATTTATATTAATATGGGAGAGAAAAAACAAGCTAGCTAGAAGATAAATAACTATATTACATGGATATATTTTATATTTACATAAGGTGTAGAAAAATATTATATTAAGATGTAAAAAGAATTTCCCAAATATGGGTAACTGCTATTCATGGAGAGTGATCAAATTCTGTAATTTTTGTTCCTGCATAAATAATTTGTTAATTTTACTCTCATGATGAAAATGCATGCACTTGTTCAGAAAGATTTTGTAACAATTTTAAACAATTAAATACAATTGTAATAATTAAGCTTTTCTATCGATAATGAGACTTCTTTATAATGCTGGTTTGGGGAAGTACTACAATATTGCTTTGTCCAGACAGTGTGTGGTTTGGGGGGAAATAACTGCAGCATGGTTGGCCTGGGCAGTCCCTGGTTTCAAAAAAATATTACAACCTGAACATGTATTATAATTTATTAATTTTAGGTTAGAGTTTCAGGGAAACCTTCAATTTATATGATGATGACTTGTGAAATGAAGTATTTAATTTTCTTAAAAAAATTATAATTTTTTGATAATGAGGGATCCAAATAATCCTGAATCACTCAAAAAAATAAATAAATGTAGACTTTAATGCACGTCTACTTGAATATATCCCACACCCCCACCCCAACCCCCACCCCACAAACCAGAGTCATTACATAGATATTTATTTTTGATAATGACTACCACTAATTACACACAAAATAACAGCTTAATGAGTATTTATAAATTTGTATGGATTAAAGGTCACAGATTTCTCTTATCAGCAAATGAGTGTCATTGAGTAAATTCTTGTAGTTTGACACAATTTCTAAAAGACATTACATTAGAATTCTACACAAAATGTCTACAGGACCGATTTCTAATTTGGCATAAAGAAAGGAAACATTCAAAATGTCTTATATACTTTTTGTAGATTTCATCATTGCATTTCACTGGACTTTATTGACATTATTCATGTTCTTAAGAATTTTTCATAATTTACTGATGAAAGACATAAGTCATAACCATGTTATTTTATTTCCAATGTCTCTTCAGGTTGACAGCGCTATGGGAAGAGGTTTAAAAAAAAAATGATGACATAATTTCAAGCTGTGCAATAAAGGTTAAAGTTTAAAACAAGCAAGCTACCTTTAATATGAACTTGAAATGCAGATCTTGCCACTCTTAGTAGATAACCCACAATTACATTAATCAAACTTTTTTATAATATTGGTTCATGTTTTATTTTATTATTTTACCTGGAATTTATTCCAGTTAAATAATTTTGCTTCTATCAGGTTATTTGTAATCATACATGATACATTCTTTATTGTTATATTTTGCATCATAAAGTATGATGATATAGACTATTTCACTGGTGTTATAAACACAGCACATTACACCCTCACTATAATGAAAACCATTATAAAAGTTCTCATTATAAGATGGATATGGTCAGGTATCCCATTTCATTTAATGGTAGTTATATATATATATATATATATATATATATATATATATATATATATATATATATATATATATATATATATATATATATATATATATATATATATATATATATATATATATAGTGCATCATTATAAAGAGTTTCATTATAAAGCAGTATACTTTATAGCTTCCATAGTGAGTGCTATAATGAGTATGTGATATAGTTGATAAGTTATCAAATTAAGATGTTACTTCAAAATTATAATGTAGTTGTCATGTACATGATCTGCCAAGTGCATGCAAATTCATTCCAAGCTTCTACAGCCCAAAAAAATAGTCAATTTAAAAAGCATTATTTTCTTGAAAAAATATTCTACAGAATATACTGATAATATTCAAAAGTTATTAAATCAACAAATCAGTGAGACCAAAAACAATTAATTAAATTTATATATTTAAATTTTTTGGTCAAAAATATAAAATTTGTGTTGTGCAGTACAAAGTAAATGTTAAACATTAAATTATGCAAAATGACATATTAAAAGGTACATAAACTATATAAATTAATTATTTCACAATCAGACATCATATCAACTAATTAGGTCACTGTGAGATCAGAAAATTGTCTGCCAAATATATCTGTACTGGAAATCAGTTGAATGAATCAGGTGAAAATGCACTACTCATGTCTTCATGTGTTGATAAATTTAAATTGGAAATATTTAGTCCATTAAAGGAAACAACAAAAGCATTGGCATGCAATGTGGATAAATATAGGAATTAACAATTTTTGTTCTTATAGATAAAAATAACTACATAATAAAGAGGTAAGTCCTGCATAATCTGTGATTCTCTGGAAATGAAAAGTGTTTACTTGATATTTAGATAAATGATGCCCATTTAACATCAGACTTAATCAAACTTATATAAATCTATATCCAGTGTAAAATGATTTTTTTAAATAAAAAATTGAAATTCACTTAATTCAGTATTATCAAATAAAGAAGTTCTAAATTCATGTTCATATATCTGCTTCAATGTTTTTATTAAAGGAGGAGACGCTACACAGTGTAGGTTGCCAATGCAATTTATCTATCTCAGAAGCATATACGACAATAAGGTTGGCACTAACTTGGCTGGTTAATATGCATATATACCAAGACAGCTACACCCACTACCACCACCCACCCCTCATCCTTGAATGTCACTCTTTTTCTTTTTCATGGTAGTCAAAACACATTATCCACTGCTCTACCAGTTCCTTGAAAGTTAAATGATCCCCAAATTTAACAGGATGAGATGCCAAAGGGTAGGTTGAAATTCGATTTAAACATGGTTTGTCTGTCTCACAGTCAGGTTACTAAAAGGTTGACACAGACAAGTTAATAAGTGACTGCACAAGTCAGTCATCTGATTTATATTAAATAAAAATATTGCAGTCACCACTGAAACCATAAAATGGTTATATTTGGACACTGCACTGCAAATACTTAATCCAAAAAAAGAATAACCTTTCCCCATCAAAGATTTTCTTACATAGTAAATTTTTAAACAATAAAATCAATCAACATTAAAGGTATTTGAGTTAAAATGTAAATTCTTAGAAATGACAAAAAGATTGCAGAACTCAGGACATAATTCCAAGATGCCTTTCCTCTGAATTACTTACTATGTATCATTTACTGTACCATCATATAGTAAAAAGGCCAAGATTTTGAATGTTTTATGCTGAGTGCCTGTATTTTTACCCCTTACACACTTTGGATTCATGGGTATCAATTTTTCTGTTATGGGGAAAAATACAATTTTCATTGCTATTTAAATTCATGCTTTGAAGAAAGATTTCTTTCTTTACAAGGATACTTGTTAGCTAGAATTTAAATTTGCATCTGTAAAGAAAAAAAATACCACAAAATTACATACTCACATTTATCTCCAGATCTGCATTATGCTATAACAGATTTGGGACTGTTAAGTTTTCAGTTGGATCGACTTACAAGCTTATACACATGGTACCCCATGAAAAAAAATTGGTACCCCATGAAATTTGTGCCACATGCAAAAAGTGCATTCACAGCTACTATATACTCCAGTCATAAAATATCTTTCCCTACTGAGTCAATTGTTTATGTCATTTGTGTGATCAGTGAAAATAACCCAAATGATTTACCATCAGATGTCATTACACTCTCTTTTCAATCCCTGAACCATAGAAATTGCAGGACTAACTTACATGCACTGAATTTATTTTATAACTTCTCAAAGTGTTAACATTTAGTATACAGTAGACATTCACAAATAAGACAACAAAAAACTTAACCACCATGCTTGGTGCTATCACCATTTGAATTTGTTTCTTTGCTGGCATCGCTTTCAAACTCATCTGTGTACCCAGCCAATCCATCTGTCAATAGCAACTGGTTGTTAATTAACTACTTCCTACATGACCATTTCATAAGACATAAACATCTAACAAAAAATGTTAATTAACTACTCCCTACATGACCGTTTCATAAGACATAAACATCTAACAAAAAATACACAATTCTATGGATGGCAAGCTCTGACTCTGAAACTGTGATGACATTAATATTTTGGTTGGAGACTTGAGAATATATTAGTTTCAAAACCTATAAAACTATAAACTTTAATGTCATCACTTCATCGGTTAAGTTTCTGTTTACATTATGCTATATATACTTAGCAACATTATAGACCACATATCTTAATTCAATTTTTGTTTTGAAAAATACAGAAGCTAAAAGAAGGAATAAAAAGGTAAACTATTAATAAGAGTTCAAAATGATGGCTTCCACTTATGACATAATTTCATGGTAAATTGGCCTTATGCTTGTATTATTAAACAGATACATCATTATTCTTCCATCACAAACTGACAGATTTGGCTTCTAACTCAATCTGTGGTTGTTGAGAAAGTTTCAAATTAAAATTTTCAAACTCAGGTTGAAAGAGGATTGAAATTTTAATAAAGAACTTTAAGTTTTTCTGCATCAATGCTTGTATCAGTTGATATCTATAATCAAACTTCCTTACTCTGAGTGTCAGTCAACGTCACTATGATATGTGCTTCCATTCATTGCTGTCCTGGTTTTCAAATGCTGGCGCTATATGGGAATATGGTTTGCTTTAACATCTAACTTGTTCTATTATTTACAACATAGGACACTGGAGTTATTGGAATGAATAAATTATAAGCTTGAGGTTATTTTTAAAAAATTGGTAAACTTCATTGAGATTTCAATAGAACTTGTAACATAAATAGGTAGACTTATTTAAAATAATATGAACTTAGCATTCTTAATAAACATGTCAATCTGAACCAAATCAATTCTCACTCGGTAAAATGCTGAGTTGTAAATTTTGGACCTAGTTGGAATACTATATACAGTTAAACCAGTATTACAAACAAACCTGAAGTATGTGAATGCAATAGCATCCAAAGAAAGGCCATTGTTTATTAAATGTGATCTTTCAATCTGGCTTAACTGTTTACAAAACTTGGAAAACTCTCAAAACAATGCAAATATGGATGATAATTATACAGTTAATTAAGATCAATTTTGTACAGTAAAATGTAAACTAACTTGCAAAACAATGAAGGTGATAAAACACTAGTACTAATTGAATAAATAAAGTGCATAAATGGGCATGCAATCCATAAATATTTCTGAAGATAAATTTGGATAAGTAAATGCAAAAAATGCTGCCTTTGCGCTAATAGTAGTTTAAAGGTGGTTATAGCTTGGGCTGTTGTCTTTGCACTTACAGTAATTTAATAGTGATTATAGCACAGGCTTCGGCATAGCAACAAAAGATAACAAAAATCAGTTACTCAGTGATCCAGTGTATTGCAATGAAAATACTTAATTACTAGCAGATGAACTGCTAGTTTCACTGCTAGAGGAACTTCGCCTAGAACGTTGTGAAGGATCAGAGTCTGGAATGGGACATCATAGACATAAAGAAATAAAAAAAATCTCCAGACCTTTTCAATCAAAATATACAAAAATACACAAACTTGTGTCTACTAGTCATCCAAAAAGTTTTGGGTGAAAAATCCGTATAGAAAATACAGTAAAACTTCCCTTAACTCATTAACCTCTAGAGATTTTTATCGCTTTCACCTGAATTTGGGGGCAATTTCTGAATACATCCTAGTACATCCACTTCCAAGAGATTCCTGATGACCCTAAGGATTACCCATTATCCCCTGTGCCAGTGCTACCAACCGATTACTACAGTATGTGGGAAATGTACAAATTCAGTTAAAACGATGGCAGCATCTGCCATCCTTAGGCTGTGACACAAATCTGTTTCATAAAGGGTCTTCAGAAGACATTTATAAATCATATAATCAGACTGAGGTTAAGTAGGTCATGTTTGTGGCCAATTTAGGGTCACAGCCAAAAAGAAGTTGGGAGCTATGACATTATGGGAAATAAATCACTTGTGTGGATGATTTCATTGACTAACCAACTGAGTGAAATATATTTTAGTAGTTACAGGTCTGACATATTGGCTTGACAATTAAGACTGGGTACCAACAAACTTCTATAAAACATCCCAACATTTTAGTTCAAACAGTATCTTATTTAGGGAAGTGTCAGTGTATAATTATTAGAGAAATGTGGTAGCATAAAATCATCAAGTAATTTTTAAGATAACCGAATGATTTAAATCTTGTCCAAGAAAGCTTTAAATGGTAAAAGCTTAAAATGCAGTACTTGACCTAATTCAAATTAAGAACATATCACTCAAACCCCTAAAACATCTGAAGACTTTGTTTTATCTACTGTAACAGTGAACAAAATTTCAATAATAACAAAAATACAATATTCAATAAAAACATAAAAAGTCTAGCAAAAACAGGATACAATAAACTAACAACAATGTTGGTATATAACTTTGTTTCATGGTTAAATAAAACAACAAGAACTTTTTTCTCTCATATGACTTATAGATTCAAGTTTTCATTTGCAGGGTAGGAGAGGGGTAAAACCTACAGCAATTCAATATATCCTTTCCATAATTTCATGCATGAGTCATCAGTCATCCATTCTAGGAGGATACCGAGAATGAGGCTAAAGGTGTAAAGCCTGATGGTGGTGGAACACAAAGAACATGGCAAAACATTATAGTTTGCTGATATATATTTGAGTGTATTAAGCTTGAAGTATCAGCCATTTAGTTCATTCTTTTCTTTAATATATATATATATATATATATATAATATTGTTTTAATATATAATTTATTGCAATTCCTATGACTACAGTATACTTTGTATAAAAGACAATTAAATAGAAAAGGTCTACACCCTGGTCAATACAAAGAATGTTTTCTTGAGGCAATCACTTCTCTGTTCAAAATAATTTTATTTTTTATTTTCTTATTCCATCTTTAAAATTGATGGCAAGCTGCAATTTCACATAGCAAATGCCATTCATTTTTCTTGAACCATTTAATGTATATACATTTTGGAAATAAAATTAACAGTTATTATCTAATGTAGTTATCAATCCTGAAAGTCAATTACAGGTAATTTAATCATGAACAATCCAGCTGTCTTTACACCTTTGTTTGATAATGCATGACACACTTGCTCAAAATGTTGGCCTTAAAGATCATTAACAAAATATTTCACAATTTGAACATATTTATTCTGAAAGCATCTTATTATTTTACATTTAATTCAATAATAAGCTTTTACCACAAACTATGATACTTCAGATCTAACAAAAGAGCTTTTCAACTATAACAGTCCACCATATTGATTGTCTTTGTATGCCTTACACCCCAAGCCTCCCTTTCAATCAGTGAGACAGTGTGATAACTTATATTAGTGTATGTGTGTTAGAGAGAGAGAGAGAGAGAGAGAGAGAGAGAGAGAGAGAGAGAGAGAGAGAGAGAGAGAGAGAGAGAGAAAGAACAACATGTATTAACTGTGATTATCAGCCATGAAAAGGTCATCTAAAATAGGGAAGAAAAAACCTGCAACCATGGTTACAGTTTATCTGCTAAAGTAAAACAATGAGATAGATTACTAAAACAAGTATCAATATCATTCCTATAACAGATGCCCTCCAAAAGAACTGATGGTCAATTTTTCTTCTGTCCTTGATTACTTTAAGTACTAATTCTATACTAAAACCAACTCTGATATTTCTTGTAAAATCCAACATACATAATCTGGTGAAAAAATTATTTTCTGACAGAACAAAATTATCTGTCATGGCTTTGACCTTGAACCTAACATCATGGGTACAAAATTGTTGTACATAATTAACTCTAACAATGTCAAATTATTCCCACATGCAAAGTCTGATTAAATCAAATTATTTTAATTTTGGAAGTTATTCTTCAAATATATCCAAAATGAAAATTGTGTCCATTCTGCCCCTCTTGGAAAAAAATCCCAAACCAAAGCATTAAAGCAAGGTATGCACCCATATTACCAACAACGTATGACAACCATGTTTGCATTATCATGCTAGTCCATCAGTAAAAATCCTTTGACCTTAAAATCAATGTCAGAGTGCTAAGAGTCAAATTTTTGTTGGAAAGCAACTAAAAACTGTATTCAAAATCTGGTCAAAATTTTGAATATTTTCAAATCACAGTATTCCTAAACTCAATGATGAATAAAAATGCAATCATTGACATTTGCCATGACCTAAAAGTCTGGTTTACAAACTCCTGTAAAAAAATAAGTGCTGATATGATGGAGATCATATCTGTAACATTTTCCTTCTAAACTATTTGCAAACTACAAAGAATCATTTTAGTGAAGATCTTATTTTAATGCTAGAGTAGCAATAACAGGACTTTCAAGATGGTGCCATGCTGTAGGTTAAAGATAAACACCATTTTCACAGACAACACATGGCTATAGTGATTTGTGAAAACCCTATACATAGGATCAATATGACCATCCATTCATGAAAACTGGAGATATAAAGATTTTCTTGGTAGTCATCAAGGTCGACATTTTGATCAGCATCATCATTTAAATGTATAAACAACTACATATTACATGAAAGAAAAGGTCATCCAATGAAGACGTAGCTGTAATGACTATCACTTTATGGCCAACTGTGTATAATGAAAAATGTCTTAGTGTTAATCTCATGCCAATATGACCATGCCATCAATAGAAGTAGCAACAAGAACATTTCATGATGGCCACATTGAATCTACTACTAAAATCAATATTGATACAATCAAGAGAAATAGCAATAACTATAATTACAAAACAACCATCGTAGCAATAATGATAATTACAAGACAACCATCATAGCAATAACTATAATTACAAGACAACCATAATAGCAGCCACACTGGAGGTCAGATCAGCACTGTTTCTATTAAAGATCAACTAAAAATGATAAGAGTTTTTTGCAAAAAACCTAATTTTCAAGATGGCCACCATGGCAGCCATAATGGAGGTCAGAAAAGAACCCATTTTATTTTCAACCAACAGACATGTCAATATGAGCATCTGTTCAGATGGATCAACATTTAAAAAAGTCTTCCAGTTTGCTACCATGCAGGTCATATTAAATGTGAGATTAGCACCAATGTAATTTAGGAGCAACTAGACATAATGGAAAGTCTTTTAAGTGGAAATCTCAAACTGATATGGCCATCTGATCTGGAGGATTAGCAATAACAAATATTTCAAGACATCTGCAATAGTGTCATCATTTGCATAGGGACACCATTTTCATCAGATTTTGGCATAAGTGTGTGTGTGTGTGTGTGTGTGTGTGTGTGTGTGTGTGTGTTTGTGAGAGCTTCACAACAATGCTCCCAATAGTTTCTGAGAAGTACTAAGGGCCAAACAGCAGTAACTTTAAAAAACTTGAACTAATTCCAAGACAGAAGCAACATTAATAAACATTTACTAATTTCCTGATAGCATTAACACCAATATACCTGTACTAATGGCCAGACAGCAAAATCAGTAATAAACTTGTACTAATGGCCAGACAACAGTAACAGTAATAAACTTGTACTATTTGCCTGACAGCAGGCCATCACATAAGCTCTCTTGGTCTTAGACCAGTATTGATCAAAATAAAAAGAATAGGATTTAATCTTTAAAGAAAACTCACCTTCCTCTTCTTTTTCAAAATCTGAATCATACTCTTCCTCTGCTGTAACACAAAAATTATTATTATTATTATTATTATTATTATTATTATTATTATTATTATTATTATTATTATTATTATTATTATTATTATTAATATTAGTAGTAGTAGTAGTAGTAGTACTATTATTAATATCATTTTTATTATTAGTAGTAGTAGTAGTAGTAGTAATATTATTATTAGTAGTAGTAGTAGTAGTAGTAGTAGTAGTAGTAGTAGTAGTAGTAGTAATATTAGTAGTAGTAGTAGTAGTAGTAGTATAATTAGTAGTAGTAGTAGTAGTATTAATATTATTATTATTATTATTAATATTAGTAGTAGTAGTAGTAGTATTAATATTAGTAGTAGTAGTAGTAGTAGTAGTAGTAGTAGTAGTATTAATATTAGTAGTAGTAGTAGTAGTAGTAGTAGTAGTAGTAGTAGTAGTAGTAGTAGTAGTAGTAGTAGTAGTAGTAGTAGTAGTATTGCTGTTGGTTAACATTCTTACTGTTGGGTATTATAGGTGGTAGTTAATCTTTAAATGATCATCAACATTTGGTTCAACATCAACACCACATTTATTATTAGTATTACATGCATTATAATTATTGTAAGTAGTAGTAGTTTAGGAAGCATCATTTTCCTCTGATAAGGGTCTGTACACATGATAATCATGCTTATTTGTAAGCATGTTAGAACTCAATATACTTTACAACAACTTTGTTCGAAATTATTATTATTATTACAATAAATATGTTCTGGTATTATGTCATATTCAAAAAGTACTGATATACCAACAGTAGTCAAAATGCAACTAAATGTTCATATTTCTTATTATCTGCCTTTATACATTTACTAACTTAGCATAATTTTTAAATTATAACTCAAAAAAAAATAAAGTTTTGACTTTATTTGAAGTTAGATGTACCTTAGTTTTCAAACAAAATGAAAAAAAAAGTTAAATTCAAATGGTGCCTGCATTGACTGCTGCATTAATAAACCTTTTTCTTTCGCAATAACAAATCCCATTGGCGATGGCTGCTATTTATACTTGCTAGTAAGTTGAGTAAAAAAAACTGCAATCAGTATAGACCCTGACCTGCCTTCACATTATGTGCCAACATATCATAGACTATGTTGTTTATTCTACTGATTGGTCTTAAGAAACTGCATAGATACAGGCCTACAGGCACATAATGTGACAGCACATGTGGTTCAATGCAGTTTGCAGTTGGCTCCAATTTAAACATGCTGTAGAAATACTATCCTGTACTGAGCATCTTTTTGCTTGCTAAAACGGCTTTGCATGCAACAGAAAACAGGAAATCATGGATGACTGATCATAAATAAAATAAATACACATAATAGTAAGACAATGAATGGATGCACTTCTGATATGGAAAATAAAAAGCATTACAAGCATCAAGTTAGGAGGCTGAGACCTAGAAAACAAAGTAAACAGAAAGTGTCTCATGCATTATAAAATATAAAATAAAAATACCATATACAATTGTTTCTAAGTCCAGCAGAAATAAAAACATATAGCCTGATTTAACAGTGCATAAAGCACCTGCAGATCATGGTCTATGTTGTTTCTTCCACTGATTAGTCCTAACAAACTGCACAGATCTTTATCTGCCATCACATTATGCTATGGCAGATTTGGATCTGTTCAGTTTGCAGTTGAATTCTACTTTTATGTGTGTATAAATGGTAAGGATGAAACAAATGACTAAAGTGCTGATTGTTTCTCTACAACAAAGATATATGCAATTCATTCAGTGAGTGACAGGAAGCTTCTCAGGCTTTCATGACAAAACTGTGGCTGCAACAATGAGGAAATAAAATGTGAAAGATAAAATCACCATCATTTTTATCAAATTCATCAGCCTTGGTCTCAGATTGAGAAGCATGTCTTGAATAGTCTTCTATCTCAATAGTTTCCTCCTGTTTGGGAGGTTCTGCATCAGAGTTATCTCCCTTCACTTCTAACTCATCCTCAACTGGAATAACCACATTTTCTTCCTCCTCAACTTTTTCTTCTTCCTTTTCCTCTCTTTCCATTTCTTCTTCATATTCTTCCACTGTAAGGTTTATGATACAGTAACACCTGTCTTGAATGCTATGAGACCATCTATCTTCTGACAGACCAGATGCTCAATATCATATTTATTAATTATATACCATTATGAACTGTCATGAGAGATGAGATTCTCAATGTAATGATTTACTGATAATATACCATGTGTGTCATTAATACTTTGGTAGAAGAGGTGGTTATTCACGACAGGTTATATTGTATAAAAATTATCAGAAAATGGTATCTTCCCAATTAACATGATTAATATTTCCTTGCCCATCCATCTATATGGTATACTTGCTTGTTCATCTATATGGAATACTTTATATACTTGCCAATCCATCTATGGAATACTGTATATACTTGCCAATCCATCTATATGGAATACTGTATATTCTTGCCAATCCTTCTATATGGAATACTGTATACACTTGCTTGTCCATCTATATGGAATACTGTATATACTTGCCAATCCATCTATGGAATACTGTATATACTTGCCAATCCATCTATATGGAATACTGTATATACTTGCCAATCCATCTATATGGAATACTGTATATACTTGCCAATCTATCTAGTAAATAGAATACTGTATATATTTACCTATCCATGGAATACTACACATACTTGCCCATCCATCTATACAGAATGCTGTATATACTTCTCATCCATCTGTATGGAATATTGTATATATTTGCCCATCAATCTATGGAATACTGTACATACTGGTCCATCCCTCCATATGCAATACTGCACACTGTATATCCTTGCCCATCCATTTATATGGAATACTGTATATAATGACCCATCTATCTACAGAGAATACTGTATATACTTACCAATCCATCTATATGGAATACTGTATCTACTTACCCATCCATCTATATGGAATACTGAATTTACTTATCCATCCATCTATCTATGGAATATTGTATATACTTACCCATCCATCTATATGGAATACTGAATATATCCACCCATACATCAGATCTAAAATGAAAACTGCTTAGATCCAGATTTGTCATTCCAAAGTTAGCTGACACATCTAAATCTGTGCAGTTTTCTAAGATTTAATGAGTCAAGCAAACATAACAGACCCTGATCTGTAATTCCATTATGTGCCAGCAGATCAGGGTCTATGATGTCTGCAGTTGATCCAACTTACAGAAGACTATATAATGAATATATCTGTGTTGCTTGCAATAATTTCTGAGACTCTATCATGTCTAAACATATACTTCAGCACAGAGTCAAAACTTGGTTACCAGGTACTCTGTCAATACGGATGCATCTTTTTAAAAATCCTACAGTCTATATAGTTCTAGTTCCATACATAAAGCTTTCTTAAAAATTTAAGAATTTTACAATGAGGCTGTGTCTTCCCTACTCTAAAATGTATAATCTAAAATCTTAGCAAAGTCACTATATCAAGAAAGTAGGTCATTGTGATTTTCTTTTTGTCTATGTTTAATGGTACCTTCCAAGATGAATAATACTCATAAAGTTTCATGAATGTACATAGAACAATGTCAAGGAAATTGAAATCAGTACAAAAACTTAATCACTTAAACATGAAAACCAGGCTAATGTGACCTCATTTTATCTGTGATGAATAATAATGATAAATATCCCAATCAAGTTTTCAATTTAATTAATGTCTAGATCTACCTATAATAAGTAGATCCAAATGGCACCAAGAAAGGATTAGGGAATTCCCTGTCCATCTATTTTTAGCAAATAATCAGATAAATCATTGCTATTCATGTTAAACAGGGTTATCAAAACATATGTCATGTTTCAAAAGAAGTATACCACATTCATAAATGTGAAAATTCTACACTGATGGATTAATTAAAATGTTGGCAGAACATGACCTCATATTTTTTAGATCATAAGCTGAGTTTGATTCATCAAATTTCACAACTGTCCATGTGCACTCAGATAAAGCATTGCAATTTATGTTAGGGAGAGTTTCTGTAATAAATGGGAAGATGTGCATTGATTGGTGAATTAAAAGGTCAGCATTAAATGGTCAATTGAATGGTAAGCATTTATTGGTAAATTTAATGGTCAGCATTGATTGGTGAATTAAAAGGCCAGCATTGATTGGTGAATTGAATGGTCAGCAGAACATGAACTCAAATCCGTGTCTGCAGATCCTCATGAGAAATCTCAGTTTTAATCTGACTGATTAAGTTTGACTAAATACAACAGTTGCAAAGAAACCTGAGTAAATGTTGGAATGTAACATTGATTCCTACACCACCAAAAACATCAATGACAACATCAATGAAAGATAGTTAATTTCATGTCAAATGAAAACCTATAGATACGGAAGTAGCACAAGAATAAAGCAGCGATGACATAGTTGTAAATCCACAGAGGGGAACATTTTACATTAATGTAGAGTAAAAATAATTTTTAAATATATCCCTGAATAGTGACAGATCAGTTAGAGATGTAACATTTTGTGCTAACTTACTTTCTGCAGAGCATATCAATAAAACATGCACACTGACAAACACAGTCATATGAGAGAAAATAAGACCAGAATTACAGATCATCCAAATAACTGTCACAGATGCTGCAGACGCAAAGATCCTAATAAAATCTAAATGTTTTTTAAAAGTAAAATATCAAGGACAGTCTGCTCAGTTATAAAAAGCTCAAAATATTTTGTTCATCTCTTGTCATAAGAAATATCCATGGAAATAACATTTCATGCTTTGGAAGTAAAGTACTATATTTTGGGGTCACAATTTTCTAGGGTCACACAGGTTAATTTAACACTCAATATAAAAGTATTTGTACTGCATTGGATTAAATACTTGTGAATATTCTCCCCCCCCAAAAAAAAAAAAACTAAATTAAATTCTAAATGATTTTTTTCTTTAATAATACATGTCTTTGAACTTTTATATCACCAAACATTCACCTATTTTAATTACATTATTTCGTGTCACATTCACCTTTTTATACTTAAAAAACAAGTTCATGTCATTGAACATTTGCTCTTTTATACTTACTTTATATTTAATAAGCCATTTCATGTTACTGAACATTTACCTTTCAATATTTATAAAGCCATTTAATGTCACAGAACACTGACCCTTTTCATTTTATTTTTATAAATTGATAAATCTACTTCAGCAGAATTAATTCATTTTCTGGATATTAAACATTAGAAAGACATAAATTGTTGCTGGAAAAAATGAAGTATTTAAAAAAGTTTAAACCTTTTGATTTGATAAACAAAGTATATTATAATGATCATAAATATCAATGGAATACATAAGCACATTCAATAATTATATTACTAAGTATATCAGAATACTTGTTAGTTTCAAATATGAATGTCACACATACACTTGCTTATATTATGAAAGAAGTGCACATCTAGTATTACAATCAATGGAATACACACTAACAGTTTATAATATTATTGCAACAAATGGTATATACAAGAAATAATTGGTACTCCCAATTCAAATATGGTAATGATGAATTGATATGAGAAAGAAAACTATTTTAAGATAATTGTCTTTAGATGCACACCTTCAGTCTACAAAGCTTATTATACTAACATCTAATTAGACTCACCCTTAGCTGAATCATCTTCCTTTGACACTACAACAGGGGTCCTTTGTTTCCTATTGACAGTCACCTCCTGCTCTATTGGTTCTGCTTTCCTTACTGACTTCATTTTCTTCGGCGGGGCTTGTGAGCTCAACTGACACCTGTAATCCAGCAATTTCTCATATAATTATATTTGCAATAATGCTTTCCAACACTATGAATCACTTCAATTCAATGTATTCCTGGATTTAATATGGTAATGCTAATGTAACTGTCATATTAGTACTATCATACCATGGATACTGTCATAATAATAGTACTTTCTTGCTATGGACACTGTCCTAATATTAGTACAGTCATGCCATGGATACTGTCATAATATAGTACTTTCTTGCTATGGAACTTTTGCAATATTAGTACTATCATACCATGGATACCATCATAATGGTAGTACTATCATACCATGGATACTGTCATAATAGTAGCACTATCATACCATGGATACTGTCATAATAATAGTACTTTCTTGCTATGGACACTGTCCTAATATTAGTACAGTCATGCCATGGATACTGTCATAATATAGTACTTTCTTGCTATGGAACTTTTGCAATATTAGTATTATCATGCCATGGATACCATCATAATGGTAGTACTATCATTCCATGGATACCATTATAATAGTAGCACTATCATGCCATGGATACCATCATAATAGTAGCACTATCATGCCATGGATACCATCATAATATTAGTACTATCATGCCATGGATACCATCATAATAGTAGTACTATCATACCATGGATACTGTCATAATAATAGCACTTTCTTGCTATGGACACTGTCCTAATATTAGTACAGTCATGCCATGGATACTGTCAAAACATTTGTACTATTATGCTATGGACACTCATAATATTAGTACAAACATGCCATGGATATTGTCATAATATTAGTACTATAATGATATGGATACTGTTATAATATAAGTACTATAATGTTAAGGATACTGTTATAATATTAGTACTATAATGATATGTATACTGTCATAATATAAGTACTATAATGTCATGGATACTGTCATAATATAAGTACAATAATATGGATAGTATATGGATACTGTTATAATATTAGTACTATAATGTTATGGATACTGTCATAATATAAGTACTATAATGTTATGGATACTGTCATAATATAAGTACTATAATGTTACAGATACTGTCATAATATAAGTACTATAATGTCATGGATACTGTCATAATATAAGTACTATAATGTCATGGATACTGTCATAATATAAGTACTATAATAGGGATAGTATATGTATACTGTCATAATATAAGTACTATAATGTTATGGATACTGTCATAATATAAGTACTATAATGTTATGGATACTGTTATAATATTAGTACCATAATGATATGTAAACTGTCATAATATAAGTACTATAATGTTATGGATACTGTTATAATATTAGTACTATAATGATATGTATACTGTCATAATATAAGTACTATAATGTTATGGATACTGTCATAATATAAGTACTATAATGTCATGTATACTGTCATAATATAAGTACTATAATGTTATGGATACTGTCATAATATAAGTACTATAATAGGGATAGTATATGGATACTGCCATAATATAAGTACTATAATGTTATGGATACTGTTATAATATTAGTACCATAATGATATGTATACTGTCATAATATTAATACTATAATAATATGGAGACTGTCATAATATTAGTGCTTTCACAGAGAATTAGAGCTAGTCTTTTGTTTTTACCTGGAATTTTTCCACTGGGTTCACACCAGTGAATGATAACTATTCATAATTAGTTTTAAAATACAATAATATGTTTTATCACCCTTTACAAAAGAATTTATGCATGGTCTTGTATGTAGGCATTATTATGGTTGATTTCACTGGCATTTATACAGGGCCTTACACAGAGTTTTGTATCTGGACAAATATGACAAGAGCTGATTTGACACCAATTTATGCAGTGCCTTTCATAGGGTCCTGCATTTGGTCATATACAGTAAGGGTTGATTTCAACATATAAGACTTGGCTGATTAATAATAGATGATAAAGCATTGATTGACTGACAAATTAACTGATCAATTTATTTATTTAACAACAAAACTGGCATTCAGGCAGGACCTGAGAGGGAGTCTTTTATATGGTCAGGAAAAATAAAGGCCAGTTTGGGAGGGATTTATGCAGGGCTTTACATAGGGTTTTGAATATGGTCATGTAATAAGGTCTGATATCACATGGATTTATGCAGGGCCTTACATAAGGTCTTGTATATGGTCATGTAATAAGGTTTGATATCACATGGATTTATGCAGGGTCTTACATTGGGCCTTGTATATGGTCATGTAATAAGGTCTGATATCACATAGATTTATGCAGGGCCTTACATAGGGTCTTGTATATGGTCATGTAATAAGGTCTGATATCACATGGATTTATGCAGGGCCTTACATAGGGTCTTGAATATGGTCATGTAATAAGGTCTGATATCACATGGATTTGTGCAGGGCCTTACATAGGGTCTTGTATATGGCTATGTAGTAAGGTCTGATATCACATGGATTTATGTAGGGCCTTACATAGAGTCTTGTATGTAGCCAGGTAATGATTTCACAGGGATTTATGCATGGATCATGGTTATGGTCATGTAGTAAGGGCTAATTTCAATGTAAAACACTTAGCTGAATAATAATGGATGAAAAAGTCATTTTATACAATTCATGTAATTTGAGACTTACAAAACCACTTACATGCACTGTTGTAAAGCAGTAAAAAGTCTGATTATTTTGATTGATATAGTTAACAGATCAGTTGCCTAATTAATTAATCAATTGATATATTGGTCAACTAACTCAGTTCACTGATTAATAAATTCTACTTTAAAAAAACAACAAATTTTGGCATCAGTTAGATATAAATTAGTCACACAAATCATAAAAAGCTGTTGCTAAATTATATGGCCTTTTAAGAATTGTTCAATTATATGTCCCTCTAAGATGTATTTTTTCCAGTTCTTAAAAAAATGTTTTCAAAATAAAACTTCCATTCACAACACATAATTAAATCTGAACTACTTTCGAAAGCTATGACTTACTTGTAACATGGAGTATCTCCAGCCACATCAACAAGGGTGAAGTGGCCCATTTTGCCACCCAGCTTGATGCCTTTAGCATGCTTGTACTCACAACATGTGCTGACTCGACAGTCAGTCCTGCCATCTATATATATGGTCAAGCTGAATGGGTATCCACGGTGACGACGTGACAGAAAGGTGAATATATCTAAAAAATTATTGTCAATATTTGAAACAAACAAATCATCATACTCTATACTTCTAAGAAAATACATTTTAAATTCACACATTATTTGCACAAAAAAATTAAATAAACAGATTTGTCTATGACATCAAATGCACAATGTACAGTAAGTAACAAGATAAAATAAAACAACGACAAATGTACACATCATGCAAAGAAAATTTATATAAATTCAATGTATATTTGTATAAACTTAAATGAATATATTAATGCTGTAACTTTTATATAATATGTTCAGATATAAAACATAAAAAAGTATAATTCTTTTGGATTATATTTCAAAACTTGAGCTATTAGTGATGGCGCATTGCAAAGGGTGTAACTTACCACAAATTGCTGTTTAAGACCTTCAAAAGATAACTCGTGTTGGAAAACAAAGGTTAGGAGATGATGGGCAATTTGGGACCATGGATCCACTAATTGACGATGTGGAGAAATGAAATTCAACTCATTCCAAAAATCATCATTATAAGCAACATCCCATGTCAAGATATGAAAATGACTGAAATGGGAAATAACTCTTTCCAAAATTTAGTACAAGTGACAAAATCAGTAGAAGACATGGTTCAATCAGCGTACATCAGAATATGTTAAATGATTCTTGAGCTATGTTGACTACAATGAATCAAGACAATAAGTTAACTGTCAAGAAGATTATCTCTGTCCTAAAAGGTTTCAATGAGACCAGACCAATAAAAGGCATATCTAGGTCTAAGAAAACATTGTATTACCAAATTCTATCAGAATATGTTGAATTGTTCTTGAGTTATGCTCATTAAAAGCAATATCTCATGTAAAGATATAAAGTAACTGTCAAGTACCATAACTCTGTCAAAACTGATTTACATAAGACAAAACCAAAATAAGATAGGTTTAGGTCTAAAAGACAATTACCAAATTCCATCAAAATATGTTCAACAGTTCTTGAGCTATGCTGACTACAAGCAACTATCTAAGTTTCCATATGAAAATATCAGTTGCTTATTAGGAAACAACACTGTCCACAAGAGTGTAGATGAGAATAAACCAATAAAAAGATGAACTGTTATTGAGTTATGCCAGCTACAAGCAATCCACCATATGAAGAAATGAAATTATTTGTCAGGGTCATAATTTGATACCAAATGAAATTAATGAGAGAAAACCCATAATTGGCACATGTAAGTCTACGAAGCAATGTTCATACAAAACCACAATGATGCATGCTGAATCATTCTCAAGCTATGCAGTAACAAACAATATCAGTGAGAAGCAGTTGTCAAAGGCCATAACTTGATCTAAATTGGAGTTGATGAGACAAAACTGGTAAAAGGCACATGTTGGTATAGAGAGCAAAGTCATACCTGTCAGTTCATTGTGAATGAAAAAAAAAGAATCATTTCTGACCCCTAATATATTTGAATTTTAAGAATATAACAGATCTATGCAACAAAAACAATTATAAAAAAGAGAAACCTTTCTTAGCATTGCAATATACAAATGTAACTCTAGCCTTTTACAAAATAAATTGTCGTGATTATCAAAGCCTCATGGGCAATTTATACAACTGATCATCATTAAAGGCAGTCAGTGATTAACAACCACCATTCCACAGACTACATAAAAGCCTGACAATTGTCAGATCCATCAGCTTTGTATTGCACCACAACAGCAAAAGAATTCCTATTTTCTTCTACATGTGAAGCATAACTTTCACATTCTTGTACTAAAGCCATTACAGAGAAAAATTTGCTGCACATTGAGTGCAATATAGTTGTCAAAGCACTTATTTTCCAGGTGGTATTTTTTCACCAAATTTACAGTTCTGTAGCAATGGTCTTATCCTACCAAAGAGAGGTAACCCAATGTGAGCAGTATGCTTCTTGAACTTCAAAGGTAAAAATTTTTAAAAAAAGATCAGATAACCTTTTCTACATTTTTTTTTTGTTGTAATTCATCCATTGCATTTTCAGAAGCTGGTATTGTCTAGCCTGGCAAAATTAATTTTCCCAATTAAAATAGCTGCTAAGGATAGTGTACTTTAGACAAACTCTGGCTGAGTTTTGGAGCACAAGGGAGCAGTCATGTAACTAGCAGTGTGCTTAGATCATTTACAACTTCCATAAGAACAATATCAAAAAAAATGTCATCCACATTACATCAATGTAGCATAGAGGCATGATAACATTCTCTCCAATGATTTAAATGCAAACAACTTACTATACATACGACACTCTCTCAAAAGTACATAATAACTGGTGAGTTCCCCTTAAAGAGCACACAGGTGTTTTATTTTATGATTTAATTTTGGTTGTATGGCTGAAATATTTAAGCTGCAAGCATCAAAACAGTCCATTTTGAATAATTATTTTATATTTGCCTCCTCAGAATAGTATTTATTAGTGTTAGGGTCTGAAACAAGTACAGCCCTTCCCATAATAAAAAGTGAGCTATTTTAAAAATGTACATTACATAGCAACATTGTCAACATAGCAACCATAGCAACATTGTCAACATTGTCAACATAGCAACCAGTTTTATCCTGAAAGTCATGAAACTAGCCGTAATTATTCCTGTGATGTCAACAATGTCAAAAAAATGTCAGCCACATTACATCAAAGTAGCATAGAGGTATGCCAAAATTAGATCCACTGTGCATGTTTCAAATGCGAACAACTTCAACTTACATAGGTCACTCTCTCAAAAGTATGTAATAACTGTGAGCACACAAGAAAGATATTAATAGACTGAAAATTGCTCTGAAAAGGACAAACAAAACAGAATAACTTACTTCCTGGTTCCAGTCTTTTTCTGAAGACTTGCAAAGTGTTGCCACCACAGTGCTGTTGCTCAATAGACACGTCCTGGGTGGGGTCATTCTGATCTCTAGGAAGAGTTAAATTGGGGCCATGATATTTCATTGTGATCTCACAGAAGGACTGAACTTCTCCCTGATGCATCATGGCTGGCTCATGTCGATGAAGCATCAATGATCCCTGAAATTACAAGAAAGAAGGTAAGGTCTTCTTGATAAACTGGGCGTATCCTGTGTCAGGTTTTAATCTCCTTTTCTCCTGATGGGTCGGAACATAATTATGATCATTTATCTCACAATTATTAAACTGTACACTATCAGCATACATTTTAAGATAATGCCATAAAGATTAAATAGGGATCATATATTGGAATGACTGAAGATAGCAAAGTTTATTATGATCTATTTCAGTACTTTTTTCTCTTCTAAAACCTAGCTGAGTTAAAAAAATTTATTTGAGTAATGGTTAAGTTTTTGCATTTCTACCAATCTGGTTCAATGCAAACTCAAACAATATCATGATCACTGAGTAGCTACAAAGCCATGGTTCTTGACATACCTTAACTTCAAAGGCCACTAAACAACTATCTATGACTTCATAACTGTTTAAGGTCCAATTAAGCTACAACAATATAGTAACAGTTTTCAAAATCAACTTATTACTATGTCTGCTAAAATAAAATGCACTGACCCATTTGATTATATGATTGTTCTTAAAAAATATCATTGATTTCATTATCTCACACAATTAACAATATGCCTTTTTGTATTTATTTTTCTTCAGTCTCAAGTAATGCTAGTACAATTTAATTTAGGTACCTGTGGCATGAATTTATATCAGTTCAATTTACATGTATCTACAAAGGAGACATTTAATCTGAAAAATAAATAAATGATTTAGGCCAATATTTATCTCATGGAACATGTTAAAAAAAATTATGTGCAGAATATATTTCCAGTGTTGTGCCAGGATAAATTAATTTAATTTTAGCAGTCACATGATATTTGTGCTATACATTTTATATTAGGATGCAGAGAAAACTAGAGCTGTTAGTAATGGCCTGATTGCAAATAGTTCCACTTACTGCAATTTGTTTGACATAAACTTCCACTTGTTTTGAAAAATCAAAGTCAGTAGTAGATAAGATTTCAGGGTCCATAAATGTCATGTGAGTGCAGGAGTTAATCTCATCTAAAGTCTCATCATTGCCAAGATGCATAATACATTTGGTTGAAATCCTATTAAATTTAAGCTGTTGAAACCAAACTAAGAAGTACAGGTAATCAGGAGCCATAACTCTTGTAAATTGTAATGATGAAGAATGGAAATCGATCTCATTCAAGCTGAATGACAACTTTCCTTAAAATGCAGTAATTAATGGTAAGATAATCTTACACAAAATAAAGTTAGGAGAAAAAAAAAAACATGATTAAGGGGCTATAACTCCTGTGAATGATATCAGAAAATGCTGGAAATCAAATTACTTCACAGTCTGTCAATATAAACACTGCCAAATTTGGTTGAAATCCAACAAACTTATTCACTTATATAAATCTGCCATATTTGGTTGAATTCAAGAATCCTTTGTAAAATTTTGCTGCAGAAAACAATCAAAAGGATGGGCAGGGATAACTCCTGTAAATGGTGTTGTGGAATGCTGGAAATCAAACTCATATTAGGTTAATATAAATATGGCTTAAAATCCAACAACCCTTGGTAAAGTTAAGCTGTGTAAATTAGGACTATAGAGAATCAGGGGCCACAACTCTTATAAATTTTAACATATAAGGCTGTGAATTTAATTCATGTCAGGTCTCACCTTTATAAAATTCAATGAGCAAAGTTCTAATTAGCATTGTGTTTATATTCTATATAAATCAAAATATGATGGGTTTTAAAGGAATAATTAGGTTGATCAAAGGAAAAGATATTAATGTGCAAAAGAAAAGTAGCTCAAAATATAAAACTTAATTCTACAAGCTTGTGGAAACTGGCCTCAATAAAATCTATAATTTACCTGTAATACACAATATTTTTCTACCAAATTTAAAATGGGTTGTCTATATTTAAGTAATTTTGTACAGGAAAGGTCTCTATGAAAAAAAAATTAAGAGTAAAATTGATTATTTGAAGAAAAAAAAACTATAAAACATGCATGTGGGAACAATATAGAGAAGCTTTTTGCACAAATTTATTCAAATGGAAATGGGGCTCATATTCAATGCTAGGAATAAAAAGCAATAGCAAAAGATCTATGTATGCTCAACAATTACCTCATTTATGCTAGGTTATTGTTTAAAAAACATATCAGTCTTAAAAGAAAGTTTATGAACCAAATCATGAATGAAACAATAATTCAAAAACATGTTTAAAAAGTGCACTATATAAATAATACAGAATGAAACATGTACATATGCCTTTGCCATGTTTAATAGACTTCTATATATGCACTAACACAGCATTGTTAACCATGACGATTATTGTCCAATAGGTCATAGCAACCTAAAAAAGGTCAAGGTATGTGGTCTTAAACTAAATTTACTGCAAAGAAATCATTATTTTCTTTTTATAATTACTAATACCTTGACCTTTGACCTTTAAAATACTACAATATATTAGTTTCTTTCATATAGCAAGTGCAAACCATTTAGTCCAAAAAGCCCACTATTTTTTGTGAGGTATCAACATTGACCTTTGACCATCTGCCACTCAAATAATTAGACCCTTTTCCTTACCTTGGTGTAAGCCCACCACGAACGTGATCAAGGTATTTGGTATAGAACTAATATTTTCAAGTAAATAACGTTGTTTTCTGTCCACTGGTACTTCTAATGACCTTGACCACCAACATTTAGACACCAAACTTAGCAGCTTCTTTCTAATTTAAATAGTAAGATATACACAAATCGTAGTGAATGTTGTTATTGTTGTTGGGCTTAACGCCATTTTTCAGCACACGATAGGCTATTCATGGCGGCCAGTATTAATGGTGGAGGAAGAAACCGGGAAATCACCGGAAAGAACCACCGACCCACGAGAAGCTACTGGCAAGCTCTCTCACATATCCACATTCGCCGAATCCTAGACTCGAACCCATGCAGACAGAGGTGAGATGGCAGTGATCCGTAACGGACAGCGCTTTAGACCACTCGGCCACTCGGGGCCCCAAAATCAAATCGTAGTGAAGGTACAAGATCAAAAAGCTGAAATTATTGTTAAAAAGGGCATTCTTTGATTCAATGCTCTTGACCTTTGAGCCCAACATCGGTGGCTTTTTTCTTACTCCAAGTGCATGTCATTGTCATTAACAAGGTTTAGTCCTAGTCTGTGATACAGAACTCAAGCTACTGTACTCAAAAAAAATTTCTTTTTTAAGGGACTTTGACTTTCACATTTGACCTTTTGATCTCCAAATTAACATGCATCATCCCTATGTAAATTGCAAGCCATCCCCAATCCACAGGTAAAGGTAGATGCATAAAACGAAAGATGTTTGTGGGGACAAAAAATATATGGATGGATGTAGAGACAGAAAGGAAAAAGTCATAATGTAATATAATTATCTTCTGACAGTCATATAATAAGTACTGACCTGATGAAAGAGCAAAATATATATACACTAAGATCTACCTAGAAAATAAACTAAAACTTGTGCTAATAACATAGGCTTCAATCACTGAACTTTATAGACTACTGTTTCAACCATAGTTTAACAAATGAAATGAAAAACAAGGTAGATGCATGCAACTGCATTGCCACCATACTGTTTTAAGTCAATTTGCAATGATAAGAAAGGATACAAAGACTAAAAAAGTGCTTAATGAAAACAAAATTGTCATACTTCTATTGTACCAGTGTTGTCTTTAGGAGCTTCTTTATTTGTGTGCTGAAATGGGTATACAAAAATTAAAGAGATTATGGAATGTAGAATGAAGTAAATCAAATTAAGATGATTGTTCAGTGGACAAGAGGAAATGATCTCACCATATGTAAAATTACTTATGAATCTTGTAATAATTTTAAAAAAGAGATAGGATTATAGGATTAATTTTCTCAGTTGTACAAGCACACAAAAACTTACTAGATTCGACAAGCTCATAAGAATCTTAATCAGTTGTACAAGCACATAACAGGTTACTCAATTGTACAAGCATATAACAGCTTATCCAATTGTACAAGGATATAACAGCTTACTCAGTTGTACAAGCATATAATAGCTTGCTTAGTTGTACAAGCAAATAAAAGAATACTCAGAGCTTAAGCAGTTGTACAAAAACATAGCTGTACAAGCACATAATGGCTTATTCAGTTGTACAAGCACATAACAGCTTATTCAGTTGTACAAGCACATAATAACTTACTCAGTTATATAAGCACATATGAACTTATTCAGCTGTACAAACTCATAACAGCTTATACCTCTGTACAAGCACATAACTTATTCAGTTATACAAGCACTTAACAGTTTATTCAGTTGTACAAGCACATAACAGCTTATACATCTGTACAAGCACATAACTTATTCAGTTTTACAAGCACATAACAGCTTATTCAGTTGTACAAGCACATGACAGCTTATTCAGTTGTACAAGCACATAACAGCTTATTCAGTTGTACAAGCACATAACAGCTAATTGAGTTGTACAAGCACATAACAGCTTATTAACTTGTACACACACATAACAGCTTATTCAGTTATACAAGCAGACAAGAGCTTACTCAGTTCTAAAAGCACATTATAGCTAATTCAATTTTTATGCAAATAAGAAAATGTTAGATTCTTGTAATTCATCCTGTTCTTCTTGTTGTTTGTAATTTTGCTCTGCTATGACTTTTATCAAAGAAAATGCATGCATTATATTAAATGGTAGGTAAAAGTAATTGAAACATGGTTAATATAGTCCTGAAAAAGTATTTTCAAAGAATTATCATTGGCTTCAAACAGTTTTACAGAAAGGGGACCATACTCCAATTGTAAATTGCAAACACAGCTCATTCCAAGTTAGGTCACATTCTTCAGTAAATTAGCCACCCATCTGCAAATGTAATTAGCACAAATCAACAACAAAGCGATGCTATTACATTTGGCAACATCAATCTTATCAGTCATTTTATATGCTTAATTCTGAAGCATATTTGTGTATTATTTGTGGAAAATATGCATATAACAAAAATATATAAATTTAAGAAGTATTAATAATTTAAAAAGTAATATCTTTCATTAATTTTTAACATTTGTATTCTTACCTATAAGGACTATTCAAGGGTAAAAACAACTTTTCTTAAACTCAAGGATTTCTTAAAGTTCTTAAAATGATGTGAAAAAATTGAAATGAATTAAATTACAACAACTTTCTACAATAAATCAGAGCTTGACAAAAAACCCATTCCTAACTTTCCCCCAAAAAATAAGGTTCATTCTTTGTGCACAAAGTGGGTCTTATACTGCACTAGAAATACCTAGAATGATATAAAACAAACACTGATGAACTCCTTGTCCTAAATACCTGATCAGTATTTGCATTGTTACAATCATTGACAGAGGTGCCACAAGTTTGTGCTGAATAAAATGATGCCCAGGGTGAGCATCTCATTGAATGATTCCCACTCAGAAAAGAATACTGCAGAATCCATTTAATGGCACCCTTGGCAGTTACCTGCATCACTGCTCTTTACCACAGTCCTCATCATGATGGCAAATAAAAGTTTCACTATTCCACTATTCAAGGACAAAGACTAGACTGGAAATAATCAATTCTATTGAAAATAATATTACCTTCATCCCAACAAATGTATGAAATAATAACAGACCTGTAGTTAGGATTCCAAAATCTCTATAAAAACAAGATTTTTAAAAGCAAATCTAAAGTGCAAAATTTGAGACAAACCTTAACTGGCTTAATTTTCTTCTCTTTGGGTGGATGGGGTGAAGCAACCATTTTTGTCCTCCTTCTTGCTGAATGGGTAGGTGATGATTGAGGTGGTGTTGGGATAGGCGCAATCAAATAAGGTGAGACAGCTCCACCTCTCTCATGGCGTGACATAATATGTGCATATTTCTGCAAGGATGTAGAGTCCAACTGAAAAGAAAACAAACATGCAAATTAAATTATGGATACATTGAAAGATCTGGACAATATATTTATATCTGTGTCATCATTATCATCACCAACATCTTCACCATTATCATCGAAATAAATTATAATAGGTACTATATTTCAGTATTGCATCTGCCTTTTCTGCCTGATGGACCTTTCAAAATACCAATCTCACCAAACAAAATCATGATTTTAAAAACATCAAATTGGGGAATATAATATCTTTAGTAAATTTAATAACCAATATATTCCCAATTTGTGTGGTTTTCATGGTTACTATAAACCAATAAAATAACAATCCATCTGTGAAATCAACATGAGTTCTTCCCCTGTCCATAAATTTAAGTTCAATTAATAATGTTAAACCACACAAATTTATAGCCATGGCAATAAATGATTTCAATATAATTGTAAACTATACATTTACAAGAATCTTCAAAGTGGGATTAATGATATCATGTCTGTTTCTGTCAGATTATTGTAATCCAGCAAGTTTTTATGGTAATGTTATCCAGCCTGCTTCTGTCAGAATAATGTTATCCAGCATGTTTCAGAGTACTGTTATCCAGCCTGTTTCTGTCAGAGCAATGTTATCCAGAATGTTTCAGAGTATCGTTATCCACCCTGTGTCTGTCAGAGTAATGCTATCCAGCCTATTTTGGTTGCAATTTGTTTGTACAAGTGTATGTATGGTTTGGTTTGTATTTATAAAACACAGCAAAGGTAAGTTTTGTCATGTAAGAAACTTTTTTCTTCTTAGAAGTACAAAAATAGTGTAAAAGGTTTATTCAGCAATCTTGCCCCGAAGTCGCAAACCAATTTTTTTTCTTATTGGTGACAAAATACCATAAGGCAATATTTTTGTAGCATTGCTGGTCTTTAAGAATGCTGCCAATGGTGGCATGGAAATTTCCAATCTTTTCAAAATATAGACATCTCACCATTAAGTTAATTGAAAATAAAGTACCTCACAAAGATGTTTGCTAAAGTTTTTAATATATTCACATTTTCATTTCCTTATGAATAGCTTTATCCCCTGGGTAGCCTCAACAAAACAATAACTGTCTCAAAATCTTGGCCAATTTAAGTATATGTACATGAAGCATGTAAATAACTATAGCCACATGCTAGTGGCAACATTATTGATGTGAATTGTTTAGTGACAATCGGATATAGATCAAATGAGACTACCATTCTTTTATATATGAGTTTTTTGCATTTTCTAACAGGACGTGACTAATACATGAATTTTATAATCTATACTCTAATGCATAGATGTTTCATGCAGATGCACAGTTATTAACCGAATTTAGATTGCACATCACAAATGTAAATTGTCAAAACAGAGGGTGTATTTCAGACTAGTTTGTCTTCATTTAATCAAAAGTTTTTACACCTGCTCTTAATCCCCCACCCACCCCGGCCATTTCTTTTTACATCGATCATTTTCTTCAGCCTTGGTTGGTTATAAAAATGGTTTGGTCTGTAACATGGCTGGGTTCTACAGACCTCAACCAATATGTTATAGCAGGGTCACACAGTGCATAATTGTATGACTTTCACAGGGATAAATCAACATACATATGTGTTGGACTCCTACAGGGATAAATCAATATACATATGTGTAGGACTTCTACAGGAATAAATCAATATATCTGTGTCGGCATCCGTCTGTCTTCAAGAGACGATGGTGTAGTTTTCAGTGTGGGTGTCTAATCTGCAAGTGACTGAGGAGTCTGGCCCTTGTGTGACAGTCTCTGTTGCACTTGTTGCAGGTGAAGGTTGATGCTTGTAGAAGCTGTTGTCATTTCGCCTTCCTCCTGGCTCTCTTTCCAACAAGGTTCCTGTTTATCCTTACCTTGGCTTTTTGAGTGCCTGCCACCATTCGTAGCAGTCTTTTGCAAAGCTCTCCCAGTTGTTGACGTTGATGTTTGTCGTTTTCATGCCTTTATAGCCAACAACTTTGTATCCAAGACATGGCCATCCAGTCAGGTGTGTGCCTTCTGCTAGATTGGCATAGAGCAGGTGCTTGGGAATGCAGCCTGTATTCATTTTTTTTCTCTTGATATGGCCAAGCCAGTGAAGGTGCCTCTTGCTGAGGATGGTGAACATGCTGTTTTTGCTGCCAGATTCCAGAACATAACTGGATGCATGCATATATATATATATATATATATATATATATATATATATATATATATATATATATATATATATATATATATATATATATATATATATATATATATATATATATATCTGTGTGTGTGTATAATTTCCACAGGGATAAATCAACATATATGTTTGTAGGACTTCTACAGGGATAAATCAAAATATACATGGGTGTAGGACTTCTACAGGGATAAATCAAAATATACATGGGTGTAGGACTTCTACAGGGATAAATCAAAATATACATGGGTGTAGGACTTCTACAGGGATAAATCAAAATATACATGGGTGTAGGACTTCTACAGGGATAAATCAAAATATACATGGGTGTAGGACTTCTACAGAGATAAATCAATATACAAAAGCGCTCTTACAGCATACAAATGCCTTGAATCAATCTGATCCTTTCTGATTTTCTTCTCAACTTCCCGCTCTGACAATGGTGGAGGTGTGACTGGTCTTCCATCCTCATCAACTAGTATGGTCTATTGAGAAACAACAGATGCATTACAATCCTAAAATTAATCTTCAGAAAAAAAAAGAAAAATTAATCTTTTAGTAAAATATCAAAATCAACTGCTTAAATTTGATAGAAATTTTTAATGAATGGTTTCCATACTGAATGTCATCATGTTACAGTAAAAATATTTTGGATTGGTATTCTCTAGGTTTTTATCATGAGCAAAATGATTTCCAAAATATGTAGTCTAGACATGGAATATCATTACAATTAATTTGTTTGAATTTTAATCACAATCATTAGTTGAATTAAGTATGATCATCATATCTTCAGTTACAACATCAAAGTGTAAAGTCTTGGGAAATATGGATGATATAATATGCACCAAAAATAGCATACATAAAATTTAACATAAGAGTAATTATAGACATATAGGTCAAAATGATCCTGATAAAATTGTTGGTCAAAACATCTGTAATAGAAATTTAGATCAAATTACTCATAATAATAAATTTGGTCAAAATCCTCCTAATCAAAAATTGAGGTCAAAATACTCCTAACACATAATTTTGATGAAAACACCAGTAAAAAAAAACTTAAGTCAAAATACTCTTAACAAAATTGTTTTTATTACTTGATGGCATTAGAACATAAAGCAAAAAATAAACAGTGAATGCTGTGCAAAAACAACATAAAAGACCACAATCATACCCTTCATTGGAATTTGGCATGTTAATGTTTTAAAAGCACAAAATAATACAACCAGATAGATTTTTCAAATTTAAACCTAGAATAAAACATATAATGACATGCATTACACTCTTGGTAAGTCGCAATTGCAAAACAATCACTTATAAATTGTTAGTTTTTTTTCTTTTCATCAATTAGTTTTTTACAAAACATAATTAGTTACTATACAAACAACTCCTAGGCAAAATATATCAGATGTTGATGATATGTAACAGGCATTTAGCATACTTTCTTATATTTATAAAGGAAATACCATTGGTTGACACTTCACCCACCTGGCCAAAACTGTTAAGAACTGACCAATCATATTTCTGATCTACCTAGCCAGCCCTTTCAAGAACTGACTAATCACAGTAATAATAACTAACATTTATACTTGCACATAAACTGGATCCAACTGCAATAGACCAAGATCTGCCTTTGCATAATGTTGCAGCAGATGTGGGTCTCTCCAGTTTGTTAAGAGTAGTCACTAGCACAAACAAAACAAACCCTGATCAGCTTGCACATTATGTACCAGCCGTTCAAAGTCATTGTTGTTTGCAGTTTGACCCAACTTATATGCATAAGAACAAGTTTCAGCTAAATTAAAAAGTAACTACAAGCATCAAAATGTAAATTAGTCATGGGCAAATTTGGTCAAATTAATAGTTAATCACCATCACCATCTCTATCATACTTGAAAATTTTATTAACAAATTTTAACAATAAAATTAATATGGTAATGAAGCAGTAGGATTCAGATGCTAGTAAGAAAGTTTCATTAAAAGAATTTTTTCAGTTAACTTTTATTCTGTACATTACAAACTCTAATCAAATACAGTGAAATCCATAAAACATATTCTGACTGCTTTGAATTCTATTCTGTTCATTACAAACTCAAATTGCCTATAGTGACATTGATGATTGGCATAATATGGCTGCTTCAATTCCACTAATAACTCAGTCCCTATAAATGAATTACTCAACCCTTTAAATTTGTCCTGCAGTCTATTCTGAACATGTCTTTGTCCACAAGTATATATTTGGAATTGACATTGTTTTTCAATGATAATTTTTTTTAAAAATTATTACATAATGATGTAATTATATAAAATGAAGTTTTTAATGAACTGGTCAATTTATAATGTAAATAAGGAAGGGGTAAAAAAATTTCTAGACCAGCTAATCTTTTCCATTTTTTTTTTTAAATTTATTATTATTCCCATAATAGGTTGTCCACTGTTTTCCGTGAATTTAGTACTGTATGCCTCATCCATCACCAAAAGATCTGTCACCATCTTTCCTTTCCTCAAACCCTATTTATCCACCAAAATGTTTGAACTTACATCATCATGTGGTTTTACATGGCCATTTCGTGCAAGCCCTGGTGCACTCTGTGGGCGATATCTGAGGCTGATTTTTTCCCGTGGACGTTCAGACATAGGACGACTAGAATTTGGAGATAGATATGGTAGCACCTCTTCATCCCCTTTACGACCTCGCATCCCCTGTTAGTACAGGTTAATCATACATAAGATCTCATAGCTGTTAATTATTATTTCACACCATGTGTCTCAACATCAGAAAATACCATATATACTCACTTAAAAGTCAAGTCCAACTGCAAGCAACATAAACCCAGATTTGCCATTAGATAATGTACTGAAAGATCAGGGCTTATGTTGCGTGTTCTGCTGATTACTCCTTCAATTTCAGATCTTTGCATACTTTACAACTGGACTTGTCTTATAAGTAGTTACTGCAGACAGTTTTACACTTTGCTCTAATGTAAAAAAAATGCATTGCTGTATAATGGATTACTTTTTCCTATTGAGTTTTATGTACCATATTTGACATAATATTAGTCTTATAAATTCAAAAATTCAAATTCCACAGTTTTTGCTCAAAATAACATAATTAAAAACACATCTCAATCCCAGCACATTTTGTGGGACAGATGCAGTGAGATGGATGCTATGAAGGGGATAATGTGGTAGGAGACATGAAAGAAATGCTGTTTGCTCTCAATAATTTTTATTTTATTGTTAAATGTTTATTTTATATGTATGTCACTATAGAATGCACTTAAACATCTGAAATATTATTTGATGACATATGTGGCGATTTCCTTTAAAAAGCACCTTCTACTACTGTTTTAAATATTATCATCAGGAGAATAATATCTAAGGGAGATAACTACTATCAGGTCTAATAATTTAAATAAATCTGAGTTGAGACCCTTGACAAAATTTTTACCATAAGATCACAAAACCCAGTCACTAATTTAGTAGGACCATACAGTTTGTTACTAATACTTGCAATATAAACTATTTTTAGCAAAATAATGGATATTATACTACATACATGGATTGGATGAAATTCCACCAAGTTAAAAATGGAGTTATGACCATAACTGCCTTAAAAAAACTGTGTTATAACTAGGAACCGTGTAATGGGTGAGTGCTGTAATATATTAGTTTAATTGGTCTAAAAGAAAAACAAACATAAGTTATACATCAGCTTAAGTCAGCAGATTTGATCAAGAAGGCACCCAGTTTTGTTATTATGTCAAATACAGTGACCGAGGCCTTTTATTTGCCAAATACTTAAGTAGCATATGAATTTACTCCATGCCAAAACAAAAACACATATTGAAATAAACAAGTAAATATGTAATTATCTATTCTGGCTTGCTTCTATAAAGGATTATCAATTTAAATTAAGCAATGATGCAACTGTCTTTGTCAAACATGAAATTTACAACCTCGGGTAAGCATTGCCAAGCATCTATTGACAGAGGCATTTCCAAGAGGCAGGATTCTTAAGGCCCAAGACTAATGACAAGAAAGTGATTGTGCTGATCTAAAAATAACTGAAAAGTCTGCATGCATGCATGCATAGTGGATGTTGTTGCCGAATTACCATCATAAAGAAGAATAGTGTTTGCTTCATTCAGTACTCCTCACTGAAGTGAGCTGGAATTAGGAACAACTCCTAATGCAGTTTATATCTTGATATTTTAGTTACATTTGGAAACAAACTATAGTGTATGTGCATGGCTACTTCTGTAGGAAGGTAGTATAACTGTTTTGTCTTGGTGAGACAGATGCAAATGCTAAAGTCAATTCACTAGAGCAGGGACAGTATCCCATTATACAGTGTTTTCTTGGCTGCAAGTATTATTAGTATGAATATCATATTTACTTACTATTATCATGTACAAAGCTAGAGACTAACTGTATTATATGCACTTCAAAGTCATGCTCTTAGCAGACACATATTGTTAAACATATTAAAATTTATTTCAAAATGTATTACAAAAACAAGAGTCTGAAGCGGTCCTCAGATCACTCGCCTGATATCTGATTTATAGAAAAATGGCCAAGAAATCTGGGCTTGTAGGCTGGTTTCTATATATATTTTTCCAATACTGTTAATCATATATGCTATGAAAACAAATGTTTTAAGGTTTCTCTAGTGTTTGTATCTTCATTCATATTTGACAACATGACAGCATCATTTGTCCACTGTTCAAAGGCCCCTATGCAATGGATGCTCCATATATGGCTTGGTCAAATTCTAATCTAAACTTTGATAGATAAAATATTGCAAATGTTTATCAACATTTAGTAGTATAAACCATATTTCATGGTAAAACAGAATCACTGCTATTAATCTGAAAGTAGTCAAGCTAAGACATTTTGTTCAAATCTTATTAAATCTGTTGAACAATTTTAAATAGTCATTAAACTTATTTTTTCCATTTTCAGTAATGGCAACCATATTGGAAGACAGATTTGAATCATTTGTGCAAACATATAAGATCTTCATGTCTGATTACATTCTCCAAAATTTGTCCAAATTCTGTTCAGTGGTTTTTGTGCATAAGGTCTTTGAAGGTTTTCTATTTTTAGTCATGGTGGCATCATCTGTTATCTGACTGATTACCCTGATATTTTCTATGAAATTGGATTAAAATCTGTTGAGTAATTTTTGTGCCAAAGTCACTTAATGTTTCATTTTGTAATAATGGCAAAATGGCATTAATTGCAAATTAAAACAAATTTTATCAAATTCTGAAAACGGGATTTTAAGTTGTTTAAATGTCTTTTTCAGTTTTCATTAATAATGACTTTATCTAATGCAGATCAGCATAATTGATTCAAATTTGAAAACCTTTCATGCCAGCATGTTGTGTGCCAAATTTGGTCAAAATTGGACCAATAATTTTCAGTAGATGTTTGAAATAACTGTTGATTGACAGTCAACATAAAATAGACACATGACTATACCATTAGCTTTTTTGGCCTAGGACCAGGTAAGCTAAAAATCAACAAACATCTCAGTGTTATGGCTCATTCAATCTGATGTTTTAAGCAGAAAAAGAAACATTAATATGAATCATCTGTAAATGTGCACACTTCAAATGAAAAAGTCATAACTAAAACTAAAATCTGTTACCTGAAAATAAACAGCTGAGTGAAAATTAGTATTAATTAAACTATCTAATGTGTTACAAATACTGTAAATACTGTCAATCCAGATCAAAAACACATTCAACATAGTGTAAAACCTGTCTAACAGGGCATACATATCACATGGTGTCCTTATAGGTGGGGGTGGGGTGCTCGACTATTTCCTTTTGAGAGCAATGTTAAATAAAAACATTCATTAAACTGTGATCAAAATGTACACAATTAAAAAGTCAATTTCTCTCTACTTGCTGTGTGTGGAAATTATGGGTAAAACAGGTGCCCTTGATCTATCTGCATTATAAAAGCATCTTTATAAACATATAGTGATCCCTTTCTATAAAACCCTTTCAATTTAATGATAATTCTCTCAAAATGAGGGCATGGTTATGGATTAATTTTATTAATTAATTATTATTTATTATTAATTTATTATTATTATTATTATTATTATTAATTTTATTATTAATTAATTAATTAATTATTAATTTAGTTAAATTATGTTTTATTGTGCTCGTGAATTAATATGAATCAATGAATGCTAGATCTTGACAAATGATAAACAGTTATAATGTGATTTCTCATTAAAATGCCTTTGCATGTACTGATCTGCATTACCAATTGACCTACTGCCAGAGGTGAGATAACGTCTTACTCATTTCCATAATGCATCATATCGAATCTTAGTATTTTATGTTGACATTAACCTACGATGAATTGGTCTTACATTTTACTGCAGAGTGAAAATTAAATGAAAAATAGTTTTAAAATATTAAAGTTATAATAATCTGAGTTTGTATAAAATGGGAAAATGTTCAGCAACAGACATTAGGCCTAATCATTTAACAAGAACTATAACAAGATAAGAAATAAGTGGTAAAGATATGAAAGCCATGTTAAAGTACAATCAGAACTCACTTATAAGACAAGTCCAAGTACAACAGACCCATATCAACTGTTGCATAATGCACTGGCAGATCTGGGTCTGTGCAATTTGTTAGGAATAATCAGTACAACAAACAATTAAGACCCTGATCTTAAGGCACATTATTTTACAGCAGATCAGGGTCTTTGTTATTTGGAGTCTGACTTGACTTATAAGCAAGTACATGTGGTATATAAAATAAAGGATGACGGTAACTCATGTAAACTACTTAGAATACAAAAGTAGCATTACAAAAAACTGAGCACTGTATAAAGTGGTTATACATAATTCAACATCTCAGATTCCTGAAAGTGTGCTCTACGGACAAGTGTTGCAATGTGTCCTGTCAATTGTAATTCGATTTTAATCACAATGCCATACACTGATTTGAAACCCATTTCTGTCTAAACAAGTTTCTGCATGTTGTCTGGTAATTGGATCAAAAAGTGTTTAGGATGATCAGAATCAACTCCAAAAGATTTTGTCTGAATAGATGAAATCAAATAACATCTGTAATCAGATTCAAAATTTGGCAATTGGGACAAAAACTATGTAATGCCTAGGTTCCTCTAGAATAAATATAATTTTCTACCTTTGATGTGAACATTACCATAACTCTGAAACCATGTAAAACATTTCACCGCCATAAATATGAAATGCCGTTTTGTATTCTTTAATGATTAATAATGCCAAGTGTGGCATAAATACCATATGATGTTTTGTGTCCATGCATGATTTATAATGTCAAGTTTGGCAAAAATATCACATGCTGTTTTGTGTTCATTCGTGATTATTATCAAATAACACATGTGGTCTTAAGTTCTTTCAAGATTAATAAAGTCGAGTGGGGCATAAGGAACATTTTATATCAAGAAATCATACTCTGCACGGTCTTGTCTTTCAATAAGGAAACATACAAACTGTGAAGTGATTAGTCAATTACTATAACATGGAAAATTTAATTACTAGTATATTACTGACTTTAATCCAGTGTTATGCTTTGATAATTACAACAGTGATAAATGTGATCTGTCTGTAGCCCCAATGGATGAAAATTGCCTCAACTGTAGATATACTAATTGGTATCAAAGAGAAAAATGGACGACTTTGGGTTAATTTTTTTATAACTATTTTGGCAATAACATGGTGGAACAGATATCATATTCCAGAGAAACTATCAATTTTGTGTCTCATTTATATTAATTTACAATCTGTAAAAATGAGACTTTCATAAAATTGGTCCTGATATTTGTTTTTCATCAGAGAATTTTAAAAAATGTACAACAACATAAGTGAACTAATCTGATATCTAACCATTATGGTTGTTAGAAGTGCATTACCATATATACTTGCATAAAAGATCTGGTCCAACTGTAAAGACCATAGGCCCTGATCTGTCAAACTGCCATCACATGATGCAGTGGCAGATCAGGGTCCATGTTGCTTGTTCTACTCACTCCTAACAAACTGCATAGGCTCAGATCTACTGGTGTATTATTTGAGGTCCAATCTCGGTCTATGCAGTTTGAAGTTGGATTCAACTTACAAGTATATTTAGTAATAACTGTATTATCAATTTTCATCATGTTAGAGAAAAAAAGCAAGATTAATACATGGATATTAACATAATGTCTCTCTATTGAAGTGTCCCTCATATATCATCAACAAAAAAAATCATTACTCAACTTAATAAAATATTACAAATTTCCATACTAAAAATTACCAGGAAATTATAATTAATAGTTTTAGTTTTAATCATCCATTTACTTTAATTAAATATTTTTACCTTCAATTTTTCATGCACTATACAAAATAATTAATTCCTTACCGTTAAGTATTTAAACTGATGAAAATAATAATAATAATACATGTAATATTTAATATTGAAAAATGACAGACAATATGAATATATTATTTAGCATGCATTTAAACCCTTAGCACACTGTACACTATTAAAAAAGGCAGTCGTAGAAATTAATATTGATCAAGGCAAAGAGAGAGAATTTCAATTGTCACCATGGAAACATATTGATACTGCTTGATATTGCGGTAGTATCAAAACTTCTTCAGTGTTGAAGTCTCCACCTCATTACTTATTATTTGACAGGATGAACAAAATTTATTTTTGATTCATTTCATAGAAATGAGAAAATAAGGAAAACTTCTAATAAATAAAGCTATCTGGTCATGAACTCTGACGGAAGGCTTACTAGGGTAAATTTAGATGCAAAAATAATCAGTAAAAGTTGTCTTACAGTCCTTGAAATTACTAGATTTTTTAGTGGATGCGACCTTTCCTAAAACATCTGGAACACATCTGCTTGCTTTGCCATCTTATACAGAAGCCATGTTGCTTAACTCAACAAACATTTTGTTTTCTGTTTTGGCATTACTGTTGGATACAAAAGATGAATCAACATTCTTCACTAGTCAGCAAATTATCAGGAACTATCTGGGGTAAAAAAAATGAATGATTATCTTAGGAATCCAATAGGGCACAATAACAATTCACTGACTCAATTTATCATAGTGATATCTGTTACTGAGAATACTCCCACTGACAGCATTATTATGTAACTTATAAGAAAGTGACATAATTTATGACAAGGAGCAATTTTATCTTCTTTTTTTAACTTCATGGTTCCTATATCCAAGAGTTACAAAGTCTCTAGAATTACAATATATGCCTGTGTACAATTCAGGTCTAACTGCAAGCAACACAGACCTTGACCTGCCATCCCATAATATTCTGAACAATCAGCATTTATGACTTTTCTACTGACTACTCCTAAGAAACTGCATATTCATAAATCTATTAGCACATTATGGGATGGCAAATAAGAGTCAACACAGTTTACAGTTGGACCCAACATAGAAAGAAGTACCAGTATACATGTACACAATAAATATTGTCAATTTTCTTAGAAAGTGACACCAATATGGTGAATAAAAGCATTAAATGTCACACTGAACCAGCCAAAATAATCAAATAAATGCAAGAATCTATCCATCCTTCAAGAGATTTTCCCAACAAGTAACATTCACTGTACACTTCTATCAAGCAGTACAATCAAGGTGAAAACAAAATGTGAATCAATTATGAACCAAATGCATAAATAGCTTGTACTATCCCAGTAAATCTCCAATTGAAAAGGTTGCTTCCTTGCTCTGAATAATTCAGGATCATTGGTAATTTCTCATACTCATACAGGATAAATATCTTAAAAATTCAAACCAAATTTGGCATTATCCCACTGCCTTTATCAGCCACAAATATCGATCACATGAATAATGATGGTCCTTACAAATTACATTATCAACACCAGATGCTGATGAAGGCAGTAGGAAATTGCAAAAATTTCAAATTTGTGAGATAATTATGCTCTGAGTATTGGAAGTTACCAATGATCATCCATTAAATAAGCTTTTAGATGCATGATATTTATGAATCTCTATATACTATTCTGCATATGGTTACATTTTCTTTCTCTTTGTCAAGATTTAATCATGTACACAACGTGTTTTGTGAAGTATTCCATGCATGATTTTCCTCATATTCATGGTACGGATTCTAACCGCATTGTCAAGAACCGATGATGGCCTAAGGTTGTCGCTCATTTCAAAATTGTCCATTTCATCGTAAAGTCCTGGTTTCTTCTTGATGGAATCAGCAGCTTTTGCTTGCCGAGATTTTGATGAGAGTAATGGTAGAAGATGGTCACCATGTTTTTGATGTCTGTCTGCCTGTTAGGTGCATATATTTGAAGTAATTAATCATCAGTTCACTGCTGGAACTGGTAAACCAACAAACATTAGTGAGCTTAAAAAATTTAGTAAATGAAGTACGAACATAATTTTCACTAAAGTTTCATGTTTGCAAACCCATTTTGATGAATACTTTTACAAACTTTAGATGTCAATGAGATTGATGGTCCTGAAAGGTAGTCATTATGGCTCAATATTAGTATAATAGTAGTTGTTATTCATGATGTTGTTCCATGACATGTGAAATATTATATGTACTCACTTATAAGTTGAATCCAACTTCAAACAACATGGACCCTAATATGACATCATGTAATGCACCAGCTGTTTAGGTTCTATATTGTCTGTTCAACTGATTATGTCAACCAAACTGCCCAGACACATTGACACATTATGCAATGGCAGATATGGGTCTGTATAGCTTACAGCTGGATTGGACTTATAAGAGAGTAAATACGGTACTGTCTGCATCTGTATTATTTTCAAATATGTTTCAAACCTCTGATACAACTTTTTCCATTAAAATTAATCAGACACATAATTTACATGGTGTCAAAAATCAATACAGCACTTAAATATGATTTAAATGTTTAAATGACAAAAGACTGAATTTTATTTATCACAAGATGTAGTCTTTGGCAATTTTGGGGGGATGAAATAAAGTTTGTTTTTTTTTATTCAGAATTTTTCAGAGTTTAAAAAAGTACAGTGAATAGCTCATTATGTGCCCTGCCACATGTCCTCTGTGAAGGAAATTGAGGCTTTGATGATTCTGCAGATTAATGATTAATGGATTAATGGACCTCAATGACCTCTCCAGGATGCAGCCTCTACCTCTAATTGAGGTATGCAGTCATAAATTTACTGTGCAGAAATCATTTTTTTCCTATTATCCAAAAGGAGATAAAATAAAATATTCTTTACAATATGTGATTGGGACTTCTTAAATGACACAACATTATGAAAAACTAATAATGATAATGTGAAATGTGATGGGACAGATCCTTTGTATATACAACATGCTTAAAAAGCAAACACACTTAAACTCATTTATGATGAGATATTGCCATGTGAGATGGGATGAAACATTGTGAGACATATGACAATATCTGTGATCAGCAAGCTGAAATACAAAACAAACTGGAATATATTCCTTTGTGAGACATGAAATTTGAATAAATGTGAGATAAATCAAAACACATGTGGGATAGGTGAAATATTCCAATTTATATTCCAGTCTCACCTCTTCTGGATCATGTATGAATGGTAAATTTGGTAACTATGAAGAGAAATAAAAAATCAGATATAATAAACTGACATACAATAACTTTCACATGACAAAAATGATTACCATACCATCAATGTATAGAGACCCAATAAATATACCTTATTTTACCCAATACCTACACTGTTCATTTAAGAAATTATTATCTGAATAAATTTCATGTGGTTTTGATGCTGCAGTTGTCTGTCAATACTTGTTTCTAATTTTTTGTGAATTTCATTCTCTTTGTTTGAATTTAATACTGATCAGCCTTAAAGAAATTTTTTTTTGATGTATGTGGCAGTCTGATTAGTGCTGATGATGTGGGGACTGCCAAATCAGGTAAAAAATACCTGAAGTAGTCCATATTTGCTGGTATTATATAAACATAAAAAACTGAATGTAGAATTTAAAGTGTACCATAAATTGTATATCCAATACAGGAAATACCATATATATTCCTATATAAGTTAAATTCAACTGGAAAAAACAAAACCATTGACTCTGATCTGCCATTGCATAATACACTGGCAAATCAGTGTCTATGTTGTTTGTTCTAATGATTACTCCTAACAATCTGCATAGACCAGTACCTGCTGATACATTATGTGATGGCAGGTATGGGTCTCAGCAGTTTGTAGATGGATTCAACATACAGCTGAATAAATATGGTATACAAAAATGGGTTATAATGAAGTAACATAACATAAAGACAAAATTGGGATCTCTAATTATTTAAAATAAACATGTCACTGATTTATGCTTAACTTTCTTTACACTACTAATATGCAAATATATTTTTTTATCACAGAAATATCTTCCCAAAAAATGAATCCATTTTTTGTTCTATGTTCTATTTAAAATTTTAACACTGACCCTCACTCTTCTGACCATTTCAATCTTCGCAATTTCTTCCAGTTTCTTGCGTATTTCAACCTGTCTATATCGCTCCATGTCCAAAGTCTTATGTACAATGGCTTGGGCAAGAAGATCCTTCACGTGCTTCTTGTGTTCTTTACGAGCCATGTTAATACGATATTGGTTTTCTGTTATCAACTGTCCTCGTTTGTTTATCTATAATAAAATAAAAAGTAAAAGTCAGGAAGTTCTTGAGCTAAAGACTCATTTTTTTTAAACTAAAGAGCTGTTTGTGACCGATTTATGAAAATCCACAAACTGATTCAGAAAGGGAGATAACTCTGTCAAAAAAGGAGTCTGAAAATCTATAAACTGTACATGTTCATCTTTAAATGTATTTCATTTACCAAATGTTTAGAAATTATATGCAAAGGTTGCTAACTTATGAACAAATGGACAGACAAGACTTCACACTGACCTTTTGAACTTAAATTGTGTGACCTACAGGGTTTCCACATTGGACCCAAAATTGAATTCTGATAAATATAACCAGCTTTTTGTATCTCATAGAGTTCCATGCTGACAGATACAGGCAAAATTGTTCAAACTTTGTAGTTTCTCTAACACATGAAATATATCAGTGACCTTATTTTGGAAGTGTTCAGTATAGCTGTTCAAAAATATCAGTATCAAAATAGATTACAACATATTAATGTGTATGGTGTACATTCACAAGACAACTGGATGCATGATGTTTTCAAGCTGATTTCAAGGTGACCTTTCAACTGATCGCTGTGATTTTCTTCCAACTGATGTTAAGTTTTCTATTAACTTCTATCTGACTTTTTAACTCATGTTTAACCTTTCAAAATTCATTTCAAAGTGAGCCTTAACTTAATTTAATATATACCATTTCAATAATTCATGTGTGACTTTTCAAATGATTTCAAGGTGACATTTCAGCTAATGTATGACCTTTTCAACTGACCTAAAGCTGACCTTTTAACCATTTTGAGACCTTATAATTTGATTTTAAGACTGTTCAATTGATGCATGATAAAAATTATATATACTAATCTTGTACATATTAACAAACACATGATCTGCTGCAATTTGTTTATATGTAGTAATTTTAACTTAATACATAAATAGAGAAATTAAATCTATGAACACTTTAAATAACACAATGTGCCACCAGCTGCAAGCAACTTGTGATGACTTAAAACACTATTCAATAACTTGATATGCATAATGCTTAAAATTCATATAGTATTTTCTACGCATCAAGATCCTTACCAGTCCAGATCTGATAAGGTGTCTCCTTATCCGGGAGTTGCCATAGTAACCAGAAAGGTGTTTGTCCGTCAAGGAATTATAGGTGGCCAAAGGGCTAAAACAAGAAGAATAATTATCAACATTTGCAATTCATTAATTGGAGTGATGTATAACTGAAAAGAAGAAATAGAACAGCTCTTATTGTGACTACAAGCAGGCATCAATAGCAATGACTTTGATACTGTTGATTTCACATAGAACACTTTGTAATTCTACATGTAACACTGCATGGTTCTACCTGTACTGGGAAGTGGTAATGCTAGGCAGTAACAATAAGATGTGTAAAGTGCAAAAAAAAATATGAGATCACCCAATGCCCAGGATACCTTAATTATAGAATGGGCTCTACCACATCCTAAGTGAGTTGCCCATTAATGTTGTCAACAAAACAAGAAAAAAAAACATAACCAAAACACAGTTTTAACCTAATCTGCCTATCAAAACCTTGAATGACAAAAATTAACATGTTTATTGTGCATCTCTTGAAAGAAAATGAAATTAAATGAGTAATATCTAACTCACTGGTGTTGAATTTAGTGATATTTTAAAGTGCATGTAATATTTTTGATATTAAATGAATAGTGACTCTTATTTTAATCCATATGTTAATAGGGTTGCTAGCTACTGATTCCAGTAAAATATAAAATCAGTCTCTTCCTAATTACTATGTATCTAGTGCACACTGTGACTGATTCCAATAAAATACAAAATCAGTCTTTTCCTAATTACTATGTATCGAGTGTACAGTGTGACTGATTCCAATAAAATACAAAAAAAGTCTCTTCCCATATACTATGTATCTAGTGTACACTGCAACTGATTCCAACAAAAATACAAAATCAGTGTCTTCCTAATTACTATGTATCTAGTGTACACTGTGACTGATAACAATAAAATACAAAATAAGTCTCTTCCTAATTACTATGTATCTAGTGTACACTGTGACTGATTCCAATAAAATACAAAATAAGTCTCTTCCTAATTATTATGTATCTAGTATACACTGTGACTGATTCCAATAAAATACAAAATCAGTCTCTTCTTTATTACTTTGTATCTAGTGTACAGTGTGACTGATTCAAATAAAATACAAAATCAGTCTCTTCCTAAATGCTATGTATCTAGTGTACAGTGTCACTGATTCCAATAAAATACAAAATCAGTCTCTTCCTAATTACTATGTATCTAGTGCACACTGTGACTGATTCCTATAAAATACATAATCAGACTCTTTCATATTACTATGTATTTAGTGTACAGAGTGACTGATTCCAACAAAATACAAAATCAGTCTCTTCATAATTACTATATATTTAGTGTACACTGTGACTGATTCCAATAAAATACAAAATCAGTCTCTTCCTAATTACTATGTATCTAGTGTACACTGTGACTGATTCCAATAAAATATAAAATCAGTCTCTTCCTAATTACTATGTATTTAGTGTACACTGTGACTGATTCCAATAAAATACAAAATAAGTCTTTTCCTAGTTACTATATCTAATGTACAGTGTAACTGAATCCAATAAAATACCAAATCAGTCTCTTCCTAATTACTATGTATCTAGTGTACACCATCTCACCTCTGTCTGCATGTGTTCGAGTCTAGGATTCGGCTAATGTAGATATGTAAGAAAGCTTGCCAGTAGCTTCTCGTGGGTCGGTGGTTCTATCCGGTGATTTCCCGGTTTCTTCCTCCACCATTAATACTGGCTGCCATGAATAGCCTATCGTGTGCTGAAAAATGGCGTTAAGACCAACAACAACACTGTGACTGATTTCAATAAAATACAAAATAAGTCTTTTCCTAATTACTATGTATCTAGTGTACACTGTGACTGATTCCAATAAAATATAAAATCAGTCGCTTTCTAATTACTATGTATCTAGTGTACAGTGTGACTGATTTCAATGACATACATCAGTCTTTTCCTAATTACTATGTATCAAGTGTACACTGTGACTGATTCCAATCACATACATCAGTCTCTTCTTAATTACTTTGTATCTAGTGTACACTGTGACTGATTCCAATAAAATACAAAAAAAATCAGTCTCTTCCTAATTACTATGTATCTAGTGTACAGTGTGACTGTTTCCAATCAAACACAAAATCAGTCTCTCCCTAATTAATATGTATCTAGTGTACACTGTGACTGATTCCAATAAAATATAAAATCAGTCTCTTTCTAATTACAATATATCTAGTGTACAGTGTGACTGATTCCAATGACATACATCAGTCTCTTCTTAATTACTTTGTATCTAGTGTACACTGTGACTGATTCCAATAAAATACAAAAAAATCAGTCTCTTCCTAATTACTATGTATCTAGTGTACAGTGTGACTGATTCCAATAAAATACAAAATCAGTCTCTTCCTAATTACTATGTATCTAGTGTACACTGTGACTGATTCCAATAAAATATAAAATCAGTCTCTTTCTAATTACAATATATCTAGTGTACAGTGACTGATTCCGATGACATACAGCAATTGGTCATTTCCTAATTGATATATATCCAAAGTAATGTGACAAGAATCAGGAAACTTAAAGCTATTGTTTTTAAAAGATGACAATGATAGTGACTGAACTAAAAGATTTAAAATGTTATTGCAAGCAATATTAGAATTAGTACTTTCTGTAAGAACACCATGCTGAGTGAATTCTTTCACTTTACAATAGTCCTCATTTGTTTTTGATTTATTATTGTCAAATAAACTGATATCAAATATAAAACTCAACCAGTTGTTTATGCAAAATACCATTACAACATTAGGGTAATATATACATACATGTGTGCACACACACACACACACACACACACACACACACACACACACACACATATATATATATATATATATATATATATATATATATATATATATATATATATATATATATATATATATATATATATATATATATATATATATATATATATATATATATATATATATATATATATAAACTTTGTATTGTTATATTTCTGTTCATCGATTGTCCCAATTGATTCTCACATAGAGAAGTCCAGAATTCTTTATACAGTTTGCTTTGTATATATGTTCTTTTTGTCCCCTGACAAACAGCATGTTTTGTATATATGTTCTTTTTGTTCTCTGACAAACAGCTTGTTTAGTGCAAAAGTTGGGAGACCATTTTGAATTTGCACCTTTATCAACTTTTGTGGCAATTTAAGAAATGCTTTCAACATTTGGGATCAATAATTTATAATGGTATCACAAAGGAAATTAGCGAAAGCACAAATATAAATGTATTTAATTATACTCCTTTAAATGGATTAAAAATGGAAGCTGTTCACTTTGACAAATGGATTACAACATTGCATATAGAAAATGGACCCAGCTGGAGCATGTTCACTTTAATTTCTGTTTATTATGTAGACATATAAATAGAGCTTATTATCAAAGTGTGTGTGTGTGTGTGTGTGTGTGTGTGTGTGTGTGTGTGTGTGTGTGTGTGTGTGATTTAGATTTTTAACATAGTTTTAACAAATTTTCAGTCATATCACTACAATGTCTACAGTGTGGCAGATTAAAGTGATTTCTAGCACTGGTACATCATGCCACAAACAATAGCATTATGTCCCACCTAAGTCACATTATCCTCACACCAAGCTGACCAGTCCTAGCACTAACCTCTTAATGCTGTTAATACCATTATTTAATACCATTATCATAAGTCTTTGGTTTGACTTGACTGTGGCTTAAACCCAACACCTCCCACATCCAAGACAGATGCTATAACCACTTAGCCACCGAGACAGTCTAAGTGTGCTCAAGGAAAAAAGGACCAGAAAACTGTTGAGAGGCTCATGAAGGCAGTGTGATATTGCTGAAAATGTCAAACTCTAAGACATTTATGCTCCGAGTTATTGGGAATATTCTAATGGTCATGAATTATCCAGAGCAACCTTTTTAGTTGTGTTGTCAGAGTATTCTAAGTACAAAACTTAATAATCACAATTAATGTTATTAGTTGTCTTTGGGCTGCAAATTGGAGATAGCCACTATAAATGCTTGAGAATTTTATTTAGAAAAAAAACTCTTCACAGTGAGTATTAGGACATAAAATTTTTTACTCTTTTCATTTAATTGATAATACATTGGCTCACATTAATTAATCATTATTGTAATATTTTCCAATGGAATCTCATTCATGTTCAAAACTCACTGATTGATGAGAATAAATATGGTGCATTCATTTTGTATGCAATCCCTTTGACATACATTTAATTGATGTTGATAAAATTTCCTACGAGTTAATAGAAGTTACACTATTGATCCAAATTTGGAAATCAGCTAATTTAATTTCCTGTGTCTGTCTATCTGGTTGTTATATTGCAGGATGTTTATGGGATTCTATCTATGACAGTATATTTAATAGCCTTTCTACATTATCCTACATTTTGAAGACTGTATAACTGTTATCTTTGCCTTATATTTTATACATCTTTAAAAAAAAGAAACTTTACAATTTTCGCCTTTTATCTTTCAAGGGTACATGTTTCCTTTGGATGGGTTTATCTCCCTAAAGAGTTGCTGCAATTCTTTATCTTTAATATTTTTAACTTTATATAATTGACACTACACAGTCAGTGGGGGCCTTCAGGGGGGAAAGAGATATTAAGCACTTGCCTTTACCAATTATCCCTGACATCTCACCTCTATCTGTGTGGGTTTCAAGTTTTGGGTGAGACCAATGCAGGTATACATGTGAATGGGCTTGCTAGTAGCTTCCCATGAGTCATAGGTTCTTACTGGATTTTGCTCTGATTCAAGAGATAATACTGGCCCCATGTATAGCCAATTTTGTGCTGGAAAATTAAACCTAACACAACATAGCCAGTGATGTGCTCATGTGTCAATAAACTATTTACATACATACCATTCTACATGATTTTTATTGTGTTGATGGGTTAAACATTAAGTGTTAATTGATGAACACAAAATAGCCAGTGATGCGCTCATGTGTCAATAAACCATATACATACATACCATTCTACATGATTTTGCTTGTTTTGATGGATTAAAGTCTTTATTGATGATTAAAAATGCTGAGTCATATCATGATCAGGAATCCAGACATATAAGGTGACCCTTAATATCTACTTAAATTGTTATTGTTGTTGTTGTGAGGCCTTAAGCCATTTTTCACCACATGATATGTGGCGGCTAGTATTAATGGTGGAGGAAGAAACTGGGAAATACCCAGAAAGAACCACCAACCCACAAGAAGCTACTGGCAAGCTTTCTCACATATCCACATTTGTAGAATCCTAGACTCAAACCCACACAGACAGAGGTGAGAGGGCATTAATCCGTAACAGACAACACTTTTAGACCATTCAGCCAATGGGGCCTATTTTACCTAAATTATCTGATGTATGATAAACAGATTGACAGATAGATAGACTGGTAGATTGATCTATTTCACAAGTTATCAGAATAAGATTCCTTTATCTCTCTAAATGTGCCATGATGTCCTATTGTGTGACATGTCTAAGTGTATGGTGAAATCTAAAGACTCAAGTTGGTACAATATTCCACTATTATTAGATGCCATGGATATGCAGCAATGAACATGCCATACTAGCAACCAGAAGGGTGAAAGTTTTCTACTGTTGGATCAACTTGGAATGGCTACTATGGTGTGTTTCTGGGTAAGGCACATGACATATAACTTTCTTGTTTTGCTCACAGTGCCATAAAACACCAAAACAAATTCACTATAATTACTATTACTAGCTGCCTTTAATTGACTGCTTCTATGACAGTTTTCTAGTCTTGTTGCATACATTGTGCATGCAAAAAAGAAAAACAATATTCTCTGATAAGTTTTGATGAGTTTGTTATACCGTAACATGGTTAATGAAACTACAAAAATTAGAATTCTGTGCTTGTGAAAAGCATATTCCCAAAGCTCTTGTTTGACCTTCACCCTTAAGTTTGAACTTCCTGGTTAAGTGCTTGTGTGTGTGTGTATGTGTGTGTGTGTGTGTTTGTGTGTGTGTGTGAGAGATATGGATTCCTAACATAACTTGGACAATTTTTCAATCATATCGCTATAATGTCTTCTGTGTGGCAATATAGAGTTTTGGGTCATTATGCTGCAGACATGCAGCATGACGTCCAACCCAGTAACATTATTCTCACACCTGGAAGCTGACCAGTCATAATATTAACCTATTAATGCTGAATGCCTAGCAAGGCAGCTGTTAGTACCATTTTTATAAGTCTTTGTTGTAAATGGCTGCATTGTCAAACATCAGTTGGGCATGTACACTTGTCTTTACATGCCCTTTAAGTATGTACATTGTTATATGCTATACTTTAAATAACATAATGTAAAACTGCTATAGATTTATTAATTATTTAAGTATTTGCCTCTCAAGACCTTGTACTTCAGAAATAAAATGTGTTATATTTTGATTTTATTTGTTTTCTCTATGTCCTGATGTAAACTCAGGCTACTGACCTTCTGACCCCAAACTCAACAGACCTTTTCCACACCTTAAATGCAAGCCATCAACAAACTTTATTCAATGTATATGTTCTAGGACTAAAAAGTTATGCAAAATACATTTTCGTCTCTCAATCAGTCACCTTGAAATTGTACCCCAAAATCAATAGGCTTCTTACTTATTCAATGCATAAGTCTTCCACTAAAGATACATGGTTCCAAATTTACGAATTTGTGACAAAACCAATTTTCTTCTTTCAGTCACAGAACCTTGACAATGACCTTTCAACTCCATAAATGATATGCTTCTTCTTTGCCAGAAGTTCAAGCCAGCCATACATTTAGTCCATAGTTTTCTTTTAAAGTTCATGTTACTATGGTGAAATCCTTTTTATTCTTTCAGCCAGTTATCTTGATCTTTGACCTTTTGACCCATTTTTGCTCTTCCAGTCATAGTAACCTTGACTTTTAATTTTTAAAACACAAAATTGATAGGCTTAATTATTTCCTAAATGAAAAACACCCACAAAGGTTGATAGATGATAGATAATCCAAGCTAATGTACACAAAGTCTGCAATAGATAGAAGGACAGAGAGATGGAATGGATGGATGGATGAACAACATATGCCATATGCTGATTATCAATAATGAGTCTATCAATAAGCAGTTTGATCAGTGCATCAAATTCTAATTTATATGACACCTGGCACAATTTTAATCCAGTTATAACATTTATGAGCTGTTTGTAAAGTGCTCAACTATGTTATCAAATGGGACCAGAAGGAAATATTTTTCATAATTTTCATCCCAATGGCTTGCTCAAAACAAACAGTAACCAATCAATAGACTTTAGATTAAATATAGCACAGGTATAGGCAATGATACTGGCAGGAATGAACCTAATGCATTAAAAATCAATACTGCATACAGGTAGGCCTTGTTGCTTAGAGTCCAGCTGTGACTTGAGTAAATATGTGAAAATAATCAACCACCTACAAGTTTTCATATGCGTTCTAAGCACAAGGTCCTCTCATGCATTATTAAATAGCATCAAATATATTCCTATATCCTCCATGAATTCTATTCTACTTGTCTGTTTATTACCACAAGTATTCCCAAACTGGGAGGTGAAAATTTATAATGCTTTGTAGCAAATGTATGTACTCACTTATAGATTGGGTGCTACTACAAGCAACATAGACTCTTATCTACATCCTCATAATATACTGGAAGATTGAGGTCTATGTTGTTTATTGTAATAAATAGTCTTAAAAAACTGCACAGACCCAGATCTGCTATCACAGTATGGTCATGCAGATATGAGTCAATGCAGTTTGTATTAAATTTGACTTATAAACAAGCAGATATGGCATGTTTCCCCAATGGTGACCACATGCAATACAAGTGTCACCCTTGGCTCCAATGACTGGGGGGTGTTGGGAGGGTCCCATTCCTGAGTGGAAATCAAATCTGGAATGTAAAAATTTCAATTACAACTAAATTGTCAAAAAGTTTCAAACCCAAATTTATTATTTACAGCTACATCATCAGGATGACACATCAAATAATGCATGGATCTTGCATTATCACATCAGGGCACAGTTGGCGGTGGGGAGACAGGAGAGATAGTGGGAGGAATGGAGTTAAGAATAAGCAATGTTAAGTATGGAAATTTGCAATTGCAGTTGATCTAATCTTGCATATTATATTTTTGTCTATTTGCTTAATCAAAAAACTATGTGAATGTCTCCCCAATTTTTTAACCTTTTTAACTTAGTGTCTCCTTTCATTTTCAGGTAAAACAAAAGCTACATCTTCAGTTGTATTGTTTTAAAACCACTGTATCCTCAATCCTCATTGTCTGGGAGAGTCACATGACCTTCAACTGAATATTTTGATTACACTTCAAGTTTCCCAACAGTCTAAAAATGACAATAAGTTACATGTAGAATTATACATTCACATATGCGACAAGGCTTAGGGTAGAATTTATATTAAATCTACAGCAAAAGTATATATTTACCCTGCATTACATCTATCAAACTGCTTTCCCAAAAGTTAATTTTAAATTTAACATGTGCCCTTGTGAGTAATATCGATTAAGAGCTAATGACTGTTTTCTTCCATGGTTACAACAGGGCACAATGTATGTTTTCAAAACAGAATATATTTGATCAGCACTTAGGCATTTTAAAAATTTATTAAAATGTAGTTGCTTATTACTGATTAATCTAACAATGCAAACATCTCCCTACTTTCGATCTGATTTACAAAGATTTATGATAGAAAAACCAATGTCATACAACCTTGGTAATGCTAAAATTAGTTGTAGGATATTACCGACTGATATCATTCTTTAACAATGTTGCATTATAGGAATTTTTTATATGCCAGTTTCAAGAATGCATATTTTCCAACAAGCCGAACATTGTTAGATTTAACAGATACATCCACTATTGACGCTCATGCATGCCAACACAAATATAGAAGTCCCTTACTATAAGACTTCTCAGTATATTAAATCCCTTCAGTATACCACTAGCCCTCAATATACCACCAATTTACCTTATACCATCACCACTCTATATAATACTACCACTCAATTTAGCACAACCCTTGGCATACCATTGCTCTCAATATACTACTGATTCCCAGGTCAAATAGCAAAGGTATGATCATGATTCCTTTTTCCTTTATTGGTACTTAATTTTAGGCCACTTGATTGGAAGGGACAGGGTTCAGTTTTAGACTGTAGCCTTGTGCCAGTGACCCTTTTCCTATCTTTGTCACAAAGAAAATTCAGGATTCATTATGTCCATAGGACACATAATAAAAAGATCTAAGAAAATGAAACAACAAAATCATTACTATAGATTTTAAGCTGACTGTATTGAATGCATCCAAAAGATGTTAAATTGTGGTTACTGCCAAAGAAGTGTAAGATGATCAATTTCACTGGCTGACAGAAATATCTTTATGATTTTTGATTGGCTTGGGCACCAGTCAAGTACAAATGGTTGATGATCATGATAGAAAATGTAAAGAAGAAAAGATAAAATCTTCAGCACAAAAAAACACTATCACATTTATTTTCAAAGTAACATAAAGGGAAATTAAATTGTAAACTCAAATGTTCAAAATAATTGTAAAAAGAAATTCAAATCCAAATAGGGAAAGTCATGACTGGGGAGGCTGGAAATGATCGCAGGTGCCTGAGTTTTGGAGTTAATAATTGCTTCAAAAATATTCACTTTTCCAACATTATATACATTTTTTCAGTTATTGTTGGTTTGTCAACTGATACAACCACGTCCTAAACAAAGAAAACTAGTTTAGAAACAGTGCTGTAGTCAAACTCAGCAATGACTAATTCAAACCATATAATGCTGGAAACGTGAATATTTATTGCAGGAATTAATACATAATGTGAGTGCCCATGATAATAATATTTATTTGAGCTTCCTAAATAAACAAAAAATAGGTAAGAAAATTTATGACCCATTTTTTTCTAAATGACACCACTTTTTGAACTAGTAGGGACCACAGGACTGAAACCTTCCCATTATAAGAATGATAGCAACATGGTGGGGAGAAAAACTTTAGATTCAATTATAATGTTCATATTAATAATCTATTTTTATCTTGCTGTGTATAATATATCTATAATTACAAAGACATATTGACAATTCCATCAGCTTTACACAGTATAATAAGATATAACATGATAAACTTATGATACATTTACTTTTATTCCTCAAATGAAGAGAATTACAAATGGGGGGAAATTAACCACAACACAGACATGCCTCAAGATAAAGTCCAACTGCAAACTTTATAGACCCAGATCTGACATAACATAATGTGCCAGTAGATCTGTGTGTATGCAGTTTGATAAAAATAATCAGTAAAACAAGCAACATAGACACTGATCTGCCTGATAATACAATGGTAGATCAGGGTATATCTGTGTATGTAGTAGGACTATAAGGTAAATTAGCAAATACATCCACTAGGTATATGGAGATCAAGTCTTCAAGTAGACTTGCAAAAATGCATTTCCTTTCAAACTTTCATGGATGACTGATTACACTACTTGACTTTGATTTTCAATGTAACAGATTTCTGAATCATAAAATACCTTTGTGCATTTTCCTCAGTTTTATGGGAAAATGCAGTATCTTTTTTAATGGTTCATAAATTGCCTCAATGTTTATATTGTCATGGACATTGCTGTCAAAAACTGAATGCACAACTATGAACATATACCTCATTTTTACAGGTATAGTGAGCATGTATACTCTACAGTTATTTAAAACTTAAAAACTCCACAGTTTTGGAAGCAATCAAGAAGGACTACAAATGCTATGGCCTAATGCAACACACACCAAGCTTCTAATACAATGATAGACCTAAACTTGCCAAATGTCTATTGTTTTTGATTTACCATTATTCTTTGAATGAATATTTTTTTTAAGAAACTGCAACATCTGGGCTTATGATGTCCACTATATATCTAGATCTTAACTTCCACAACATATCAACACCTGAAAGATTATAATGTTCCAAAGCAATACAATTAGGGTATCATGCCCAGTGGCATGCAAAGTGTCCCACCAAGCCTTGTCTGGGCAGAAAGGTTGCCTTGATACTTCTGATCATAAATCTGGCAAACTATCTTGCAAGTAATTTTATGTATTAGACTGTTACAAGAGTCTTTACCTCTGCATTAGACTGTTACAAGAGTCTTTTCCTCTGCATTAGACTATTACATGAGTCTTTACTTCTGCATTAGACTGTTACAAGAGTCTTTACCTCTGCATTAGACTATTACATGAGTCTTTACTTCTGCATTAGACTGTTACAAGAGTCTTTACCTCTGCATTAGACTATTACAAGAGTCTTTACCTCTGCATCAGACTGTTACAAGAGTCTTTACCTCTGCATTAGAATCTTACAAGAGTCTTTACCTCTGCATTAGACTGTTACAATAGTCTTTTCCTCTGCATTAGACTATTACAAGAGTCTTTACCTCTGCATTAGAATGTTACAAGAGTCTTTACCTCTGCATTAGACTATTACAAGAGTCTTTACCTCTGCATTAGACTGTTACAAGAGTCTTTACCTCTGCATTAGACTATTACAAGAGTCTTTACCTCTGCATTAGACTGTTACAAGAGTCTTTACCTCTGCATTAGACTATTACAAGAGTCTTTACCTCTGCATTAGACTATTACAAGAGTCTTTACCTCTGCATTAGACTGTTACAAGAGTCTTTACCTCTGCATTAGACTATTACAAGAGTCTTTACCTCTGCATTAGAATCTTACAAGAGTCTTTACCTCTGCATTAAACTGTTACATGTCTTTACCTCTGCATTAGACTGTTACAAGAGTCTTTACCTCTGCATTAGACTATTACAAGAGTCTTTACCTCTGCATTAGAATGTTACAAGAGTCTTTACCTCTGCATTAGACTGTTACAAGAGTCTTTACCTCTGCATTAGACTGTTACAAGAGTCTTTACCTCTGCATCAGACTGTTACAAGAGTCTTTACCTCTGCATTAGACTGTTACAAGAGTCTCTACCTCTGCATTAGACTATTACAAGAGTCTTTACCTCTGCATTAGACTGTTACAAGAGTCTTTACCTCTGCATTAGACTATTACAAGAGTCTCTACCTCTGCATTAGACTATTACAAGAGTCTTTACCTCTGCATTAGACTGTTACAAGAGTCTTTACCTCTGCATCAGACTGTTACAAGAGTCTTTACCTCTGCATTAGACTGTTACAAGAGTCTCTACCTCTGCATTAGACTATTACAAGAGTCTTTACCTCTGCATTAGACTGTTACAAGAGTCTTTACCTCTGCATTAGACTATTACAAGAGTCTCTACCTCTGCATTAGACTATTACAAGAGTCTTTACCTCTGCTTTAGACTGTTACAAGAGTCTTTACCTCTGCATTAGAATGTTACAAGAGTCTTTACCTCTGCATTAGACTGTTACAAGAGTCTTTACCTCTGCATTAGATTGTTACAAGAGTCTTTATCTCTGCATTAGACTGTTACAAGAGTCTTTACCTCTGCATTAGAATGTTACAAGAGTCTTTACCTCTGCATTAGAATGTTACAAGAGTCTTTACCTCTGCATTAGAATGTTACAAGACTCTTTACCTCTGCATTAGGACTGTTACAAGAGTCTTTATCTCTGCATTAGAATGTTACAAGAGTCTTTACCTCTGCATTAGACTGTTACAAGAGTCTTACCTCTGCATTAGACTGTTACAAGACTCTTTACCTCTGCATTAGACGGTTACAAGAGTCTTTACCTCTGCATTAGAATGTTACAAGAGTCTTTACCTCTGCATTAGACTGTTACAAGAGTCTTTACCTCTGCATTAGACTGTTACAAGAGTCTTTACCTATGCAATAGACTGTTACAAGTCTCTTTACCTCTGCATTAGACTGTTACAAGAGTCTTTACCTCTGCATTAGACTGTTACAAGAGTCTTTACCTCTGCATTAGAATGTTACAAGAGTCTTTACCTCTGCATTAGAATGTTACAAGGCTCTTTACCTCTGCATTAGACTGTTACAAGACTCTTTACCTCTGCATTAGACTGTTACAAGAGTCTTTACCTCTGCATTAGAATGTTACAAGAGTCTTTACCTCTGCATTAGACTGTTACAAGAGTCTTTACCTCTGCATTAGAATGTTACAATAGTCTTTACCTCTGCATTAGACTGTTACAAGAGTCTTTACCTCTGCATTAGACTGTTACAAGAGTCTTTACCTCTGCTTGTATTGATATTGATCAAGGATCTTTTGTAGAAACTGATTAAATTTGCATGATGCTTTAACCATAACAGTAATCAGTTAGACCATAACATCTCTATTATTTAACATGGGACTAATGAACAGTTTGTTACAAGATAGTCCTCTTGCTTTGCAAATTATGACTGCATCAGCAAAGATATGCTTCATGGAGACTGTACTTGACAATAGGTACTTGTTTCATTTATCTGTCTCCATTTTTTCACATGTTTTACTTCATAACAAACTTTGAAAAGGCCCATTATATAATGACTACATCAAATTACTATTTTTATACTGTTTGACCATTGAGTTGGAAGTACTCAAATTACTATAGTTATACCATTCATCCATTCCTTCCAAAATTAGTTTCTTCACATGAAGAGTCAAGAGTTCGAAGTATTCCAGTTAAATGTTATTATAATTATGTATCATAGGCTAATAATCTAACATATATCTTCAATTCCACTCATTTGCTTATGACATATCATTACTTTTAAAGTCAAACCTTTATAAGCCAAAATTTAAAATTATTTCTTTACAACAATTACCATTACAAACATAGGAATAAGTTTGGGGTAATTTTCCAGCGACGTAGCCAAAAATGAACGATTTTTATTTCATGTATAAATTGCTTTATAGCATAATATTAGAAACATAATGATGATACCAGTATCATCTTTTAGTGTTAAACAGTATGGTAAAGTCAAACTTCAAAAAGTCAAACCATTATGAGTCCAAATTTTGTAGTCATGTTTTCTAAAGTTTTAAGTGTTCTGAAGTTGCTCAGTAATGAAGTTTTAGATTAGGATTGAACAAGACATGGAATTATTACAAGTATTTGTGTAACTGATGTTTGAGTTGTCTAAGAATACTGTAATCTGAGAAATAACAGCTAAAGCATTTGTAATAATTTGTAATGGTTCTATAACATATTATATCATTTTGGCTTCAAGTTATTGGCACAAATTACACAGACCATGCTATGACCATGCTAAAGATCTGAGTTACAAAACTGATAATAGACAATGCCAGGCCAATAATTTAATAAAATATAACCTCAAAAAAACTTCATAAGCCTCATAAAAAACCTCATATAACCTCATAACTACTATGGATTTCCTCAAGAACCTAGTCAACCAAAAGTATGAAAGATACTTGCAGTGTTTCTACAAAATAATTTAATAACAGGAAGAAGAAAGAAGGATACTGTTTACAGTGAGCATGCTGGGCTTCAACAATATCACAAATTGTTATTTTTTTCCCTTTTTCCTTATTGACGACAAAATATACCATCTGACAATCTTTCTGGCAAGAAAATTTTTGGCTATTAAAAATTTATATAGTCTTGAGTTTGGAGTTGAGAAATTCAAGGGCACCATGACAGGAAGCTGCAAACTTGGATATAAAATTGCATTGGAATATATTGTTATAAACACAAATCCTTTGTTCATATTGACAAACCACCCTAGCATTGTTATATCAGAAAATGCTTATGCTGATGTCTGGCCTTAGTACTCTGTGCTGTAATATAAACCCAAATAGTCATGCTTCATGACCAGCTACAAGTGACCACTTCTAAAATCAGGACAAAGAATGACTACAATCTACTAGACAATGACATTTTTTCTTCCTATTTGAAAAAATATACCAGAAAAAAAAAGTTTTTTTGAAACTTCAAAGAAAACTGATTACCTTTCAAGCATTGATCATTTTTATATATACGAAGGAAATTTAAAAAAATTTTGTCATCACCAATGTATTACAATTATTTGCTTTTACTGCAGCAAGATTAAACAAGCATTTGCTTGGTCCTTCAAAGAGTGTCTTTAGCTGTGCCTTCAGAACCATCATCAAAGCAAGATGAAAACCTTTGATTTAAGAAAGTCAGCAACAAACTTAAATAAAAGCATTGTTTCATTTCCCATAGTTATTGGAACATTTATTGTGCCATGAAAATTTCATGTTTGCAACAATAATTTTCATGCTTATACTCAATACCAATGGTGGTTTAAAACCCAAATTAAAGTTTCTGTATTTTGAAACAATAGTTATCTGACTGTCGAGTTAAATAAAGGTGGGACAGCTCTCAAGAATGTTAAACCTTTTAATTGTTCACATGTTTCATTTCCTTATGAATAACCTCATTCCCTTTAGTATTCTATGCATTATGGTAGTTGTCTCTGGCTGACCAAAATCTAGGCCAATTTAAGTACATGTACAAGTAGCATATAAGCAACTACACAGCCAAATGCTACTAGGATAATAAATATCAGAGTGAATTGTTGCAGGAAATATGTTTGTTGTCAATGGCATATAGATCAAATGAGGACTACCATTATATATATATATATATATATATATATATATATATATATATATATATATATATATATATATATACTACTGAGTTTTGAACCCAGGTCCATGAGTAATCGGCACCCATCGCCTTGCCTGCAAGTACCAGCCCATATACCGTCATGACTAAGCACGCATCACCAAAAAGTGATGGCACTAAATCGTTGTTATACAAGCTTGTGCGTAGCAGACACACTCGCATGACGACCTAGTAAATAATTCTCATATATATGCACAGTGGTTCCAGATTCCTATGAAAAAAATCAAGGTATATAGGATTTTTGTATTACAAAGAATTATAAATATATACCAGACAGAACAGACAGAGCTATCCCTGGATTCTGTATTAGAATCTTGATAATATTGGGCAGAAATAATAGTTTAATACAAACAATACTATCATACAGATTAGAGAAATTAAATTCGTACTCTGGTGGTGCATGCTTAGTCGTGATGGTATATGGGCTGGTGTGTGCAGGCAAGGCGATGGGTGCCGATTACTCTTGGACCTGGGTTCAAAACTCGGTAGAGTATGAATTTAATTTATATATATATATATATATATATATATATATATATATATATATATATATATATATATATATATATATATATATATATATATACAGACATTTTAATTGTTTTCTGTGGGTTTTGACTGATGTATTTTTCATATGCATGTATATTATTTAACACATTGTGGAGTGTACTATACAAATGTAAGTTTTAAATATACAAGTGTATTTCAGACTTGTTATCTTCATTTAATCAAAATTTTTCCATTTTTTTTTTTGTAAATCTTTGTCACTCAAGACTGGTCATTTCTTAAAAATTTGATTTGCATGTGAAATTTCAATTTATTTTCAGGTCCCCCATTTACTTAACTAAAGGTCTGCTTATGTTGATAATATTACCTTGAGATAAAACAGATAGTACTATAATATTAAAATGGCATTGTTTTTTTTTTAAATTGTCAATGTAATATTGAGGTTGCCAATTTTTTTGCAACAACTTTGTTCATAACAGCACCACCACTGGTTTATTTACAAAATTACACACATAGTTGGATATATCAACATCTATTAATGTTCAAAGGATTGTGCTATTAAAGATAAAACATGCATTCATATAATATCTTCATAGTAGACGTAATATTAATAATTACTGTTATCTGATGTTATGGAAATAGTGAAACAACAACAAAAAATGTTTGATAATAGGTTGCCCTTAAGTACCATATTTATAAACTGTTGATTATCATATTTATATAATGTGATTCTGGACATAAACAGAATTCATCAGATCTCAATGGAAACAGGCCTCTCAATTGAATTTCAGGATGAGGAGTAATGGAATCTTCACTCATAAAACTTAGTAGTCCATGCCAATATCTAACAATGCCTGTCATAAACTCAGGAGACCCTTAATTTCAAAAGGATAGAAAAACAAATGCACATGCTCACTATTTTAATGTAATGTGATGTGATTATGATTTTTAACATAACTTTATCAATTTTTCAGTCAAATTGCTATGATGTCTGCAGCGTGGCAGTTTCTAGCGATGTCTAGCACTGAGGCATCATGCCACATATATGCAGCATAATATCCACCCAGTCACATCCTGACACCTGGCCGACCAGTCCTAACTTTAACATTTTAATGCTGAGCACCAAGCTAGGTCTCACTATTTTAATGCTGAACACCAAGCTAGGTCTCACTATTTTAATAATATCAGTACTGAAGTGTTATCCATGTATAAAAGAATGTGTTTTTCAGTAGCTATCAAGTTAAATTTAAACACTGACATGTAAATTTATAAGATTTGGTAACTCTACAACAATGCTAAACACATAAATGCAAACTGTAACAATACAATTGTCAACAATCAGTTTCAATCCCAAAAATGAACACACCAAATGATGTGTACTTTTCTCTACAAGCAGAACAGCATCCATTCCCATTAAAGAAACACCTGACATTACACTATACATGTATATGAACATGAATTAGTACACTTAAAGACAGATTTTTTAAAATACCAAGCAGCTTATGCACAAAAAAATATAATTCAAATTAAATGTTAAATATTAAACTGTGATATAATGTAAGCTCTACAGGACAAATTAATTAATCTTAGTACATGTGGTAATTAATTGGTAATATATTATAAATTTAAATTACATCACGTTTTGTTGTTAGCTTTATTCATCACTTAATACCTTTCTAGTCTTAGAACAGATTCACGAAGCTAGTATTTCTCATTGTCATAGGTAAACAAATACTTTAAAATTTGTCTGACTCTCTGTACATCTAAACAACAACGTGGCTCTCATCACCCACCCACCCAAATTTTGTCTGTTCATGTCTGATTTACGATTATGATATACCCCCAATGTTTTTTTTTTAAAAAAAAAAACAAAAACTAAAAAGATCCGATACGCAACATGATGCCGTAACAATTTGTATCACGTTCCCCAATCTGCATTACAGCTGACACTTATGAGGATAAACGGAAAGAAGAAAATAAATCGATCAATATTCAAGAAAGCGAGGGAGAAATTCTTACGTACCCCTGGTGAATATGGCTCATGTCTGCGGCAATTAACGGCCTAAAACGCTTTCAAATTCTTTCTTCTTATTAATGGGAAAATGTCTTTCTACCTCACTATACGAAAATCAAGAAATTATACAGTTCATTATTTCGCATCATTAACAAAATCGATGCTCGCAGCACCAAAATCAGATTCAACAATCCTCGTTGTCTGGGAGAGTCACGTGACCAAACAAAATCTTGGGCATCAGGTGCGAGTCAAATTCGTACACTGATAAAATGCATCAATCAAAATAATCTTAAAGTGAAATTTTAAAAAAAACTGCTGTGAACTTAATCAAATTTATTAAGAAATTCTGCAAAGTAACAAAAGCTACTTTTTTCCAGTTTGGACTGGTATGTTTAAAAATGCAAACAGAGATTAAATACAGAAAAGCTGATCAAACGAAATCTTGGTGCAGAAAATTCAGGCTAACCAAGCTTAGGATCCAGACATATATTAACTGGGTTATGAATTGTATATGGGCAAAACTTTACATTAACAATTACTATAAAATAAAAACTTGCTTCTATAATTATCTATATATGTTTATTGTTCTGGACCAAGTGTATGAGCAAACATATCCTGATGTATGTAACATTCATAAAATATATTATAATTACAACAAAGAACCAGTCTGTTGTTGCTGCATCGAACACATCGGTGGCGCTCTATAGATTCGTATTAAGCATAATGTTAGAATTTTAAAGAATAAGAGTCTCTCCGGCTTTCCTCACTTGTTATACTTGCTATTTAAAAGAGACTTTGTATATCTTAGATATTGTTCAAAGAACCTTTAATTCCCTTAATTTTGATGTATGATTGATGGGTGTAATATGGGTTAGAGAGTATCCAGCTTGGCCTTAATCCGAATGTCTATCTTTAAGAAAAAAAAAAATGCTAGCTCTACTTGCTCATTGTCACTCTGGAACTTCAGGGGTAAATTGTAAAAAATAGAGCCGATAACATTTTTTTTTATTTACTTTTTATGCATTTGGTAATTTATTCATTGCACTTTTATAAGCTGGCATTGTCTAGTTTGGCAAAATTCATTTTCCTTATTTTAATAGCTGCCAAGAATAGCGTACTTTAGACAAATTCAAGTTGATTTTTGGAGCACAAGGGAGCAATCATTTTAGTTAGCAGTATGATAAGATCATTTACAATTTCCAAAAATACAATATCCAAAGAAATTTCAGACACATTACATGAAAGTAGTATATAGGCATGCCAACATTGTCTCCACTATGCATGTTTAAAATGCAAACAACTTCACCTTACATACATAACTCTCTCAAAAATACATAATAACTGGTGAGCGCCACCATCTCAGCCATTTCCGTCAGATCATATTGGCGATGTGCGAGCGATATTCCGATTTTTGTGTCCTTCCGCCACAATATAGTGCCTTGTGAGCAAGTTCTGAATATAGTTCCCGGTGGCTTTCTCTATTTCACGGAAACGGCCGAAGTTATTCCGATCGGTGGTTCACAGGAAACATGGAGAGCAAAAGTCCAAACAAACCGGCTAGCCAACCCCAGAAAAATTGTGTCGTTATATATCTTATAGCTTATAATGTTGCACAAGTTATTGGGTAATGCAATTACGACTTGAGCTTGTCTTTATAAAATTCATCTATTTATGTCACTCTGTGACTTGTTAATTTCACAATTATTCTATGTTAAGACTATTGGTCGGGGTGGGAGTGGTAATACTGTACTGTATAGCTACTACCATGTCGGCTAATTCTGCGCGTCGGGTAATTCTCCGCAACGATACGACATTCCTGTAAACATTACATCACGTATTTTTGGTCGAAAATGGAGTTTGTATCAATAATGAACAGTTTTTCTTTAATTAAGGAAAGTGATATGTATAAAGTGTGCAAAAATATCACACATTTCTGCCCTAACTGATATGAAACTGATTTCTAAATGTAAACATGAAGACTCACTCCATGACCTTTATGAACTTTTAACCCAGAAAAAAAATCATATTTACTATGTATCTTTCAGAATCATAAAATAGATACATTATAAAAGATGGAAATGTATATCTCAAAACAATCATGCAATTTTCTAATCTGTCCCACATTTACAACCAAAATATGAACTTGCCACTAAAACAAAATTCTCAAGAAAATACCTGGCATATAGTCTGTTTCTAAATTCTGTAGTAATATTTTTTTTTCCCCCATAAATGAGACAACGTAACACATAGCATCCTTTTCATTGCTGGTTCTCTTCAGCATAATATCTTAATTTTTTTATAAAATTTTGAAATTTATTAATTTTTTTACATGATTTAGTTTGCTTAATATCTTTTGCCATTTATTGGCATTGTTACATTGAACTTTTTAAAACAAGCTATAAACCTCTCCTAATTATTTGACCGAAATACTAACAGAAACAGTTCAAAGGAATGTATTTCATTTCCATAACAAGATTAATCAACATTACATCTTTTCAACGCTGCGCACAGAATAGACCAACATATTGCGAAGCACCAGAATGCATAGGTGGTATCTGGTGTGTCCAAAATTAATATTTCAAACAGAATATTCTGGTGACAATTTCCTCATTTTAAATGGTAATCATTGCAGTATTTTACTTTCATCACTTGGTCAGATTCGGTAAGCATTTTGTTACAATATTGGCGACAAACTTTAGGTGCTCATGCCCAACTTAATGTTGGCAATAATAATGTCCAATGTTTTCATCACTTGATACAAACATTCCCCTAATGGCTTGCAAATGCTATTACATCAGCCACCATTGCTTACCCTAATTCTTCATTCTAAATCACTCCACATCTTTTCAAATAGTTAGACTGCAGCAGAAGATAAGACTGACTTACCCAAGTCTTCAAATGTCACATATAATAACAAAACAGTCCATATTTGACACATCAAAAATGTCACTTAAAACACCATCAATATAGGAGAAAACAAATCGATTTAAGTAAAAAAAATACTCTTTTCCCTACACATAACCCAGTTGACACACCACATATTCAAATGTACAACATAAGGACATACACATGTAGGCAGTTCAAACTCAACCTTGACCATGTTATGCTAATTTACAATGCACATTTGGAACAGTCTTAACATCCAAGAGTTCTAAAGAAATGATCTTCCTAAGTAAGCAATTTCTAGTGTATCTTACAAAATCATTGCTTAATTTTATACAATTAATGATTTTCGTATCTTGAAGCATATTTTGTGTCCTGCAAGAATGCTTTGTTGCAAATACATCCAAAAACTACAATAATCATTGTTTCTAGCAAGATCATTGATGATATCAATGCATTTTTATGGTGCGTAACAAATTTAATCTAGTTTCTTAAAGGAACAACTGATAAGATAACAAGTTCTGTAGATTAACATTTACAGGACTATGATGCGAGTTGAGAAGGGGACAAGTAAGAGAAATGTAAACAAAGCAACGATTCAGCTGTTGGTATGTTGGTGTTGTGTTAATGCCATTTTTCAGGACAGGACGGACTATATTTAGTAGCGAGTCCAGTTGCTGGAGAAAGTGTTGTGTATATTGAAGTTGTATTGTGTGTTTTTTGTACATTTTTATATTATGCTATGTATATTTAATTTGTATTTTGTGATTGACCTATTACCTTTGTTGGTCCTACCTGATTAGTCTTTTTTATATGCAACATATTACATATATAATATTTATGATTGTAGATTATATATTAAGATTATATTTTGTATGTAAACATGTTTACTTGGGTCTGAGTTATGAACATTATTTCCCTTGGAAAAATCATAGTCTACCTGACATTTTACTTGTTCCTTGCTAAACTTGCTACAAGAACCTGTGTTAACATTTAAATGCTCTGGAAATGAATTAAGTGGAAAAAATTACCCTCATCCTGGCTATGCTATTGTGACCTAGTTTTTTTTCATATACTGGTAGTGATAAGCAAATACTCATTCATATCTTAACATTAGATGAATCAATTTTAGTTTGTGTTTCAATTTATATTTGAGAGGATTTATTTGTTAAAATTATTCACTTGAATTACTAAGTGCTAAATAATAGAGTCTGACAAAATCACGTTCCTTGCCCTAGATTGAACTATCCATTTATATATGTTTGGTATGAGGTATATCTGCAAAGTAATTCATTAAATGACCATATATGAACAGCTGTTTATTTGGAAGAATAGTGCCACCTGATTCTGCAGTCATTTGGTTGTGGCCAAAGTAATTTACTTCAGGTAACTGGCTTTTCTCTCTTTTCATTTTTATCAGGAAATGTTGATGATTGTAATTTTTCCACATTTTTGTAGCACGAGTTCAATTTTAATTTTATACATTTTTATTTCAGATGGAGTGCCATTTTGTTTGCAAGTATCTCAGAACTCATTACATATAGATCATACAGTAATTTGTACCAGAGCATTGCTCCAATGTTGTACATATTTCAGACTGCAGCAGTTTTAGAGGTTTGTAAATTTAACATGCATAAAAAATAATTTATAACTGGATTGGGATATATTTCATAACAGGTATGGGAATTCTCTAGAATATTGGGATTTCACAAATTTTATAACAGGCATGGGAATTATCTAGAATACAAGGATTTCAGAATTTCTAACAGACTTGGGAATGATAATTCATAATTCATACCAGATATGGGATTTCAATAGGATATTGGGATTTCTGAATGAATAACAGGGATGGGAATTGTCTATTGGGATTTCAGACTTTATAACAGACATGGGAATTAGAGATGTAAAAATTATGGGAAATATCTATTCAGTCCTTTTCTATTACCCAGATACCCGATCAAAGGAAAATTTCATTAAATGGGAACCTGAAAAGCTATGTTGTAGGTTCACACATGGCTACCCCTCAGATGAGATATAAGCATAATTTATTACTAATATAAATGGCATAAAAGCGTAATCTGAGCATAAAAAGACCAATCTATATATTACATGCCCTAATTGCAGAAAACTATAAAAAAAAAACATTTATTTTAACATATTTTTGCTACTCAACTGGATCTGCAGTTAACATTTTTGTCACAAATCAGCTAAATCATTTTGAAATAGTAGTTAATACGAGAAAATACACAAAGAAATTGATAAATTTTGTACTCACTTTAACTAGTATACATGTCAGCAGTAACTTTCATAGTCTTGAAGTCCACAAATGATAACTGTTATAGTATCATGAACCTGCTATGGTTTATCCTTAGTAATGGTACAGGACATCATGTTTTTAAGTTTAATAAAATCTCTTTCCTCTAACATTGTTCCATACATGTCAACCCCATTGAAATGAAAACCTGTATGCCAGACAAATAATAACCCTACAAAGACCCAAAATACCTGACATTAAAAAAATGTATTCATACATTATATAAGATCAACAGTTTTAAAACAACAAATGCAATAAATAAACCAATTTACACACATATACATAATTATTTACATATCTGAAACATTATTTTATTTTATTATTTATTTATTTGATTTACCTTGTACTTTACATATGCAAATTATCTTAATTCTCTCTCTCTCTCTCTCTCTCTCTCTCTCTCTCTCTCTCTCTCTCTCTCTCTCTCTCTCTCTCTCTCTTTCTCTCTCTCTCTCTCTCTTTCTCTCTCTCTCTCTCTCTCTCTCTCTCTCTCTCTCTCTCTCTCTCTCTCTCTCTCTCTCTCTCTCTCTCTCTCTCTCTCTCTCTCTCTGTAGCAGTGCTGAAGTAATTGCCCATACAAATCACCAAAGCTAATTTTAAAAAATCTATTATTTAATCTGTACAACAATGGCTGTTTATTGCTGACTGCCTTTACTTTTTAATTGCATATTGGATAATCAACAGTATAAACTGCCCAGGGTGGTAAAATGCCATGATTATTTAATTGGCTCCATGTGGAATAATATCCCATGAGTATTTAATTGCCTCTGGAAAATTCAACTATAGGGTGATAATATTCAATGTGTATTTAATTGCCTGTGTCACAGTCAACTGTATTAACTGTCCAGGATTGTAATATTTCAAGAATATTAAACATGTAGCTGTGTGAATCTCAACTGTTTCTACAAGTAGCAGGATACAGTCATATAATTATCACAGGCATATAATTATCACAGTGTCAAAATGATCTCTCTCTATTTGTTCTCAGGATAATGTGACTGGGTGCAACATTTTGTGACATGATTGTGGCATGATATCCAAGTGCTAGGCATCACTATAGACACTGTAGACATCATAGTGATATGACTGAAAAATTGTTAAAGCTATGTAAAAAATCCATATCACACACACACACACTACCAATTTTGACATCTTATGAATACAGCAGAAGGCAGAAAAATACAGAAATATAAGTAAATAAATAGAAGACCGAGAAGTACAGATTTTATTATGTCTTAAATTTGTATAATTCATATTTACACTTTATTCTCTGTTTCAGATTCTTCATAGTGTTACTGGAATAGTGAGATCTAACCCTGTATTGACAGCTTTCCAGGTCTACTCACGGGTCTTTGTTCTTTGGGCAGTGCTGTATAGTGTACCAGTTGTAAGTCCATACATGTAGCAACACATCCATCTCAATGTTGAAAGAACAGTAGTTGAACTAAATCAAACTCTCCCACCATTGAACTCTGTACTATGGGTCCCATAACTTCAAGTTTAGAAAAATTTTACACAAAGTAAAGCCTTCTGTGAAAGAAGATGAGTATGAATATTCTATAATGGCATCATCTAGATTCTGGTGAAGTGTAATTTCGCAGTTAGGATTTCAGTTACCAGGATCATGATATGCATGGTTCTTCAAATACACCCATATTAATTTGTCTTCACTTGATTTTTTTATTTTTACCCAAACTCACACTTTGCTCTCACTTGGGCCTTTCTAATCACTTCAAATAAGAGAATTTGTAGCTCTGGTGGCGCTCACCAGTTATTATGTACTTCTGAGAGAGTGATGTATGTAAGATGAAGTTGTTTGCATTTTAAACATGTACAGTGGAGAAAATGTTGGCATACCTATATGCTACTTTCATGTAATGTGGCTGAAATTTCTTTGGATATTGTACTTTTGGAAATTCTAAATGATCTTAGGACACTGCTAACTAAAATGACTGCTCCCTTGTGCTCCAAAAATCAATCTGAATTTGTCTAAAGTACACTATTCTTGGCAGCTATTAAAATATGGAAAGTAGACCTAGCACTTTTTTGAAAGGTGCACATCTGGAGTAAAGCCAAGCTGTATACTCTCTAACCCATATTACATCCATCAATGATACATCAAAATAAAGGGAATTAAAGGTTCTTTGAACAATACCTAAGATATACAAAGTCTCTTTTAAATAGCCAGTATAACTAGTGAGGAAACCCAGGTAAATTCTTTTTCTTTAAAATTCTAACCCTATGCTAAATACAAAACTGTAGAGCGCCACCTTAAAAACAAATATAAACATTTATGCAATTATTTTTCTTATTTTCATATTTTGTATGATGTTCTGAGTAAAATGGTACAATAACATTGATTTTATTCATGAAAATAAGCTAATTATGCTTATTTTTGCTCTAGCTTACATAATTTGCCATGAGGCATGTTTGGGTGGGTAGTGACCTTCATTATGGGGAAATTAGAAGTCTTAGAATATAGGAATAAAGTCAACTTAAATTGACGTGGGATTATTCAGAATTCTTTTAAAAATTATCTACAAAAAGGAATGTATTTGTTACGTCTTATCTTGCAGGTACATAATGCGATCTCAGTTGTTCTCTTGGTCTTGGCCTGGTCTATTACTGAGGTCATCCGGTATGCTTTCTATGTCTTTAGTCTGGTTGGTGAAGTGCCATATGTACTACAGTGGTGCAGGTTTGTCTTCCTGCATTTCATCATGTTTTATAATTGGTGTAAGATGTGATAAACGAGGCTTAAGTCTGAAATTGGTAGATATTACACATATGCAATATTACATCATGTTAAAGAAGATCAAAGTGCAGCATTGAAGACAATAAGGCCAAAGCAATTTTCTACAAGTGGTTTATCAAATAAATTCATCAAAATTGTAATTCAAATTTTACATCCAAGATAGTTTTATATGAATTCAAAGAACCTTGTTTATTGATTTACTGTTGTGATTGCTAAAGTCATAGAATCTTCCAATGTATTATTACTTGACTCACTTTATATTTCTCATTAAATTAACACTCTTTTAAAGATCCTCAGTTTGTTAATCAACAGTATATTAATTGATTTACATAATGTTCAGATTAAGCTATTCTTGTTTACTCTCATTCTAGAGCCTTTGTTTGCACCGCCTTGTAAGGCCAGGTTAGCAAACAATCGGGTCCTGCATCATCTGTCATCAGTCTTGCATCTCATGTCTTGTCAGCCATCTATTGTGCAAGATGTAACATTTGTCAACATTCAGTATATTTTAAAACTTTTTAAAAAAACAACTATTGGATCAGTTTCATCTACATATGGCAGATTGTGTCTGGGTATGAAGGCCATTCAGACTTGTACAGTGCTGACATGAATGACATTCAGACTTGCACTGTGCTGACATGAATGACATTCAGACTTGTACAGTGCTGACAAGAATGACATTTAGACTTGCACAGTGCTGACATGAATGACATTGAGACTAGTACAGTGCTGACATGAATGACGTTCAGACTTGTACAGTGCTGATATGAATGCCATTCATACTTGTACAAATGCTGAGGATAAGGCCATTTCATACTTTACAAAGACTGGCAAGCCACTATTAAATATAATGACCACTTCTAATAGTGAACAACCTTTACCTTTAAACTGAAGACCTTCTCTTCATAATTTAGCCATATTTGACTGAAAGCTCAACTGCATGAAAAGCTTTCATGTTTTTGACAATGATTCAGATCCAAAATCAAATATAAACACTCTTACTATAAACAGAAGGGCAACTTATGAAAAACCACTCCACATAATTTTACCATTTTTGATGGAAACCACCAACATTTATCATATCTGCCATTAAAATTGCTACCCAAACTGGCAGAACCTTAAATAACTTTTAAATTTGTCCAAATTTGATGGAAAGTACCCCATCATGAAAGGCTTTCATTTTCAGTTTAAAAGATGCCTGTCAACAGTTAAATTAATCGCTGTGAATACAAAAACTATTGAACTGCAGTTTTACAAAAATTTCTCAACGGAATGGAACCAAACTGGACTGAGAGTATCCAGACATAAATGAGTTTTACTGTTTTAAAATATTGTTAATATTTTTAAAAAATTTAATATTTTAAAAAAGCTTGTCATCTGTTGTCAAATATACATGAAAAAAATTTAATATAGTTGTTTTCTTAACATATCAAAATTAGAAGAAATTCTACAGCAAGCATCCTGCTATGATTTCTGGCCAACTGCTCCCTCCAGCATTTGTTTGTTAAAATGATATCAACCAGTTGAGCAGTCCCATCCCATTTGGACCTCAGTTGTTAATATATTCTTTCATTTTATTTTCAGATACACTGTGCAATCTAATTAAAATTAAGGTCAAATTATATCAAGCAGATATAGCAATTCTCATATCTAATTATAAATGCATATACGGAAATACTCATTTCTAATTAAAATTGCAATTCTCATATCTAATTATAAATGCATATATGAAAATACTCATTTCTAATTAAAATTGCAATTCTCATATCTAAAATAAGCAGATATGGCAGTTCCAAGATTCAATCATAATAAGCACAATTACAATTGACATATCTAATTATAATTAGCAGATTTGGCAATTCCAAGATTTAATTATAAAATAATCAGCAGGTAAGGCATTTCTCATATTTTTAATAAGCAGGTATGGCAATTCCTATATCCAGCTATAAGCAAATATAGCTTTTATTTTATCTAATTATAGTAAACAGATATGATAATTCCCAGATCTAATTAAAATAAGCAGATATGGCAATTCTAATATGTAATTATACTAAGCAGGTATGGCACTTCCCAGATCTAGTTATAATATGCTTTCGTGGCAATTCCCAGATCTAATTAAAATAAGCAGATATATCAATTATAATATTTAATTATACTAAACAGGTATGGCAATTCCCATATATAGGAATTCTTGTAACATTGTTTTGCTGCCACCAGAATATATTTGGCATCAGATCAGCAGAGAGATAATAACATCAAATCCTGTCAGTATTCCCTCTAGTTTGAAAGATATTCTGTGATTAATTAACCACATAAATATTTTAGCATCAGCAAGTTCTTTTTAATTAAATAAAAATTCACATGGTACCATCATTCTTTCAATTTTAGATAATGCATATATAACAGGTTAATTATGCACATCTATAAATTTTTAAAAATATCTCCTCAATTTTTGAGAAAGTTTGGATTTTAAACCCTCCAAGCAGTTCTCATGGCTCTTTCCGTAGACCTGTTATGGAGAATACATTGTACAAATTCTTTCTTTTTATCCATGATATGAATGTCATGTATGTTGTTTTCAAAATATTCAAACTTTAGTTTATTCAGAAATTTTCCAAATGTTAAGTGTCTGAAAAGATACTATTTTCCTGAATAGCCTTTACATAATATACATTTATGTATTTTCTGTACATAATGTACAATGTCATATATGTGTTTTCTGTACATATGTACATTGTCATATATGTATTTTCTGTACATAATATACAATGTCATATATGTATTTTCTATACATATGTACAATGTCATATATGTATTTTCTGTACATAATGTACAATGTCATATATGTATTTTCTGTACAAAATGTACATCTATATCTTTTCTTTACAAAATATATGGGATTCCCAGCTGACCAACTTGTTTAAAGCACTTGCCTTTATTAATCACTGCAATCTCTTGTTTGTCTGCCAGAGTGTAAGTCCCAGACCTGGCAAATGTGGGTATTGAGAAAGCTTATCAGTGGTTTCCAATAGGTTGGTGGTTCTTACTGGGATTTTGCCAGGTTATAGTTGCCACTATGTATAACCTATTTTGTGCTCAAAGGAGGCATTATAAGAATAACAGCGACAACATTCATCTATGCAATAATAGCACTTGCCTTACCGTGACATTACTGATGACCCCCAAAAAATAAATGTTCATATTGGACATATGCATGTATCGAAATCCCCAGATATTATTTTATTCACTGATACAAAAATATTTTAAAATTTCCTATTTCAATTTCAGATATTCCTTTTTTATTATTCTGTATCCAGTTGGTGTAACGGTAAGTTGATCTGACTTTTATTTGTTTTGTATATTATACATGAAAGGTGCTGAAATTAAAAATGTATTTATTACAACTTTAATCTGATTACCATGTCTGACTTATTAACATCTATGGTTGACCCTGGGTAAATAGATTTGAAGTTATGGTTGTGCAGCATTTTTTCTGGTTGCCTGGCAAATTAGTGCTTTTGCCCCCACATATTGCAGCAATCAACATTTTTCACCAATTATTGTATAAATAGTTATTCCAGACTACACACCATACTTAAAATTCAACATCATCCCTTCTAAGGGAAAGCTTCACACAAGTTTATTCACATATTTAATTGGATCACTCTGGTGGCTGAAGTGATTAGAGCATCCACCTTGGATGTGGGGGCTTGCAGGTTTGAACCCGGTCAAATCATACTAGAGACTTATAAAAAAAAACATAGCAGCTACCTCACTAGGTGCTCCGCATTAAAAGGTGAGTGTTAGAACTTGTCCTTGTGTCACTATAATGTGAATGGGTGGGACGTGATGCTAAATGTCCCCGGCATGATGCCCCAATGCTAGACATTACTGTAAACTGCCTCACTGCAGACATCACAGTGGCATGACTGAAAAATAGTTAAAGCTACATTAAAATTGTAAATCACACACACATGCACACAGACACTTAATCTATTTGAGATGTACAATTTAAACAATCATTGAACATTAAACATGTACTTTGTTAATGGTGTCTTGTCATCCATAAGCTTTCTAGAAGTTTGCCACTCCAGGCCTAAAACTTATGGATAATTTATGTTTAACTGAGTCTGCATCATTTTTTTACATTATTTGTTAATCTGACACTATTAAATCGTTTATCTAAATTGTCATACAGATTTACAATTTCCACATGGAATATTTGTTATTACCCCCCAGAACCATTATAGCATACAACATTTGTGATTGGCATGATTATTGAAAAGTTATATTTATTTAGCTGAATAAGCCAATGTATGGAACTGTCACATGCTTCACAGCAGATGCTCTTTTTTAATGACCAATGAGAAAGCATAATTTTTGTACTAGATAATAGATATTTGATTTATGAAGCTAACAAAGAAAAAAATCCGCCATCATATGTTGGTGTCTTGAGAAATATGTTGGTGCATTGACAAAAGGCAAACATTTGCAAGTCTTGTTTCTTGTTCTTCTTGAAGGACTTGTAGTATGGAGTTCATGATTCAGGCCTTTGCTAGCAGAGTCATGGACATACATTGAATAAAGATTTCTTTAATTTGCACACAGGGTAAGACTTTGGGGGACATTTGAAAAGATTTTTTAAAAAAACCTCCATCCAAAGTGCAAACTACCATTATATGATCTTGTACCTCTAAAATTAAATAACTTTGGAAATTCTCAAAATTAGATTTGTTAATCTTAGGAATAAAGATTCACATAGTATTTGTGATGGACTTAGGTGTTAACACAACAAAAGAAACCAAACAAATGTTATATTCTGCATCAGACTTGAAGACCCTAAAGGAATCAACAGTAAATTAATCACCTTATCAACAGAAGTTCCAAATAGTCAATCTAGACTGGTTGAAGAGCACCAATGAAACTTTTCTGTGGCATCCTTATCATGTGGCATGCCGATTCTTTTGATAAAATTGTCTTGTACACATCAAGATGTATCCACATAGCAGTAACATAATTATGTGGCCAACTGTCCTTGACACACTGACCACATACAATTTTAACATTAATGTGTTGGGAGATATATGTACTAGAATGGATTACAGGGTGATTGCCATTTTGACAGTTTGAACTTTTTTTATTATAGATAAAAATTGTTTTTAATATTGAAATTTGCAGTACTTAGAAGAAAGAGTTTGAATATAAAGCTGAACTTCTCATGAACTTCGCAAATAGAGTATGATTATTAGATTAATAAATTTAAAATCAGTATGATGAGGATGATATTTAACTTTACCATTTAATTTTTCATTTGCTTTATTTAAAAGTAGTTTTACATTAAAAATACACCATTTAAAGCGTGAAGGTGATCACACATGCAAATCTTGAAAATGGTCTAGCTTTATCAGGCATAAACTATGATAAGTAGTACAAACAACATAGACCCTGAATTGTTAGGATATTGTGTGTCAGCAGTTCTGGGTCTCTTGTTTGCAGTTGGTGTGTGTTTGTGGCTTGGATTTTTAATGTAGTTTTAACAAACTTAGTCATATCGCTATGATGTTGCAGTGTGGCAGTTCATAGTAATGTCTAGCACTGGGACATCATGCCACAGACATTTAGCATCATGTCCCATCAAGTCATATTATCCTGACTAGTCCTAACACTAACCTCTTAGTGCTGAGCATCATGTGAGGCAGCTGCTAGTACCATTTTTATGTCTTTGGTATGATGGGGGGGTGTGCATGACCTCCCATATCCAATGTGGATGCTTTAACCACATAGGCCACCAGAGCAGTAATTGCAGTTGGACCTAATTTATTAAGAGTAGTTAGCAAATTTTTATAAATTTGATCAAGTGTAAAATTGCATAACCAAATGAAAGACAAAAATTAAATGGTGTGCAAATACATTCAGAACAGGCTTGGGGCTCCGAGTGGTCTAAAGCACTCTTCATTACAAATCACTGCCATCTCACCTGTCTGTGTGGGTTTCAGTCTCGAATTCGGCCGATAATGGTGGGTGAGAAAGCTTGCCAGTAGCTTCTCATGATTCGGTGGTTCCTTCCGGGGTTTACCCAGGTTCCTCTTCCATCATTAATAATGGCCGCCATATATAGCCTGTCATGTGCTGAAAAATGGTGTTACATCCTATAACAACTACAACAACAACAACAACAACAGAACAGTCTAAAAGAGTAAAATCATTAAAATACAAAGTCTAAAAATTATAAGTATTGTAAATAAGTTTGATTAATGTTGGTATTTTGAATTAATTGTTTGTGTTATAATACATAATATTACATAATATTTTATTATGAATAAAATGAATGACCATTAGGTAACCGAGTCATATTAATGGTCAGACAATCTCAGTGCCCTGGACATTTTTGACATGTACAATGAAGGTAATGCTAGCGTATTCATCAGATTGGGGCCTGTTTTACATTGCTAATTACCTGGTTACAGTTGCATTCCATAATGTAAATAGACTATCAGCCTTCGAAGATTTTGTGGTTTCTAGAATATTTTTTGTTTTCATTTTATATTTTGTTTTTTAGGGAGAATTGCTGTCCATCTTGAATGGTCTGCCATATGTGAGGTCCTACAAATTGTACTTTTTGGAACTGCCCAATGCATTCAACATATCCTTCAACTTTTACTACTTCCTGATTATCACCATGTTATTGTACATACCTAGTAAGTACCTACATCACTACAGAAGTTTCATAGGTAATGTCCTGTCACTGTAGAGTTTACATAGTAATTTCCTATGTCACTCTTATGTTTTCTTAGTAAGTACCTATGTCGCTGTCATGTTTTCTTAGAAAGAACCTAAATCACAGTAGTTTTCATGGTAAGTACTGGCATTACTGTTGAGTTTTCATGGTAAGTACTGACGTTACTGTAGAGTTATCATGGTAAGTACTGATGTCACTGTAGAGTTATCATGGTAAGTACTGATGGTGTTGTAGAGTTTTCATGGTAATTACTAATGTCATTGTAGAGTTTTCATGGTAAGTACCTATGGTGTTGTAGAGTTTTCATGGCAAGTACTTATGTCACTAGAGTTTTCATAGTAAGTACTGGTGTCACTGTAGAGTTTTCATGATAAGTACCTATCTCACTGTAGAATATTCATGGTAAGTATTTATGACATAAATACTTACTATGAGAACTCTACAGAGACATCAGTACTTACCATAAACACACTGCAGCGACAAACCATGCAAACTACAGTGACAAAAGTACTTACCATGAAAACTCTACCATGACATAGTAAATACTGCATATATATATATATATATATATATATATATATATATATATATATATATATATATATATATATATATATATATATATATATATATATCTCCTTATAAGATTGCTCATTTATTAATTGACCACACATTACCCAAATCATTGGGGAGATGCAAAGTGCTAATTTCTCTTTAAGAAGGTGCATTTTACATGTTGGATCCAACAATATGACTTGGACTTAGGAAAAATAAATAAGCCAAATTAATTAGGAATCTAGAGAGGAAAAATAAATGCAAAACCAATGTAATATATATATATATATATATATATATATATATATATATATATATATATATATATATATATATATATATATATATATATATATTATTGAATGGAATAATGTCACAAATAAATTTTCAACTTTTTAACTTTGTTCATCCTTGTGCAGTGAAATTGAAGGAAATCCATAATGCTTGATATTGTTAATTCATTTATTAAATAAATCATGAGTTATATAGTTGCGTAAGAATGTAAAAATATTTGAGTTGACCGTAATTGTATATTCTGCAAACATCAAGGGTTTTCAATATTGCCAATAGACTCATCAGATTTTATAAGTCATGCTTATAAGACAGTCCCTGTTATACATTAATCAAATTTCCAATATTACTCACATATGTATAATAGTGCACAATTTTTCCTTAACTTTGTGAACCTTCTTATGTAGATTTAGGTAATTATAAATAGAGACCTGTCTAGTTTTAAGTAATTACAAATTAAGACCAATCTGTTTTCTCTTTGGTAAATACTTGTTAGTGACAAAAAGAGAGAGACCACAGTACTCTGAGCATGAATAAAACGAATGAAAAACAAACTTTTGGTAAAAAGTTTAGGGTTTTAATAAACAAACTGCATTATGCTCTACACAACATAATTTTCATTCAAAAGAAACTTGTCTTTTCTGAATCAGCACTCTACTGATTGATCAGATGATTGGAAAATTGACTTTGACAACAAGTAAATTTAAATCACCACTTTTAGTAGAACAGTTGAATTTTAAGACTTAGATACTTAATGCTACCTGTTGTCCTGCATAACATTATTTAATATGTTTGGGACTCAGAGTATATGGACACTGAAAAGCTCCCTGAGATCACACCTGGATCTTAAGTCCACTATTTCTATCACTTTCATAAATGTCTTTTATCACAGTAGATTTGATGAAGTTGATGACATTAGCATTCTACTTCAAGAGCATAACAGCACCTGTCTTGGATGCAGGAGGTTGCAGATTTAAACCTGGAAAAGTAATGCCAAAGACTTTTTAAGATTGTACTAGCAGCTGTCTTGCTTGGTGCTCAGCATTAAGAGGTCAGATGTTTGAAATGGTCAGCCAGGTGTCCTGATAAAGTTTCTGGGTTCGACATGATGCTACAGGTCTGCACCATGCCCCAGTGCTAGACATCACTATAAACTATTACACTGCAGACATCATTGTGATATTAATATAATTGTTAAAACTATGTTAAAATTCCAAAACACACAGAGACACACACAAAACCTGACCCAACAGATATCTGCTTTTTAAAACAAAATAAAGTTAATGTGAAAAACTAATTAAGGAACAGCAGCTTTACAAGCAATATAGAGGAAAGTCCATCATCATAAAACTCCCCACAGTCAACTTAAACTGGTTGACAGGCTATGACTGCTGGTGTTTCCCTTCACTTTACTCAGTATTTCTTCATTCAAGCAGTATAATCAATCAGTCTGATCTTAATAATATCTTATTGACCAGTTATCTGCACCTTTTTTGGACTTGGTGACTTTAACAACTGCCATACACTTTGGAGCTTTAAAGGTAATGGAGCAAGAGAGTTGAAAAAAATAGAAAACATGGTTGCAGATTAAAGCTGTTGCCTTTTTAGCTAATCTCTATGAATTAAAGATAAATTATGGTACTACACCTGGTGTCAGCATCAGCATCTCTACAGATAAATGCATATACATAAATACACTGAGTTTCAGACATTTTTTTCCTAGGTGGTAGGCAACAGTTTTGAGTAGGTATAATAGTATCTACCCTCATAGGAGGAGGATAAATTGGTGGTAACATTATTTTGACATTTTTTAGATAAGTTTCATGTTTAGCTTGATTGTTTCACACTGTATAAATACTGTTATACTTGAAATCATGCAACTTGTGGAAGGATACATCTTAAATGAATACTACACTCATCACAAATGTAGGTTACTTAATTTACCCTTAACTAACTTTGATTATATTTTGGAGTTTACATATATTTTTCAAGCTTTGCACTTGATAGAATCATAAAACTATACAATTTTATATATCACTATTAATATCACACCCAAATTTTAAGTGACATTGAACTTAAGAATTAAGTTTAAAAAATGCACTCTAATTTATTTTCATGGTATGTATCTACATCTACTTGGCAAAGGGAGAGTACATAACAAAGTCTTACTTAACCCACTCATTCCATTTTTTGGGCATTCAGATTTATCGTCACTGAAAAACAGCAAAAATGAATGTTGGAACTACTATAAAATTCCATCTTCCAAAATAACCATCTTGGTTACCAACAGCCTTGATGATTATATTTGATCTTTGTCAGTTCAGAAAGGCCAAAATAAATTCTCTCCATTTTCAAGGAAAATTTAAATCATGAATCAGTGATATGTCTCAGTGTATGGATGGTTCAAATGATGCAGATCAGGGAGGATTTATCCTTGCAATGCCCCCTGGTGCCATCTTTGGCATTTTACCAGATAAATTTACTTCAAAAATTATTGCCAGACATAAAGCTTTGAACTGCAGCCTAAAATAATAAATATAATTTTTTAGATGCCCTTTTCAAATTAAAATCCTTACTAAATCCTGAATCTGACAACCTTTTTATTTCCCACTGAGCAATATAAGTGAGCTTGCAGAGCAAAGAATTAAAAAAATAAAAGCACGACAGTATAGAATTATATGAATGGTTCAAATGATGCAGATCAGGGAGGATTTATCCTTGCAATGCCCCCTGGTGCCATCTTGGGCATAGAATATAGGGTATAGAATTATATACACATTTGAAGTGCTTATTAGATTAGAAATATTTTAAGTTCACAAAATTTGTGATAGTTGTATAGCTAAAAACAATTAATTTACAGGACTACATGAAATATTAAATTCTTTTTTTTATTTCAGTTTTCCCCCAGCTGTATCTTCACATGTTTGCTCAGAGGAAGAAAGTGGTTGGTGGGGATGGAAAACCAAAAACAGACTGAAATTCAAAAAGATTTGGAACCAAGCATTTTTCAAGACACCATGCCCACTCCTATAATTGTATAATTTCTGTAAAAATTAATTATGCTTGTTTTAATGATTTCCAGACCACAGTATTTCATATTATTTCACTCATTAAATTTACAAAGAATAAAATAACTGTAACAGTAAATATTACAAAGTACTAGTTTCCATGTGTGCAAATATTCACAAGAGATCAATAAACATACAAACAGTATTCAATAGAAAAAAGTCAATTCTAGATTGAAATTTTGTTGTTGAGCCCACAATAGTAGAAAGCAAGACATATCAATCACTTTTTAAGCAGCTCAACATATGTGCAACAGAAAAAATTTATATGGACATCGGACTTCACTGTACTGAATAAGTAACACCAAAATACTAAGTGCACACAAACAATAACAATAGCAAACACTGGTTTAATACTCTCAGACTGGATTAAATGACATCCTGACACTTATCAGATTTTTTTAAAAAAATCAAATTAAAATCACATCTCTTGATAATAATATTCCATTCACATATTTCACCTTATGGAAACTTTCTAGTTTGTAAATTCTGGGTCATTCTATGCAATTTTTGTGTTGCTGGTGTACTAATAGTCTTCACTGCTTATGGTACCATATATTCTTGTACAAGTTGGGTCAAACTATACAACATAAACCATGATATGTCAGTAATTTATGCAATAGCAAATCGTGGTCTGTTAAACTGATGAATCCTAACAAACTGCATGGACCCAGATCTGCCAATAGCAATAGCAGATCTGGATCTTTGCAGTTGGAACCAACTGGTATGCAAGTATGGTACAAGTCTGATAACTCGTTGGTTATTACTTCAAAATGCTGTTTAATTTATGCACATTAGCATCAATTTTATGGTTGCTTAATATGTTGATTTACATGATATTCAATCACAGTATATTGCTTTACATGATATTCAGTCAAAGTATATTTTCTTTATCCAGCTTGTATCATTTCTCTTAAAAATGTTGATGTAGATAGTCTTAGACATGTTTATATAGTCCATATTAAACATGTTGATATAGTCTAGCTTAGATATGTTGATACTGTTCAGCTCAAAAATATTGATATAGTCTAACGTAGACATGTTGATAGTCCTGCTTAAAGGTGTTAATATAGTCATACTTGAAAGTGTTAATATAGTCCTGCTTAAATGTGTTAATATAGTCCAGAGTAAACATGTTGATGTAGTACAGAGTAAACATGCATGGCGATTCAGTCCAGCTTAGGTAGATTGATTTTTTTTTCCAGCTGACATGATATTGCCTGGCTTAAAAATGTTAATATGGTCCAGCTTAGACTGGTTGATATTGTCCAGTTTAAACATGCTGATGTAGTCCAGATTAAATATGTTGTTAAAGTCCAGATTAAACATGTTAATATTGTCCTAAACAGACATTGGGCTCCATTAAAACTTGGTAAAACTGACATTTCATCACATTGAGTTTTGCAATTTCTCCCTCATGCTGATAAAACAGGCTATTTTTCACTTATATACAGACTAATCCAATGTTAATCGGTGAATTCTGTGGGTTAACCATTTCAATTAAAAATTGGAAAACAAGATTTAATGACATCTCTGTTGTAAAGATGAGAAGTGAACACCATGATCAGTTAGATATAGAAGGAAATCCTTATGTGATATGCAATTTTCATTTTACATTTGATGTGATGCAGTACTCAGCAAACATTTACAAGTATTCTTTCTTTAAAGGCAAAACTGATATATGTTAAGTTTTACAAGTATGTCATATGATTATCAATTATGTCATATGATAATATGGCAATCCACAATTGCTGGGTTTGTTGTAACCCTTCGAAGTATTTTAGCACTAACTTGATCACTAATATTCACTAAGTCTTAATTTTTTATCTTGTGTATGCTTTTTCTTCTTAGATCCATTTAAAACAAGCTGGTCTACCTCTCTTCATTCCTTCCTGAATCAATGTGCCCACCACATGTGAATGTTGTTGTTATTATATTTAGTCACTAACAGAATTTGTCAAATGTATCACATCACTGCATATATTTTACCATATAAGAATGAAGACTACATAATTGATCCACTGTTAAAAATAAATTTCTATATCTATAAGAAGAATAACAATCACCTTGTTAAGAAAAAGATTTATTTTCTTTTTTTAATGAATTTATTTTTCTCTGCTTTATGTGTGTGTAGAACCTTCCAGCCATAGAATCCCTGAGACCCATGTGTTTAAAGCCTACTAGTATGAGACTCAGTCTAGTTTGTGAGTGTGTGTAAAACCTAGTAGCCTGAGACTCAGTCTGATTTATGTGTGTAAAGTCTACTGGACTGAGACTCAGTCTGATTTATGTGTGCAAAACCAGCTAGACTGAAACTCAGTCTAATTTATGTGTGTATAAAGCCTTAGACTTGGGTAAAAAATTAAGTACCAAGAGAAGAACAGAGAATATTGATGTGACCTTTTTTTTGTTTTTGCATTTCTCCCATGGTCACTTACCTTCCTCGCACAAAACACATACTGAAATGTACATAATATGTGCCTGTGTAGCCTCAAACTTCTGTGATGTGTATCATGATGCCATGTGAAGGATTTTCAAATAAATTTTTATAGGTTTCTCAAATACATCACCCATTCATCTTAACATCAAGAATTCACTCCACTGCATCCCAAATCCAGCATTTCTGAAAAAAGGAAAAAAAAATTCTTGCCTGTCATAAAGATGTCAGAAACAGGAAATAACTTCATGATGCCTTATACTAGTAATTGAACAAAGTTACTGCCAGTTGAAATTAAATGCATACATACATATTAGGTTATATTTCTAATGCAGTCATATGATTTAATGCAAGGCAGACCGATCAGTCAACTGTATAGTTGCAGTACTTAAAAGGTCCTGGAGTATTGAACATTATAATGAACTACAGTGAAACCTGTCTTGAAAGACCACTGTTATGTGAGACCACCTGTCTTGAGGGACCATATTTTCAATGCAGAATTTTAATGATTATATAGCATTGTGACCTGTTATGAGAGACCACCAGTCTTAAGCGACCATTTATGGCAGAAAGGGTGGTCATTCAAGACAGGTTTTACTGTACCACTGAAAGAAACTTTTTTTTTAACAAGTCATTATTAATGAAAGAGTTTTTAGTCAGAAAATAAATCATTATTTAAATAATTTTACTTGGTGAAGTCTAGTAATTCAAGTAGATTTTAACTTTGACCGCTATGGTACTGACCCACCTGACCATAGCTCTCTGATACAGCCAAAAAAGCAATAAATTTGTCAATGTTGCATTGTATCTGACCATACTTGCACCACTATACAAGACTAATCATGATGCAATGAAGAGTAATTTGAGGGATGAAATAAATCCTGATTGATGGATGGAGCAGTAGATGCATTACATAGATAGACACAGACCATAAATAAGGTATATAAATGAAAATAAAAGTCAGTAGATCTATGTATATGTAATAAGTACACTGCTCATACACAAAGTCTTTGTAATCACCTAAAAGTAATAATGAGCCTGATGTAACTAACATGTGATAGATTGATTTAAAAGACATATGTTGTTATAAGGTAGATGCATTGTGTTGAAAGTCACCCATTACAGGATGATTTCTATAACTTTGGTAAAAAAAAATTGTTTTCTGTCATCTTGTTTACTTGCATATTTTGTATGCATTTAATAGGTGTTTATGCTAGAATGATATGATGTTCTAAGAAATGCTCCTTCCAAGTTAATCAAATGTGGTGCAACCTTTCTGTCATAAATAGGTTTCCAATGTATATGCTAAGGATGCCACACTGTTGATATGGGAACCAGATCTTAATGCAAATTTGGTATGTATCCTTAGAATTGTTCTAGTTTATTCAAAACTTACTTGCCTTTGCCTCTATCCTTGTAGTCAGGCACATTATCACTGCTTGTCTTCTGTATTGTGTCCAATTTTACAAACAGCTGAAAAGCAAACAAAAGCAGTTCAAGTGAAGGTCATGAACAGAAGTTTTACACCCTGACATGGAAACAATATACAGTGCCATAATGGACCCTCCCTTGGCCTATATTCCTTGGATTTTCCCATCAGTAACCACTATCTTAATGCAACTGGGGAAAGAAACCTTTCCTAGTTATGTAAATCAGCAGATTTTGATCCTGACCAAGATATATCTTGTTTTAGTAGCAGAACAAGGACCAAATGCTGGCAGGAAACCAACTGGAGAATATACAGCTGGAGATAACGATGTATGTACACAGCTGCCATGGATTTGCTAGCTAATACCCAACTTCACCACATCTGTAAATGAAAGCCATTATCCATGCCTATAATTATGGGCTTTGTGGGAAGTTGATCCTTGTAATGTCTGACAGTTCTCTGGTTATGAATTATATGCTACAACAAGGATGGGCAACTGACAAAGTCCTGGTCTGGAACTTTATTTGCTGGTGCTTCTGGTACCATGCCAGTGTCAAGAGAAGATTTATCCTAGGTATGTCATGTGACCTAGTCAACTCATTATCAAAAACAGGCAAGACTCTTATACTAATTGATTCCTACACCAGTAAAGGTCACTTTGATAGATCACTTTGCAACCAGTTGAAACCACACTGTTCCTTCCTTTTCTGCCTTACAAAATCTGGGCCCAGATGCTTTGGCCATGAATGCTCTCCCTGTTCATCAGTGAGGATAGTCTTGGGAGATCTATTTTTCTTCAACTGTTTTATTTATTTTTTCAGAGTAGTTCCAAAAATAAGGAGTCAAATCTGTGGAGGGGTTACTAGTCTTTCAGATATTAATGGCACTTGTAATATCTCTTTTACTATATCATGAAAAATGGCAGCCAAAGACCTTTCCAGCACACTGCAGCTAATCCAGGCTGGTCTGCAAAGGTATCAGATTATTGACTCGTACTCCAAAGATAGCATTGTCCCTACCCATACAGTGGTTTTGACCTCCCCTCTTAGAAATGACAAATCCAGGATCAGCTATCTACTTGATCTAGCAGTTGATATTTCCTTGGCAGCAATCACACTGTTCAAGCAGCTGACTCGGAGGCAACATTTTCCATCCTTATCCAAACAAGCTCTTCCATCATGCCAGACTCGCTGACATCTTGCCTTAAAAGAATTTCAAAATTTCAGTCAGGTAGATGATAGTGTAACAGAATGCTCCCTCAGCTACACTCACCCAAGTCTTGCTATCTCAGGTTCTTTAGGATATTTTTTGTGTTTGGTGTGATACCCCACTGAATCTGTCTGAGGACTGGTACTCTGGAGTGTGACAAATTTCTACAGATTTATGCTGCTGCACTGCAGGGAACATCTTTATACTCCTTAATAACACACCACTGTAGCAGCCACAGTTGGCCCACATATATACCCAGGTGTAATCATGTGAAACAGATGTTAGAAGGCACTACAAAGCCTGCCAAACATTTAAAAACAAAATAGAAAGTTTAACAGAACCAAATATTAAATAACGAAATGGGGTTTCCTTGTTACAATTGCATGAAGCTGATGCTCTCCACTTTGCAGGTGTATAATAGAAAGTGCCTTTTCTTTACAGACTGATGCAGGGATAACAGCAATCCTAAATTCCCACATTTTGCAAACAGTTTCCCACTACTAATTGAGGTGAAATGTTTCACTTGTATTATGATCAGCGGTTGCTACTAAAAGATTTTAAACATATTCAGTAATTATGCAAGAATTTAAGCAATAACAAAGATCTTTTCTATCTTTATTTTTAATTTTATTTTGTCTCAATCAGCACAGGTCAATCACTTTGTTTCAAAGATGAAACGTTATGTTTGACAAGTCTTAACTCTTCTCAATTGTGCAGAACATTGATGTATATCAATATTTGTCATATTTGAAAAGAAAATAGCTGAGTTTAAAACTGGCAAGATAACTCCAAACTTTGTTATTACAGTGTGTACATGTTGTCAAAGCTAGTGAAGTATGAACTTTACTGTTGGTAGTTGCAAATACTGATTATGACTTGGTCAGAGAATGTATCTAAAAGGGTTATGAGTTGGTACCAGTGGCATATCAACAAAGGTTTAGGAATTGCAAAAAAGAAAGTAGTCAAACCCATGCTGAGTTTACTAACGAAAAAGAAAATTTATCTGACAGGTGGTCTACATCTAAAATGATTTATATGGGTTATAACAAACTTAGAGAACTCATATTAATCAGAGGTCAAGTATTGCATTCATAGGAAAATCAAGATTTACCCTGATGAACATAAGATAGAAACTTTAACAAAAAAATGTTGCTCATACAGCTGAGAACTATTCCTTGACTCAAAAGTTGTATTTGTAATTTAGTTTTTCTCTTGGCTGAGGGTTAGTTAGAGGCTGCTTCATTATCAAGCATGTAATTACAAATTTCAATCTTGCTCAACTTACAGGAATTAAATGTCTGATAGGATAGATCGGAATTCTTTATATATTTATACATGCATGTATTGCAAGAAAATTGGGCACATTATTTCTGATTGCTATAAATTTAAAAAAAAGTAACAATAAAGACAGAACTATTTCAAATTGTTTTTGTTTTTAAGAGGCTAGGTTCATGTACTGAAAGCAATACATTTAATGGATCAAAACAAATCCCAGTCTGATTTTATTATAGAGAATTATGAACCATTCGTGTTGAAAGGTTCTATAGCATTTATTGGTGATTCTGCCAATCCTATCTCTATTAAAATATTAGATACAGGAGCTTATTGGGTCTTATATTGTCAGGTACTTTACCTTTATCTGATAAGTCTTCTTGTGAAAGTGTTCTTATTCATTGTGTTGATGTTCCTTTCCATTTTCTTAATTTTCATGAGACTTAGTTTCACAATATGTGACCATCAGAATGATAACTTCTTTGCACATTGATGGTGCTTATTTGCTGCTAGGCAATGACAGCTCGAGATAAGGTTATGGTTAAAAAAAAACTTGTATCTGACAAGCCTTGTTTGGAGCAAAAGGTTGATGCTATTGTAAGGCCTTTTTTGGTCCTTAAGGGTGCTACATATATTTGTACATAGGAACAGAGAGTGATGTGTTAGAAAAGGTCAAAAGTTTGTGGTTGGAGCGATGGAAGAGGGGTTATATCATCAACATAAAATTGAGAACAATTTTGGCAATGTTTAATAAATTATAAAAAATAAATAAGAGCTCTAGGTATTGAGAACAACCAGATTATGTAATTCTAATATAACAAACTGAAAGAAGGGAAGGCTTTCAAGTGTGGTGAGACAACTGTTACAATATATTTTTTGTTGGAATTAATCCGATAATTCTTGTTTATTTAATATTGTATGTGCTGTTTATAAAGATCCGAAATGTACATACTCGACAGCTTGCTTTTCTGTCACTTTGAATTCTGGCGCCGACTGTACTCGTCAGTTGTCTGACCAACATTGTCAGCGCTCCCGTATTTATAAGCTTCCATTGGCACCACGTGAGACAATCCAACCAATTGCTGCATTTACGGCAACCCGTGTAACCAATCAGTGTCTTGTATGGTGTGCCATGCATTGCATTATAAACAATACAGTTTTGCATGATATAGAATCTCAACATTACAAGTACATAAATTGCATAACAATAAGTATTTGTATACTGTAGAGCTTGTCTATGAAACGAATAAGAACATTTTATGAGCTCAAGTTTATGTGAAATTAAACTTTATGATGATATCTTAATTCTTGAATAATTGAATCGATTCATGTAGACGCGGTTTCTGCACTTGATTCAGACGACCGCTATTGTCACATTGAAATATGAATTGCATACATCGATACAACGCTATTGCAACGATGTTATCACTAAAACATGCAAATCACTTTCTTGTCAGTACCTTATTATCATTAGAAAGAATAATTACAAATGTGAAAGTATAGAATCTCTAAATACGAAACTCTCATACTAATCCAAAATGGCGGACATTGTGATAAAAGGACATACGTGGACTTTTCTCGTCGTGATTTTGTAGGTATTTTACATAAATTACAAATAGTAAGAGCATACTATGTGTGTCAAATAAGCTAAACAGTACACTCTGAAAAATTTATGACTGACTTTTAAAGACGTTTTACCGAAAGAACCTTTACCTCGACAATAGATTACACGTTAAGATCGGTTCTCAGAATTGGCTGCTAATTTGACAGTCAATGGACATTAGAGATAATGTAAATTAACATTATAATTAATATTCATATGTACCATATCTATAAAAACAAAATAGAAGCAAAGACAGAAAATAATACTAATTGTGACTAGCGATGGTCATTACACTATTGAAAATGAAATCCCTGATTTATTCTCCGCACGAGCAGTTAAAAAATCTATTGCAAAAAGAGATCTTGAGAATGAAGTTGATAAAGAAATTATTCCTTTGGCAGATATGTTTAATGGTCAGGTTTCTGAGGTCACATTTATTCCTGAAACTTATCAGCCAAAATGTATTAATTATTGTGATCCTCATGTAACCAATCATTCTTTTATTTCTAATCAGAGTGACAATGAACGATCACTTGGCATCTAACGGGAAAAAGATCCTGACATTTCCAGTTTGCTTCAGATGGCTACTGACGAAGATGACGCGGTTGTGGATCATAATCTGGTA